>OV281285.1:8197500-8790000 GCA_923062465.1 Acleris sparsana
AAAAATGTAATAACGCTCCTGATTGCTTTTTAGGGCTCCGTAGTCGAACAATAGGAACCTCTATAGTTCGAACAATAGGAACCTCTATAGTTTCGCCTGGTCCGTCTGTCCGTCTCTCCGTAATCTGTCTGTCCGCGGTTTAACTCATAAAATCTTGGTACAGTTACAGATATAGTGCATAATGGTTTTCCATCGTATTATCACGGAAACGTACGATCGTGTCTTGCTATTTCAGTCGGTCACAGTACAAAAAGTACTGAGGTTGACTGAAGTAGCATTACAAATACGAACGGTTCCGAGAAAATACGATGGAAAACAATTATGCACTACACCTGTAGTTCATAAATGTGTACACGTTAGTACCTTGTCACTTTAATTACTGTGATAATTCATGAATGGCAGTTTAAACACGACATTAAATAGACAAGGTACTAAAGTTTACACATGTTTATGAACTCGACTGTAGGTACTACAATGCTTTAATTTGGCATAGTTATATATTTAAATGACGCCGACAAAATTGTAAAAACCTTATGACATTGAGTGAAGTATCATTGCATACGAGGGGTGATCCAAAAGTAATGATAACTAAATACTTTTTGCATCGATATACAATAATGAAATATAGCGTTACTGGCAGTAGAGACTCCTCAGTAATATTAAGAAAAAAAAAGAAAAAAAAATGTATTTGTCATTGAGTTTCAATTGTTTTTTCACGAGCGGTCGGAACAATAACGCAAAAATGGAGAAAATTGAGTTGAGAGCGGATATTAAATACTTCTGTTTAAAAAAAATGAGTACTAAAGACATATATGCTGAATTAGTGGGGACACTAGGGAACTCTGCTTCGCCGTATTCCACAGTAGCACGCTGGTCGAAGGAGTTTAACTTAGGAAGAACATCCACTCAAGACGAACATCGCGAAGGCCGCCCTTCTACGGCCCTTACGGAAGATAATGTAAAAAATATCAATGAACTCGTGTTAACAGATAGAAGAATGACTACCAGACATCTAGTTGAGCTCACGGGGATTTCGTATGGCAGTGTTCAAAGAATATTAACTGATGAACTACACATGAAAAAAGTCTCCGCCCGTTGGGTACCTAGAATGTTAACAGCCGAACAAAAGGAAATACGACATAAGATTTCAAAGTGTAATCTTGAAAAATTTCGAGCTTATCCCGATACTTTTTTGCGTCGATTTGTCACCTTGGATGAGTCTTGGATCCATCATTTTGATCCTGAGACAAAACAACAATCAATGACGTGGAAGCGACCCAGTTCCCCTACACCTAAGAAATTCAAGGTTGCAAGCTCAGTTGGGAAGATCATGGCTTCCGTGTTCTGGGATGCCGAAGGAATCATAATGATAGAATACCTCGAAAAAGGAACCACTATTACAGGCTCTTACTACGCTGCCAGATACGAAGATTGAGAGAAGCAATCAAGGAAAAGTGGCGGGGCAAACTTCGTGCTGGTGTCCTCTTTCACCAGGACAATACACCCTCCCACAAGGCCGGTGTTGCGATGGCTGCTATTCGTGATGCAGGCTTCGAAGTGCTTGAACACCCCCCATATTCGCCAGATCTAGGCGCCAGCGACTTCTATCTCTTTCCACGCCTGAAGGAAGATCTTAGAGGTAACAAATTTTTGGATGACAGTGAAGTGATAGCCGCTGTGGAGGCATTTTTGACAAGTCAAGAAAAAAAATTTTTTTTAAAGGGAATTCAAGGTCTAGAGAAACGATGGTCTAAGTGTGTAGACTTGCAAGGAGACTATGTTGAAAAATAAATTAGGTTTTTTTACATTTTATGTGCCTTTCATTCTGATTATCATTACTTTTGGATCACCCCTCGTAGCTCTAGTAAATATTTTGTAGACTATTATTATGATATTTACGAAATGTTCAATTGTAAAAGTGTAATTTTCGCTTGACGTAAAGTGTCCCCCCCCAATTACAGCCATAACTACAAGTAACTAAAATCTGAAATATTTATCTTAAAAAAAGCACATATGTAGACTAAGTGGACTTGTTCCCGAGATACAGGCGGCTAAAGTGTTTACTTACATGTAGGATGTAGGTACTAAACGCATCACCAAATTTAACTTTAAATATAAAATTAGTTCATACTCGTTTTCTGATGTTTTTTCGTTTGTAGTAACGTCTTCGGAACCCTACACTGAACATGGTCAGACATGCTCTTGCCCGGTTTTTATTATTATGCATTTTATCTTACAATACGTCTGAATGAACACGCTATTCGTAATACGTTAATAATCGTAGTGAAAAGTTAAAACACTGATGACGCTTAAACTGCGTCCCGCGTTGCCCCGGTTGCACCCGCTTAGTCTCTAGTTGTACAATTTAATATTAAATGCTCGTTTATTGCTCTCTTAAGGCACATAAGTGGTTCTGTGTTTGTTATAATAATGTGAAACTAAAAATGAGCTACGTTAGGCTAAATTTATGACAAAATAACGGGGATGGAAAATAGATAAATGTTTTTTTATAAGTTCTGCCCTCTGCCCTATTTTTTTTTGCATAATGGTCTTCACATACCACCCTTTTAGGCTGACATTGCAGAATTTCATAAACCTAGCTCTATCGTGTAGATTACGTTAGGTTAGATTTTTATAATAATAAAAATAAAACTCTTTTGTATTTTAAAAACCGTTTTAGGTCAAACGATTTTATGTCATATGATACATTAGGCCTACTTCCTGAATAAACATAGTTTTTACTAATCTGTTTGAACTAATTAGGTTCGACTTGAGTATTGAGAGGGGTCTAAAACCAGAACAGTACTAAGTAATTTAGTCCGTGATTCGTATAGCGTCACGCACAAACCAAGGAATTAATGTTAATGAGTTTTCCCAGCCATGTTTTATATCCGGAGAGTATTTTGCTGGCGTTTTAATTGCCTCAATTTATTCATAATTCATAACCGACGTTCATGACAACCTGGGAATGCATATTAGAAATGCATATGTTATCTTTTAGAGAAGGGAAATAATTTTCATGTGTTGGCATATTTCTGTTTTTAGATGCTGATGATATTAAAATATCACGTTTCAAGTCTAGACTGTAATATATATCTTATAGCTTCTAGTATAAAACCGGGAAAAGGTTCCAAACATGTTTTTGACGTGTCATTCGTTACGAGCGCTTATTTCAATTTAATGTTCAGTTTCAAACAAGATAAACCAAAAGACATCAAAATCGGTTGAAACTTTCATTAAAGTTCAGTAGTTTTATCTATAATTGCATCAAGTTCTGCAAGGACGCATCGCACCACCGATATTGACGTTGCATGGTTGCGTCACAGCATAAACAGTATTTTCAAATTTCATACTCTTAAAATGTTATTTTAGTCTCTGCACATGGGGGGACTAAAGCTTCTCATTAGTCTATGCGGACAAAAGTTTTTATAAACAAATACTTTGGGAGCGGTGTTTGTGAATGCAGGTTTATCGCCATTTTAAGTGATTATACTGATTATGTATGGACAATTTTAGGGCGTGGAAATAACCACGAAATGACCACTGTGCAAAAATATACGTCAAACACTAATGACTACGAATATGAATGATGCATTCATTTTATTACTCATGGTCCAATTAGTTCTAAAATAGTTTTCAAGTTTGAATGTGCTGGCTAACTATGCAATCATTTAAAGTGTCACTAAAAAACCCGCAGAACAAATTTCTAAAATATTTTGTTAAGTGTAATAAATATTGACAAGTCGGTTATCCTCGCATTCAAATTGAAAAGTAGAGTATTTAACGCGAGACTAAACAACAATAATGATTATTGACATATGCCACGCTCGCTCGACTCGCGTGGCTAAACATCTAGTGTCTTATGGCTTGTTTTAGTCCCTTGTTGAACAATCTACTATTTATTTATTTATTTATTTATTTATTTATTAATTAAGGACATATTTATATATTTACATCTTCAAACAAAGGTATATCGCTTGCATGTGTACGTGTCTCGACCGTACACGCCGTGAGCCACCACAAGCCAACTCAACAGGACGCACCAATCCGGTTAAGTCGGGGCCTAGCCGTCGCCGAGTTTGGTTGCATGCGTATTAAGTATCGAGGGACGCGCCCGAGCGGCAATAGGTAACAGAAACTTCTTAAGGGCCCAAGACTACTTTTCAATGTCAATGTATGTACGTAAAATTGTGATGTAGGCTTCGGGGTTGAAAACATTATATTCTTAAACGCAGCCAAATTCATCAACAAACTGTGCTTTTCTCTACTCATTTTTAATTTTATTAAGGCGAAGTGCCTGTCCCTTACCCTGAAATGGTTTTTTTTTTGCTATAGACGGACCAACAGGTACCTAGACGGTCACCGCCGCCTATCGAAACGTGTCAGAAATATAACAAGAGAAATAAACAAATGTGATAATATATAAGCAAGACAATATATTCAAGCGAACATATTAATATGATACAGTGCGCACGCCAACCTTTCAAGACCCACTAGAACCAACTCCCTCGAGAGTTCTAGGCAAAGCATTGTCAATATCGAATTTAAGGTGGAGTGCTAAAGTTCTCAGATATCAAAGTCCTGACGAAACCTCTCAGTTTAAAAAAATATTGTATTTTTCGCTCTGAGGCGTCACGATGAAATAAATTCTCGACTAGCGACCCGCCGCGCGCCAGTTTAAACAAAAATTAAAAACGCCTTTTAGTCAGGTAAGGATAATGTATGTACCAATTGGATTTAGATGCAGTATTTAACAGTGGTAGGACCTTGTGCAGTGCAGACCACTATCCATTAACCTACCGCCAAACAGCAGTGTTCGCATTGTTGTGTTCCGGTTTTGGGACAAGACAGCCGGTGTAATGACTAGCATTCAGGTATTCCATCTTAGTCCTCAGGATTGGCAACGCATTTGCAGTCTTAGGCTTGCAGTCTTGTGAATGCGAATGTCTATGGGTCACAGTTCCCACTTACCATCAGGTGGCCTGTGAGCTCGTTTGCCTTCTCTACGCCAAAAAAAATAATTGTTTCGTATGGTTATCTTTGCCACTTTCAATTAGCACAAACTATACATATTTACATATTTAAGGACCGTTTCCACTCGAGCGAGAAAAGCGCTAATGACGACTTTGACACACTCACGCGGGTGATCGAACAGCTTAATTGGTCATTTCTGCTCCTTCCGCTGGGTTTTAGTGGAAATTAAATCAAGTTACGTCCAATTTCCAAGTTTGATGAGTGTATAAATTAGCAAATGGCTACGAACGTGCATTTTACTCATGTACTTATATACGTGTCATACAGTGACGGATGTTTTATCCACATGTTGTCATTAAGCCCCCCTGTAAAGTGTAGGCGTTGAAGTATAATGACTGATTTACATTGGTCCAGTAAAAGCATGCCAGTAGAAGTACATTGAAGAGTTGGTATTCACGTTTGACGCGAGGGCTATTGTAACGACGCAATGTAAATCACCCATCATATAAATCTCAAGATATATTTCAAGTGTGAAACTGTCAGATGAGAATATACAGTGGAGTTCACATTTTCCATACAATAGCCTGCACATATGACTTATCAAATGTGACGGCCCATCAAAACATGCTTGACCAAATTTATTGCTAGTTATATTTTACTTTATATCGTTAACTCAAAGCCACTCAGAGGGCTATGGGGAGGGCTATGCTCGGGATTTCTCTGCGTGATAGAATCAGAAATTATGATGTCCGCAGTAGAACTAAGGTTACCGACATAGCCCGAAGAATAGCTAAACTGTAGTGGCAGTGGGCGGGGCACATTGCTCGCAGGACTGATGGCCGATGGGGCCAGAAGGTTCTGGAGTGGCGTCTGCGGACCGGAAGACGAGCTGTAGGTAGGCCTCCAACAAGGTGGAGTGACGACCCCGTCAGGATCGCAGGACCGCGGTGGATGCGAAAGTGGAAAACCTTGGGGAGCCCTATGTCCAGCAGTGGACGTCTTTCGGCTGACGTGATATCGTTAACTAAGGTTTTAACTGATGTTCAATGAACTATTACACTAAGAACTATTATAATAGACTATAAAAACTGCTGATGCTGACGCCTGTATACCAATCCTTGTATTCATAAACGCACAATAGGTAAAATATACTCAATGTATTCTTTTTCACTTGCCATTGTATCTGACAGAAAGTGACAGAGCATACTGTAACTGAAATAGGTTTACTTTATTAGAAAAGAGTTCGTTATTACTCGCAATAATGTTCACATGACTCCAAAGATTTTAATTAATAATTAATTTAATTGATTTTTTAATTGTACTTTTATTTTGATCCTTTGCAGAACAGTTTCTAATATTAATCTACCTAAGTGTGCTCCATTAACATCCGTGGTTCGCAAAAGGAGCTTTCACCTAATAACTTTATTTTAAACGTGAAAAGGAGTAAACTAACCAAGGAAAAAAATATAAAAATACTGTTTATTTGCTTTAACAAATCGACACAATTGGGATAGAACAAAAAAAAAAACGTACGGTTTTTACATTCTAATTCGACAGAATAGATAATTTTAAGAGACCTATTTCATTAATTTTGTATTTGGCCCAATAATTTTGTTTTAATATCTTTATTTATCTAGCAGACAGAAATTGGGTTGTGATTTTCTAATAAATTACAACAATTAAATGATATCTAATGATAAAAAGTGATTGTAATAGTGTATTAAAACACACTATCTCAAGCGGTTTTCGCCTAACCCGTAAGATACGAAAGTCAAAGGTTAAATATACTTTTGTCGAAATATCCGAAATACATAAATAATTCAAAAACTTAATAATGAATAACGGCTTTAAAACCCTATTCCTCGAAATGATTTTAGATTTACAGTAATCGTAAAAATATGAACCATCCCAATCACAAGTCTTTCTATTATTTATTAGTTAGTCTTGCAAACGAACACCTTTATTTTTTAGAGTCATGTCTACACCATTTCGAGTAATGACGTCTTGTCCCATCTCTGTTTATTAGTTGACAATAAAAGTCACATTTGTACGTAATTCTGTCTATGAACTACGAGTATCTTCGGTGTGATAGTCTTCTTATTTATACGGCGGGCAATATTTTAACTTAATACAACATAATATTATATGTTTGTCACGTGTGACGCGCTTGATTACTTTTAGGGCCTGTTTCACGGATAAATCGTAGCTCAGTCCTTTTCTAACATATGACAAAGAAAAGGAGCGTGATACCTTCAACTGGAAGATAGTATTTATTTGGAGATTGTAAAACAGGCCCTTGATGTGCCGTTCGTTCTTTAAATTAGCTACATAAGTGTAATAGATTTAAACCGGAAAACAAGTTCCAACAACCTTCGCGCCTTCCTTCCCAGAGTGGGTAAAGTATCTGTAAACACAAAAAAATAAAGGGCACAATATTACCAAAACTAAAATTTAATAAACGTTTAGTATTTTACAGTCATAAAAAAATCTTCCATTAAGAATTCCTGCCCGACTAATGAATAAAATTCCGGACGTCCAGTACCCAACCTTAAACGAGGAAGTTATTTTTATATTGTTCTTTCATATCGCAAAAACATATAAATTATTGCGTAAAATAAATAAAATAAATAAATAAATTTCAGGGGACAATGTCACACCAATTGACCTAGTCCCAAACTAAGCTCTAGGCTTGTACTATGGGTACTAGACAACGATATAAATACTTATATAGAGAAATGTATACTTAAATACATAGAAAACATCCATGACTCAGGAACAAATATTCGCGCTCATCACACAAATATCTGCCCTGGTTACCGGGATTTGAACCCAGGACCGCTAGCTTCGTAGGAAGGGTCACTACCAACTAGGCCAGCACGTAACGTAAGCACTTTTCGACAGAAGGCCTATTTTGGTATCTTGCCTACCCAAATGTCAATAAATTTGACTTTTGAAATCAAATAACTGCGATATATACTAATCGGCTCAGTGTTTAACAGTTATACCAACTTCCAAAATTGGGTACCCAACGGAATTTAAAAAAAAGAACAGTAAATGAGCGCAAACGTGGCACTGCTAAAAATAACGTTATGGCTTTGGTTAAAATAATGCAATGGCTTTTGCGAACATATCGCTGTACATGGTATGGAATAATTAAACAATTTTTTTTTACATATCAACTTAACGGGGTACTCTCTGAATTTTATACGAATTGGACGCGTTTTGGAGTTCTTGGCATTTCGTAATTCGTTGCATAAACTGCGCAAGCGTCGATGGATGCGATTAATGGCATCGTTAACGCAGTTTCCGTTAAGGGCGTTAAGGCGCAGCATTGGGGTAGAGGAGCGATAAGCGACAGAGATGGCGGATAGATAAATGTTGGACCCCAGCGCCTGAATGCTTTATTTAATTTAAAGTGGTACTTTTCCTTTAAATACTCGTCATTATATGTATGTATATATATCTTCATTTAAAATATAAGTGAGGTTTGTAAAAAAATGGTGCACTTTTCATTGTACTAAATAATGTGTTTAAGAATGGCATTCCAAACCGATTTTGTGATTAAATTGAAAAGCGGCTTGGCCATATGCTCTCGCTGAATCCATCTTGCTTAGATATTATAAACATATTGTTGATGTTGTCGACGTTATGACGCTTTAGGCGACTAATGTCTATATTGAAAAATGACGAGGTATAATAATGCCCATTTTCCAAAAATAAAAAAGTCAAAGTATAAAAATATCGAGTAATAATAACGACGAAATATAAAAATGACCAAGTATAATAATGTCGAAATGGAATTAAGACGAGGAGGTATAATAAGGGATAGGTGGGACATGGGCTAGGTAGGTTTAGGTTATGTTAGCTTTGCACAAGGCCAGGAGGGCCAAACCACCCAGAAATAGGAGCTCCGCGCAAGCGGAGCTCTGTCGACACTGTCTAATTGATTTGAAATAAGAGTGTCGACGGAGCTCCGCTAACGCAGAACTCCTATTACTGGGTGGTTTGGTCCTGCGGGCCTACTGCAAAACTAACATGACCTAAACCTACCTGTCGTCATTTTTATACATCGACAAAAAACAGATGGTCATTATTATATGTCGACATTTGTATGCATCGACAAAAATAATTCTAGTCTTAGTTATTTTTCGACATTGTGTAAGGTGACGATATTTTTATACCTCGTCATTTTTCAATATAGACATTAGTCGCCTAACTCGTTATGACGGAGCTTACGGTCCAGTGCATAAACACAAGAGACCTAACGTTTTCGCACCGAGCGGCGACTTTTTAACGATTTAAATTTTAAATTATGGTAATGCTCAACTACTCCTGTTACCCGCGCTGTGTGGCATACAGTGTGTTCAGTGTGTTCAAGATGCTACATTGTCGATTTTCGAAAATCAACAACGTGTCAGATTAACGTAAGCTGATCACAGATTGTGTCGACGACTGCTTAGGTATGTCAACTCCAAATATTTCGATTCGATAGAAAATAGAAACATTAGCATTTGCTAGAGGCTAGGCCCACTGATGTGCTGACGCCACGCGTCGCGCTTTCGGTTTGGCCGGCTGGTCGAGAGCGGGCAGACGCATGGTAGTTCGAACACGGGCACGCGCTTATTGTTTCTATGCAGAGCTCAATGCATTCCATGCACAGACAACATGCGAGGGCCCGCGTACAACATGCGCTTCTAACACGCGTTAGCCTTCAGGTGTTTTTCGCAGTTCTGCCATCGAAGCGTGGCCTTATCTTCTCCACGATTTGTATTGTTCTTGTACAATAGGTTTATAAACATTTTAATTGTAGGATGCGATTGCTCTGCTCTGTGGGTGGTTTTTGTTTCATTCTACTATAAATAATCATCTTTAGGGTTGCCACTTCCAAGTTTAAATTACATTTACACAATACATTTAATCGTAAAATACTTAGATACGTGTTTTTAAATGATCTAAACCAACAAATATTAATTGTTTTTATAAACCCCTAGCCTTCACTAGCTACTCCTAAAACAAATGCTGGTTACATCAAAATACTATTACGTTTCGTCTGTTTTATCTCTTACCTTTTGTACTTGGCACGGACCAACCCGTGTGCTTATCAGATATAAGTTTAGGTATATGTCAGGATTGTTCTTTTTTTACTTTGTAACTTTTAAGTTCCAAATATGAACTGGCATTTTCGGTTATAAGTATGCGCATTCTTTTTTATTTATCTATCAGCGTAATTTGGTTATTTGTTCCCATGTGTAAAAATTGACCAGATTTTGACGACCAAGATCCCAACCACCAAGATCAACGACCAAGATCTCTCCTTATAACTTTCAAATCCAAAGATTATGCAACTTAGTTATTATTAATAGTTGATAATAAAATAAAATAAAGCCTTTTATTTTGAGCATGCAGTTCGGTATTGTTAATAACTTAATTATTGTAACTTAGTTAAGTAATGTATCGTAACGCATTGCAAATATCAAAATAATAACGACCTTTTGGACATCTGTTTGAATAGGTACGAATGGGTAAGTATATGTTTATTTATCCTTGTGGCGGTGACAGCCCTGCGCCTACGCTTTGGATCGAAGTCGAATGATCGTCACAACGATACGCCCACGGGCGTTACGCCATCTGAAAATGTATCTAAAGTTAAATTAGACTGACTGTATTCATTATAAAGTTATAAACACACTCGTACGCATCAGGTAACACGTCTAACGTGTACCTATTGTGGGTGGTTTTGGTTACGGATGAAAGTGGTCAATTACATCCCGGGTTATCCATTCTACTTTTCATTTGGCCTAAGACGTAAACATTGTCATTTGATTCTTGAAACTATAAAAAGGAGTTTAATAAAGTTACGGTTATTTGGCAATGGCTGTTTAAGATTACTAGGGTTTAGAGGATTGTGATGCTAAAAATTTCAATACCAAATGCGATAATGTTTCTCTCCCGTTACGTATGATGTAGATATCACGAAAAACTGTGTCTGTACGTTTTCCTTTAAAAGAAAATATTTAAGGAACAAAATACAGAAAGTTACAGATCTATATAATAACTACAACATGTTCAACAATCGTGGAAATCGGACTTGATTTAAGGGTGAAAAACGTTTTCGCCCCGAGCTAAATTTGTATGGTTTTTTTTTACAGCTACGCGCTTTTAGCGGCGCTTCATAATCCTCTTAAAAATGGCGGAGTGTTTGTCTAAATTCTTTTTTCTATAACATTTTCCTCCCTAGGAGTGGACAAGCCATTTTAACCCTGCTAAAGATTTAAGATACCTATCGAAATGCATACTTTCCAAACAGGAGAAATAAAAATGATATTTTTCACTTCTCATGCTCGTATTATGCTGGGTATAGGCTGCATAAAATCGCATTTTATGCACTTTGCATAAAGTGTTGGTCATCTAGAATAAAACAATTAAGCCCTACAGCCAGACAGACTAGGTGACTGCATTTGATAAACTTGTTATTTTAATACATTTACTTTAATTTATTTGCCTTAAGTTTCTTTTTTTGTTAGATGCAACATAGAAGTTGCATCAAACAAAAAAAGAAATTTAAAACTATTAAAAACAATCATTATTAACAAAAACATTACAAAATCAACGTATGAATTGTCAGTATTGCGTTCGACCTCAGTCAAAAATCGGCGGGAAAGAGGTTTTTCAACATTATCATTATCGCTAAAGCTGCGCAACCACTGGGTCGGAATCGGAGAGTACGGAGCGGACGGATTTGTTGCTCTGTATTTCTATGGTACAGCTTGCACTGGATCGACATATCTCTGGTCCCAGACAAGATTCTTGGCGAGATCATTATCGTTATCGAAAATGGATAGGTTTGACGTAAGCTGCCAGTCGTGTCAAGCGCTTATGACTGTCAAAGCCGTTCACTTTGACAGTTCTCGATAATCGTTTACCAAACTGTTAAGCAGCAAATCCGTCTGCTCCGTACGCTCCGCATTGCTGTGAGTGAAATTACTAGCAGAGGGGCATTCCATCTTAGTCCTCAGGGTTGGCAACGCATTTGAGGTCTTAGGATTGCAGTCTAGAGAAGTCAAGACTACATCTTGAGATTTTAAATGTCCATGGTTCTCAGATCCCACTGACCATCAGGTGGCCTTAGTGCTCGCGTGCCTTCTCATTTCATTACAAAAAACTATAGCGTACTATTCTAGGCAACTTTACAAAGAAAATAGTTTAAGTTTTATGTTAACTGTGCTTCTAGAGTTTAGCCGGCGATGCGAACTAAGATTTACGTAGCTATCAAATAGATACTCGGAACCACCTCCGACATATTTGCGACCCGTAGTTTCAGAGCTGATGTATTAAAAACGGGCCAACCGAATTTTATCAAATCCGGCTTATATCATCCCAGTATCTAGCATTCTATTTTAAAAAAACTAAACGAACCCGCCCTTCTATTTGCGTCGGGGGTTATAAATTCACTAACTAATGTCTTAAGTTTCTCAGTTTTGCAAAGACAAACGGATTAGACGAAATCATTAAATCTACGGAATCATAAAAAGCAAGTAAGTGAGATACACTTTCATTTAACCCCAGGGAAATGAGTTTCCATATGCCTGCATGCACTAGACTAGTTTTTTTTATTAACTCTTAACGAGAACAACAATGCCGGTTTTCCCGCCCTCGTTACGGTTTCCCGATAATGTTACGGTTCTCATGTTACCGTTATTGTATTGATCGCACTTGCTTGTTATAGTTTACACGGTGGCTCAGAATGAAATAGGCTCATTGTCACACTGATTGACACACGGACAGCGTTTGTCAGACACAACAGACCTTGTCTGAGACAAGATGCATTAGATGAATGCTATCTTTATTGAAAACTAGACGCTACGCCCCGCTGCAAATTTCCGACTATCCGACAATTTTCTTTTTTTTTGTAAGAACCTTCCTCAAAGTATTAGAAAGCGTTTAAAAAAAGATGAATGAAATCGGTAAAGCCGTTCTTAAGTTATAGTGTATATAGATGTACATATGAGGATTGAAGTAAGCCGCCGGACGGTCACGTCGAGCGCTTATAAGTGTCAATTCCATATTCAAATTCAAAATCCTTATAAATCTTTCTTCCGAGGTTTGGCCATTTGTGACATCTATTTTTTGTTACAGAGCCACAACCTTCAACGTCCTGGATTCACGCTACACCCGCTATGGATTCAGAAAGGTAAGAGTAACTTATCTTTGTTATTAAAGGTTTTTAAGATATAAAAGTAGTTCGCCCGTATCGCTACCTCCTTACCCTTGAGTTAGCTGCCAAGCAGCAGTGTTGGCCACCTGATGGTAAGTGGAGCTATACCTACTCAAATTAAGAGAAGTTGGCGTAAAGTCCTGTCGACCACACACCGACTGCAAGCTAGCTGCAAGGTTGTAATGTAATGCTGTCCTTTTGCGGTTGGAGCAACTGCAATATGGCTGCAATAGAACATTATTGCAGTTTACGAAGCTGCATTAAAACTGCAAACCAACCGTGCAACTAGCTGGCAGTCGGTGTGCGGTCGACAGGACGCACGGTTGGTTTGCAGTTTTGATGCTCTTACGTGGACTGCATCGGAACTACCCTCGTTTGTCTTACGCACCGGAACAACAATGTGAGCACTGCTATTTGGGGAGAAAATTTGTTTGGGTAAGCCCGTGGTAGCGATGCGGACGAACCCTGCACACAGTGCACACGGTCCTTGCACCACACAACGTATCCGTAATTTGAACATCGGCAACGGGTATAAGCCAGCTGGGACGAAACTTTGTGCATATATCATGAAATCAAAAACGAATAGTATAAAAAAACTCGGTAATCACTGATTATAGGAAAAAACTGCAAAGTTAGGAATAAATCGATAGCCGGTCTTTCTAAGCAAAAATACATCTAACCTTATAACCGAGGTAAATCCAATCGTCCAGTTTTACAGATACGGTTGCATTTGCAACGATAGTTCGTAACAGATGAGTCCTTTTTCCTTAGACAGATTGAAATGCTAGTCGGTTTTACTGAGTTAAAAAGAACTCAAAGCACTTTAAGCCGGGAATTGAATCGTTACAAGTTTAAACTTGTTTTGAGATTTGGCTGGCGCCACTCCGCCGGCGTACGCTACGCACACACGCTTCACACATGCCCCACGAGGATCTTTCTTTTTGCTCTAGGTGTGTGTCATTGACGTCATTATGAGCGTGTGCCCTAAGTAGATCTTCATACATTTTGATAATAAACCATTAAACCCACGTTTCTCTTTAGATAGCATAAAACAAACGTCATTTCCAGCGTGTGCTAGCAGGAGTATCTTCATACATTTTGGTATTAAGCAATTAAACTGACGTTTATCTCTGTATGAACGCTAAGATATTTCAAACTACGCAACAGATTTTAATGCGGTTTAGATCAATAGATGAAGTGATTCAAGAGGAAGGATTTTAAGTATGATTATGCACGGGAATTACAGACAACTCTTATAAACCGAAGCGAAGCGAGGGCGGGTCGCTAGTGTTATCTAAATTATGAATTTAATAAAGTTACAGCCTATTAGTTTAGTTTAGTTTAGTTTATTTATTTATCAATGTAATGTTACAATATAGATTGCATTGCATGTCAAAAAATACGAAATTACATTGATATCGTCAACAAAACATTAATATAAAATGATAAAATAATATTACAATAATACAACAACACTCAAACAATCAAAAACAACAATGATAAACAAGTAATAAATGATCAGTTTCCGATGTCAATACACAAAACTAATAAAGGTCAAATATCAATAATAATTTTACAATTTAAGTTGCATAATAGGTAGTCGTCGACAGAGTATAATGGATTATCCAATAAAAGGTTTCACAGCTGATGTTTGAATGCTTCGTCGGATGTTACATTTTTAACTTATTAAATTGCTTCAATTCTCTTTCAACATGTGATATTGAAAAATTTATAAGCGCAAGTTAGCGGATTAAATTGGTCATATGATATATACTCGTATCGCATTTTCTACCATATACACAATTGCAGAAGGTTGAAATTGCCACAGCTGGTACATTGATATTCTACTATTGTAAAAGAACATGAGCTGAATTACTAATTATATTAGGGGCCGAGATTCTCAAGCCATGTCGTCTTAGACTTTTTAAAGTATTGTCAACGTTTTGATAGCTCTTATTTACTTCACAGTAATGGCGGCCGAGATAATAACAATACCATAACAGGTTAGACACGATATTGTTTTTACCGCCTAGAATAGAAGCCCAGTTGGCTTCAAATTTAAGTAGGTAATACCTATGTAAAAACATTATGACAGTAAGCGTCTGTTTCACAACCTCCAGATAAATATTATCAGCCTAACTTATAGGCCTTACAGCTTTCCTTTTCTGTCATATTGAAATAGCCCAAATTGAAACAGGGTCAATGTAAAAACGCGCGTTTATTTAAAATTCGTAGACACATTTTTTAAACTTACCTTATCTTAGTTTAGTGTAGTTGGTTGCCGCAGCTTGATCATAGAAAATGGAAATAAAACGTACATACATACATAATTATATTACATATCCATTACATACGAGAAGCTATAGTAAACGGCGATTTGTTTTTTTATCCATATCCTTTTCGAATTATTGCATCCCGAATTCCCAAATATCATAAAATCCAATTTGAAATGGCGCCAGTATGTAACTTTGTAGATAATTACCCCCAGCTGGTAATGACAACCACTATTAATTGAAGCGTAACTATTTGGTCAAAGCCCGGTTTAAATAGTTTACCCTCGAGCCTGCGACTTTTCCACGCCTTAAAGCGCCTTGCCTGCGCCGCGTCTACGCCTCGCCTGCGCCTTACCTGCGCCGCGTCGCTTCTGTGTATTTCACGCCTGACCGGTCGCGTCGCGTACACCAAACCGCCATCTGCCGAGCGCTCGGACGGCGACGGACAGACTCGTCCGATCGATTCAAAATTCAAATGTAGGTAAAAGTATGGGAGTGCGTACACCACCACAGGCGTCATTCAGGGCTGGGAAGAATACCGATTAATTATGGTTCTTTGTTAACGCTCGTTTGGGCCGGATTCGATTCGAATGATTGCTGCGATTAACGTATTCTATTTGGTTTCTGTATTTTGCAGCACTTGAATGGCGCGACTATAATGTTTTAAAATGAAAGACCTGCTTGACTTCAAGCTGAGCTAGTGAAAATGCAACTAGAGATGTAACTGATAGGTTAGGAAATACGAGAAAACAGTGGTGGTAGTGGGCGGTGAGGACACATTAGCAAGTGATATTAACCGTTATTTTGAGCGCGAAGAGTTTTGTTTTGCTCTTTGATCAAAACTAAAATGATATGATTCTGTTCGAGCGGAATCAAAATCAATATGCTCTTTTTGTAATCAGTGGCGTTTCTGGAGCTGGTTAATAAACAGGTTTCTGAGCCCTGGGGTGTTTTTCTCTTAAAAAACCGCGTTCGGTCGGTCTAACGAATGAAGTTTTAGTAGTCCCGTCAAAGCGCACAAAACGCATTTTAGCGCGTCCATTCATTTTTTTATAAATACAAATTCAATGTCCTATGTCGTCCGACAGCGTCCGGACACTCCGAACAACCGACAAAGGCAATGAGGTATAACCGAGTAGAATAGAGCCCGACATTATGAATGAATGGTGCAAGTAAAACTACCACATAGTCAAGAGCAATGACAACGGATCACTTTGTATAGAATTTTCATAGAATGTGACCCGTTTCCAATGCTCTTGGGTGTATTTAAATCGTAGATTTTAATTGAGACAAGTTTTAAGTACCTACCTAAATACGGTCGACATAGATTTTTATAGGTACTTCATGTTAATACTGCTATCAGTTAGTTTGATGTATCGCAAATTAAGCGACCAGAAAATGTTGGTGCGTTGTTAACTTGTTACCTGTCAGAATGTAATTTCAAAGGTTAGGCACTTGTCTCCTGTTGTTACCTTACCTATAATGCCTCAGCAGGACACCTTCTAACCCTTAATAATTCGCAAAGGGAGAAAGTTTCAGTACGTGACTTATGGCCGCACCCTATATTCCAACCGCGGAGAGATAGGCTTACTTCGGCTTCAAATTTGACAAATTTTGTAAGGACAAATGTCAAATTTAAACCCGAAGTAAGCCTTATCTGTCCGCGGTTTGAATAAAGGGTTCGGCCGTTAGGTGACACGTAAGATTGGGCGCTGGCACGTGATCATCTTAAATAACTCGCTATTGAACCCGACGGACCAATTATTAACCAAATATTAAAAGAGTGGTTGTCCCGTCAGAGCGTAATACCTAACAACATTTACGGGCGTGCATTCTTAGCTTAACCGCTTTACCCGTCGAGGTAGATGTACGTATATACCTACTATAGCTTATCCCCCCCCCCACGTCAGCCCTAAGCCTGCCTTCTTCGCGAACCGTTATTTTCGACAAACGGACACAGATGGTCAGACAAACACGGACACAAAGGCTTTTATTAAACACGATACAACCCTTCTTTTTGGGTCAGTTTGAGTTATGTCGCCTGCCATATGTCTGTTCGTCCATTTAAGAAATATTACCGCGAGGGATACAAAATATATCTACTTCATCCATCACTTATTACTTTAATTATCTATAAACAAACACAGAACCATATGTACACAACATAGAACCTCCTCCTTTTTGAAATCGGTTAATAATATATACATGATGAGACATTTTCGATGTTATGGCACCATGGAAAACGTCAATTTAGATTCACCCGTAAATCACTCGCACTCATTTCATAGAATGTTTTACTTCGCCGAATTGTCATTTCATTGCGAGGTATACACCTGCATGCACAAGTTAATTAATGTTTTGGTGGTCACATGTCTAACCTAACCTTAGTAACCAATGCTTAAATTAACCTAAAAACCATAGAGAAGGCTTTCTTCTTTCTTTGCCCCGCGGCGACTTGAACAGCTACTACCGCGGGAATATGGCGTTTCCACAATTCAGTGATTTCGCCAGTGTCAAGTATATTTAAGTATAAATTCAATATAGCAATAAAACACAATCCAATCTTCTCTAGGAAGATTGGTGGCAACGTTGTACGGTGATATGTAGGACGGAGGCCAAGTTAGTTTTAACCTCTGTACCACTGCGAGTCCACTTGAAACGAGAAGTAAGATGCCAGGATACATGAAATAAGTCCAAGTCTTCTATCACTGTGCAACACAAAGGCATTAAAAGTACAAATCACTAACAAAAAAGAACTTTGAACACCTAAATACACAAAAATAAACCCTAAAACAAATTACACATCCGCCATCTTTTGACGTTGCAAATGGCCGGCGAGAAGTCTTTCGGTATTTTCCAAAATATATAGGATTGACGTAAGCTGTCAGACAGTCGCGTCGAACGCCTTCGTCTATTCCATACATATGGTGACTTTTCGAAAATCGTTTCCGATAGCGTTAAGAGGCCATAGCTATGCTACAATCTGGAGTGTTTTGCGATCTGGATCTCAATAACCATAACGCCTTTGAATCTGTTTTTGGAAACATTAAACTATCATATTTGCTTGAGACTGACAAACGTAAGAACACGATTAGAAATAAAATCTTTTGCTTGTTTTTGCTTGTTTTTGCTTGTATCTTCGAAACCCTGTAATCTTAAACGATTATTAGTATAACTTCTCAATCCTGCCTATATTTTTTTTACAAATATTGTTGTTTTAAAGTAATCAGCAATTAATTGAATTTGATGCTGCCATCTCACATTCTTCGCGCAGAAGCACATAAAGCCATACCACTTCATGCTTTTCGGGGTGTGGCACCATAATACTTAATACTTGTAGCTTTATATAATGCTAGACTAAGTAGTACCATTGTAATATGAAATATGAAATATGTTTAAAAAATGACTGACTGCTGAGTTTCTTGCGGCTTTTCTTCTCAGCAGTGGTCTCCTCTTGGGAAGCGCTGGTAGTTCTTGACGTGTAAAAGTGCCCGAGCGGCCTACTTACTGAATAAAATTCTTTTTCATATCACCTACTCGGAAAGGGGACTTTTCTTCCCTGCTAGGAGGGATCAAAGTGGCACTTTTCTGTTCAAGGACATTTTGTGAATAATTGAATTTGTTTCATCACTAAGATCTTATATTTTCCTCATAGGTGATGTGAAAAGCAGTATGTGTCACACGGTAGCAAAATTATTTCCACCTTGGGCGTTAACACTTGAATCCCTCACTACGCTCAGGATTCAATGTACCTACGCTCTCGCCTTAAATATGTCATTTTGCTCCCTTGTTGAACAATCTACTATTATCTTCTTTTCTTTTTATAGGTGCCCTTTTAAGCTACTTGTCTAGCCTCACTGACGCCCTAGACAAGATGCTGAACGCTATCGAAGACGATTTGCAAAAACTGACAGTGTTTGGAACTGACATATTTAAGCGTTTGACACGACCTTCTGACAGCTTACGTCAATCCTATACATTTTCGACAACTATTCGCACTCGTGATTGATCGATTATATACTGAAACGTTGGCATTTATCTTCAGTATTAGATTAACACATCATCTGTTAAACTAGTTAGTTAAATAATGGCTTCTGGTAGGTACTCTCAGCCCAATGGAACCATACCCGCCACTGCACGGTGTCACAGTGACATTATAAACCAATTTGTTTGACACTTCTAACGACTGGAATCATAACAGGGTCAGGGTCAGGGTCAGGGTTCCACTGGGCTTAAATAGTCTATGTTTCTTTCTTGTTATATTAATGTCATGAAAGCGTCTCCCGTAATGCTAAAATGTCTATTAGAGAAAATATACTCGTACAGACACATAGAGAATCTGATTAGGGTGATTACTAAAAACAAAATAGACATACAATAGAGTAAGACGCTGTTGTGTATAGGTATTGTTTTGGACACAATTATCTTGTTCATGAACTTGGAAAATGAAAACGAAGAAGTAATATAAGGTTGAACAGAAAGTTAAGTTCACTTTGTCTCTTCTGTTCCTTTTGTTTCAGGGTTTAAAGAAAAAACTTTGTATTATTTGTATTTATTACACAGGATACTGAATAGAATGCTTCGGTAGACATATGTAAAATATATAATAATTTACATATACAATTTTCTATAACAAATAGCCACAATGGCGTTAATGGCTATTGCATTTGTATGAAAGCAGTAATAAGTCTCCTAGGTCATCAGCATTTTTCGAAAAGATGTTGAAATCGAACGTATTGTTTTCATCTCGGCCGCCGTTACTGTCAAGCGAATAAGAGCTATCGTAACGGCGAATACGATAGCATGTCAACAGGAGTAAGGTTATGCCGAGTAGAACATAACCTTTAAGATTACAATTAAGTTAGAGCGTGTAAAGGTGTTTGTGAGCACCTAGTATGGTCTAGTATTTGTATTCTATTCACCTGTACTATCAGCTTAATGGAACCCTGGACCACCATAGAATGGTGTCACAGTTTTTTTTTTTATGGCATAGAGTAGGCAACCGAGCACACAGGCCACCTGATGGTAAGTGGGAACTGTGACCCATAGACATTAGCATAAGACTGCAAATGCGTTGCCAACCCTGAGGACTAAGATGGAATGCCTCTATGCTAGTCATTACACCGGCTGTCTTATCCCCAAACCGGAACACAACATTGCGAACACTGCTGTTTGGCGGTAGGTTAATGGATAAGATGGTGGTAGCGATCCGGACGGACCCTGCACAGGGTCCTACCACCCGCAAAAACATTACAAAACCAGTGACATTATAAAACCATTTGTCTGACACTTGTTACGACTTGAATCATAACATCACTGTGGCACAGTTCTGTGGTGGGTCAGGGTTCCATTGGGCTGAGAGTACATGATTACGCGAACAAAAACATAGCGATGAGTTAACAGAACGTGTAACCTGACCCTGAGCCATTTTTATTTCTTTATTCAAGCGTAGCGAGATTTTATTGTTAGCGGCCTTGTTACAGCTGTAACGTAACGTTAACTTTGTCATGTCATGTGGTGATTAAGGTTCCTCACCGAAAGGGCGCCAACCAAAACCCTAAGACTCCGCCGTTCGTCTATCTGTCTGCGGACTGTATCTCATGAACCAAAATAGGTGGAGGGCAGAATTGTCACAGAGTGTTATTTTAGTTAGATGAAATTAAAATAATAATATACCGCAAGCATCAAGCATCAAGGATCCGGCATAAAGTGAGCTTAAAGTTCGCTTCATCCTTCCTTATCGTTCCTTCCATGCGACCTCACAGAAACGGACACAGAAATAATTCTTTGTGGTTTTCAATTTTAACGACCACATTTCAGCCAGACTGTTTCGCTACATCCAGTTCCTCGATCTTTGTAATTACGATAACGATCACAGCTCATCACGACTACAAAACCGACTATAACTCAAACGGGTGCTACTTCCAAAGCAAAAGATCTGCCCTTTATTTCCCTAATATAGACACTCACGCTTTCGACCTCTCGCAATACCAAGTTAACTTTTCACCCATTGCGGCGCAACTACTTGACTTTACAAACAATTTTATAACACGCAACTATAGTTCCACATTTCACCAGTGATAAACTTAAGTTTGTGGCCAGTTGCGAAACCAGAGTCGTTTGCGGTGGCCGAGGGCGTCACTAGCGTAACAATATCGGTATTGTTGCATAGAAAGAAGATAGTTCAAATGTTAGCCGGCGGCAAAGTTAAGTTGGTAATGGCGCTTGAGTCGCTTAGTTTAAGAGGTCATGGTATCTTGTGTTCCTATTTTAAACACATCAACATACTATCTCGGCTGGATCGGTTGGTGTTTATTGAATTTCATCAAACAATTCAATATATACTTTTAAAACTAATGATAACATAATATATAATAACCGAGATTAAGTTGTCTCATCGGAGTTGTCTCATGTGTACATGTTTCTGTCAAAAAGAAACATTTTTCGGTTTAGTTTCTGTTGCCAACTGTACTTTTTTTGCACAGTCATCAACTACTCGTCAAGACAGAGGATTGTAACGAGCCGTAACACGACGGGCTTATCATGTTGTGTCATTTAGGAGCTCCTATGGCCTTCCTACTTACTACTTACCTCAATAATAATACTTTCGGGTTCTTATTCTTACCCTTAACACTCAGTCAAGCTTATTGTTTTTCTATTTTGTTGGAAAAGAGGGATAATTCTTCATTTATAATAGCTTTGAGATCCTGGCAAATGGCAATGTGTTGGAATTGTTCTAAGAAAAATCTTCGCGTCACTACTACTGAATATTAAGGCTTTAAGGGAATGGCTGATTTCAAAAAACTAATTACTGTAAAGTACTCGAAGTGAATCCAAAATATAGTCTCAGTGATATGATGAACTCACTGCTAAAATACGAGCCCAAAATAGACAGACCTGTGGGCCCTGCCAAGATGCACTACGCTTCTTGAGATGACGTGATACGAAAAGTCACGTGATCTACCAGTGACGCCACTTGTTAAAAGCGAAACGAATTGAAACACTAGTTAGCGTATAGTGCCCGGCCGTTAAGAAGTAAATCCTGACAACTGTCATCCCAGTATAATTTATAACCTATTCATGGGTTTGAGGTTATAATTTGTACTGAAGTGACAGGTGTCAGGATTGACTTCTTAACGGCCGGGCACTATAGTGCATTTTGGCAGGGCCCTCTGCAGGCTTATTGGCTAATGCAATCGCAGTCGTAATTTTGACAGTCCGTAGGTGAGTCTGCTTTCAAAACGAAAACAATTGTTTTACTTTGAAGTCGATTGCTATTGAGAGTGCATTAGGTAATAAGCCAGTAGGTATTCAAAGTCAAAGTCAAAGTCAAAGTTCTTTATTCTTCAATTTAGGCATAATATAATGCACCTATGAATGTCAAAAAGCATTACCACCGGTTCGAAAAATAAAACCTTTGCCCCGAGAAGAACCGGCGTAAGACACTCGGCAAGGTATTTTTTTTTCAAGAAAAAGGTTTACATCATTAATTATAAATAGTTTACAATATGACAGTATTTTTGCACAGACTGTTGAAGACTGAGGTATTCTATTAGCTATCATTTCTCTCCATCATCACACCAGCTCGACGGTATGTAAAGATATAGGAGCCCTGTTTAACAAATCAGGACCTCTTTTCAGCGATGTTGAACCATATTGCTTATGACCCGTTATGGGATAGTTTTTAACTCGTCTGCCTTTATTATCAAGTAAATAAGAGCTATTAAAACGTTGACAATACGATAAGGCATCAATAGCAATTTGGTTTCACATCGTATTATAGAGGCCCAGGGAAGTTACATGATAAACTAAAGTTGATCAATTAAGTTTTAGAGAAAGGGACAGAGCTGTGTAATTCTGCCCTCCTAAATAAAAAGGACGCATGCGCAATTTGATAGTTAAAGTAAATTTAACCCTCCGTCTTAAGAAATAAGGTCACTAATTCATACGCGGTTCTATAAGACTTACGCCTTTTTTTCCAAGGACGGCAGAACTGCTATATATTCAACTTAGTGGGTACGTCACGTTAACCCCCTCGCCACCTCATCCTCAAAACCGTTATCATCTTTGTGTCCCTATTACCATCGTGAGCATCCTCGGGCGTGAAGGGCCATGTCCCGCGTGGAGCGGAATATGATGGTGACATTATACCTCAAGAATTTAGCATAGGTTCTTAACGTTGGCATCATACGTGCATTGAAACGAGTTAGCTAATAGTTATTCGATAACACTTTCACCATACGATTTAGAGCTATCATTTGAATGCAGCGCGCGCGCTACTCTACCCGCAGTTCTCGGTCCTTATGGTCGCACTCGCACATTTGCAAGGTACAATAAGATTCAAACTCGATGATGACAGTGTGTTACAGCTCTAGAATTATTTTATGCACCTTAAGGGTCCGTCCGACCCATATGAGTCTCGCACCTTCTCCTTGAATTGTCCCTGTCAGAAACAGTCCAATCGCTTAGGCGCTATAGGTACTCCATTCCTTTAGAAACTTAACAAAATGTAAACAAACTGAACCACGTGACTCTGTTAAACAGCCAATCAAAACTGTTTTGCGAATATTTGACCTGTCAATTACTGCTTCTATTGCCTGAAGTTATATCACGTTTTATATTAACATATAGATAATTACCTAAAAAATGGTATAATGGAGGTTGTTGGTTGGTTGGTAGCTCGTGAAAATGCGTAGAAAATGTGTTTTTTCTCATGCTATAAGAATAAGACTTAAAAAGGTACGTCTTTCAGTTTCCCTTACTTAAATGTGACACAATGTGGAACTTGGAACTGTGTCATAGTCAAGGAATAAAGCAAAATGTGTGAGACTTCTTCCAATTTACAGAGTTCTACATACAATGGTTACCAGATGCTAAGAAACGCTTGTATTTAATGATTAAATTGCCTTAACTGACACAATGAGTGACTGCTGAGTTTCTTGCGGCGTTTCTTCTCAGCAGTCGACTCCTCTTGGGAAGCGCTGGTAGATTTTTGACGTGAAAAAGTGACCGTGCCTTTTATCTTTTATCATCGTACAATAGGGAATAATCATTATTTTTTTTCAGTTTCAACAAAAGCTCTTCATTTAACAAACAGTTGTAAAAATATTTTTTTCTATAGCAATAAAAGTAACCATGGTATAAGCCAACAAAGGTACGTCCTATCTCTTTCTAGCAGAACAGATTTTAACATGGAGTTTATATTGCCGACCTGTTACATGAAGGCTGGTATCATCCGTATTTCTTGGCCAATTTTAATTTTAATATCACTTTTAGTGGTCATTTTTACGGTATCTTCAAATTTAGAAAATTCTATTTCATCCGTTGAAATTACTAGCATAGAGGCATTCCACCTTAGTCCTCAGGGTTGGCCACTCATTTGAAGTCTTTGGATTTCAGTTTTGAGATTGTAGTCTTGAGATTTCAAATGTCTTTGGGTCACAGATCCCACTTACCATCAGGTGGCCTGAGTGCTCTCGTGCCTTCTCATTGCCGTAAAAAAAACCTTGCATATCCCCTATTGAACTGATGATGGAAACGACAACTCTGAGGGTGGTGTACGGCTCGTACTCGTCAATATCGCTTATGGCTCCTACATGTCCAGCAAAAGCACGCCAGTAGAAGTACATTGCGTCGTTACATTAGCACTCCCTCAAACGTGAAAACTAATTCGTCAATGTACTTCTACTGGCATGCTTTTACTGGACCAATGCACAAATCAGCCATTAGATAAGTAGATGACTCATCTTCAATAAAATTGGCCAAAGTCGGACTCTCACGAAAAGGGCTCCGGAATATTCTTGTATGGCCTTCTTGGGGGGCCTCTTTTACTTTCAATTTGATTTTTATTATTTCTCTCTGTCTGTGAAAATTTCAACTATTACCGTTCATAATATACCTACAGCCCGCTGACAGACAGACAGATGGACGGACAGCTGATCCTTAGTAATAGCGTTAGCACACTTTGGATACAGAACCCTAAAAGTACAAACGGCATCAAAAGAGGTTTCAAAATAAAAATAAAAAACGCAATTTAACTTGCTACTAAGTATTAGCTATGTTTCAGAGCTACAAGCTACAAAACTATATTCCTCCGTATCATTGTGTACGAATAGTACAAATTCTCTAACAACATCATAGAACAATACAAGTACAATGTAAATTTGTGTCGGAACGTCAGTATTGCAGAAAGCAAAGCGCATTTATATTGTTTAAAGTGCTGCATAGTTTTATAACATGTAAAAAGGGGAGCGCGCTGGGAGTTGCCTGTTTCCAGTTTGTACGAGGCAAGCCGTAGCATACGTAATAAGTAGAGATATGAAAAGCAGAAGTTTTTTTCGTTAATTTAGTCTCTGTAAGTATGATCTATGTTATCCTAGTCCAAAGTCGGTAGGTCTACAGTAAATACACCATCATATCTATTGCATCATCAATATTTATGGAAGATACATCTTCTAAATATATATAAAGAAACTGACTGACCTCAATGCACAGCACAAACCGCTGGGTCTAGAGATTCCAAATTTGGCACGTAGATTCCCTATGAGGTCAAGGGGTGCACTAAGAAAGGATTTTCCGAAAGTCGACTCGTAACGGGAAGTAATAGGGGTAGCCGGAAACTAATTCTACGTATACAAAACGCGGGCGTCCTCTAGTATTTTATAACTCAAGAAGAAGGCAAGGACCACGAGCACAGGCCATCTGATGGCAAGTGGAATCTGAGACCGATAGACATTTGAATTCACATCCAACCATCTCAACACTGCAATCCTAAGACTCCAATTGCGTTGCCAACCTTGAGGACTGAGATGGAATTCCTCTATGCTAGTAATTTAACTGGTTGGCTTATCCCCACACCGGAACAAAACAATGCGTAGATTGTTGCACATATGTAAGTATCCAAATTTCCGGTCTCATGGTCTGCATCAAGGACTCGAATTAAGAGGCCGCATATGATGCAAAGCTGACACAAGAATCCAAAGGGACGGTTTTATCTGCTTCCGCGAAGTACGTGAGATGGAGATAGTTTGCGCGAGCCTAGTTTGCAGCGTCAAATTCAAATAATAGCTGTTTACTATAATATTGCAAGTTTTTTTTTTTTACTACGATTAAGAAGTTATTCGTGCATATTCAACAATCTCAAGGAAACGACCAAATTTAATATATTTAGAAAACAGACATAGGCGTTATGGTTATTGAGATCCAAATTGCGGAACACTACCGCCTTTATAATTTTAGGCCTTATAACTGGCGAGCCTAGCCTGGCCCCTCAGAGCTTTAAAAACAATTTAGCTTGTGTATTTTTAATCTGGTCACAAGTTGTCACAGTAACTCGGCCAAAGCGGTAAGCGCCTAACTCTGTCTTACGAGTTCGCAGGGCAACTTAAGAGGATTGAGAAGTTGCAAAATGCGGTAACGTTCCTTTCCCCTTAAAGGCCCATTCACACCGGATACCTATACGGTTACGAATGCGTTGTATAGAATGAATTCTCATAGGAAAATTCACTATACACTATACAACGCAGTGGAAAGCGCACGCGCACGCCACGTCTACGCGCACGCATCCGGTGTGGCTGGGCAAACATAACCTAGCCTAATTTTTATGATTTTTGAAAAACTAGCTTTGTACGTTTTCCTTTCCCAGAATATATTTGGAAAGAAAACAAACGGAAACGTACAATCCTCGTTGTCATTATAATTATAACATTTATAACTAAGAACCACATATTCAAAACTCGTGGAAATTGGACGTGATTCAGGTGGTCAGGACTCAGGAGCGTTACAGCTCGGGAATAAATTTGTTTGACACAGACTTATTTTGAAAACTACATACTCGTATGACAAATATCTATTTTCCAATTACAATCTAACATATCCAGACGTTTTAATTCATCTTCAATCAAAGATATATCGCGCGGCTTGCATGTGTGCGTGTCCCGACCGTACTCGCCGATAGCCACAACAAGCAGACTCAACAGGACGCACCAAGCAGGTTTAGTCGGGGGCGCTTCGTTGCCTGCGTAGCGAGAGAAGTGCATCGACGCAATCTTAGCTCCAGCAGGCTTATTGCAGTCGCAACCATTTTTTTTGACAGACGGAAGACGAGTCTGCATACAAAATGTAAACAATTGTTCCACTTTGAAGTCAATTGCGATTGCGAGTGCGTTAGGCAACAGGCCAGCCGAGCAGCAATAGGTAACAGCAACTACTAAAGGGATGGAGACTAATATTCTATTTATACTATGGTTTAAGCCAACCAATGAATTGTGGTTTAATTGAAAAAAGCATTCCGTTCATTCCATTACACGGTATTTTTTCCCATATTTAAACAATGTGAAGTTAATTAAAATCTGACAAAAGAGATTCCATTGAATTCATGCCGTGCTTTTTTAATCTGGGATACCCGCCGTATACCCGTGCGTAATATGTAGCGCAGATTTTCATCAGCGCAGTTTCATTCCGAAAGCCTTTCAACAGTTTCAACTGTGCTTTCACGTGAACAGCGTTGCAGTTCATCGGCTACTTTCCAACTAAAGCTTTGATTGGTATCCGTTGCTTTTATCATTTTCTATCAGTAGAGATAAAAGATTAAAATTTACGATATAACTGGGGCCTATTTAGTCTACATGTATTGTGGTCATATTGTTTTGAACTCCCTCCATTACTACAAGTAAATAAGAGCTAACATTTTGACAATACGATAACAATGGGTGCAAAGTCAGTGTAGACTAAGGTCCCTGGGCTTTTAGACGTATGAAGTACAACAGAAACCAAATTAAAAATACACGCACTCACTTAATATGCTCTGTCGGGACAAGTTAGACTCGCCTACTCACCTAACTGACTGGTTCTGATTTGACTTCTTGTATCTTTTAATAGATTACTTACTGCACCGGGAAGTAAGCGGTTGCAGGACAAAATCGAGCTCGATGCCGTTCGTAAATGTTAACTTTTAACTACATACATTTTAAATTTAAAAAGTTGTACCCAGTTAGAACTTTGATTGTAGCAATGTTTGACTGCTCTGAGCGCAGGCTTAGTCGGAGTTCTTTTTCCTTAGAATCTAGTATATTTTTCTCAACTGCTGTCATTGGACTGTATGTTTTTTTTTGCGGTGGTTTAAGAATGAAGATGTTTCCGTGCTGTTTTTGCAACAGTTAGGGGGATATTTCCTACCATAACGGAGCAAAATACGATACAACGATAACTTTCATTTCAAAATGTGCCGTTTTTAGGAGGTCATAATAAACAGACATGAATAAAAACGTGCAAAATATGCATTTTATCAGACCAGGTAAAAATGTAAAAGTGTATAGTACAAACACGTCAAAGGCCGTCGTACGAGTAGGTACATTCGCGTCTTCAAATAATCACATTTCAAGGCAGAGCTCTTATATTTCTCGATCGTGTTTATTTACAGATCAAAAGAAACGCTGTCAAGTTTCTAGTTAGCCCACTGTTTTTCGGTTTGACTTATAATATAAAACGTCTAATAAAATGCGACCTCTAAAACCAAACGCATTAGAACACTGCGGGCCTAATATGGCTGCGTTTATCGCGTGACAAAATGTGGATAAATCATCCGTCACTCTCGTACTTATATACGTATATACGTGTCAGAAAGTGACGAATGTTTGATCCACATCTTGTCACTTCAAAGCTCTTCAAAGCTCTTAGAATAGGCATTATATTACATTATTACCTCGTATGGACTTAGCCTCTGGAAAAAATCTGGCCAACTATATGGTTTAAAAACCATAACTGTGACTCAATGACGCCACAGTGGTCAGTCCGCTCAGTCTCACACGGACTTCGAACTTGTGAGGTTGTCAATTATTTATGTAATTGAAAGATTATTGCAGTACGAAAATTGGATTCTGTCGTTTTGAAATCTGTGAGATAGTATTTAGTGTGACGTACCTAGTTTGTAAGAAATCTAAAAAATGACGCCGCTATTGCTGCTTGACATATGTATGTGACGTTTTTGTTCGCACGGCTCTAACTATAATTGTGGTTTATTAAAAATGGTTTCGACAAATGAAAAGTAATGTAAAAGTCAATCATTTCTGACATGTCTTCATACTGTAATCTTAGCCAAGTTCAGTTTTTTAAATCGCCATTGTAATTGCTGTTTCACTAAAAAATAAACTGACACTAAAAGTTCTATCAGCTGCTTGAAAAAATGTAAAACACGAAACATTCACGTTAACTAATGCATCATTACTGTTTAATTAATTTACAATGTTTACGCTGTATCCATTACAATATACATTTTAAATTTAGCCCCAAGCTTTAATTGTTTTTCGACCAGTAATAATAACCATTTCAAACATTTCGCTTATATACTCAAGAGCAATCACAACCGGTCACTTTCTATGGAAATCGCCACAAAAATGGGCCAGGCTGAAAACCAGCGCCGGGTACCTACGCCTGGCACATCCGAGACCTGGTACCCATTGCCATATATATTTCAAAGTAATATTTGCATCCTCTTTCGTTTAGTTTTAAGTCTGTAATAAGTTAATTTTGTATTTGATATATTCTTCTTGTTGTTTTTTTCTTATTTTACTATCACTTTCTTTTTTTAGTGGTGTTAAAGTTTGTCCCAATAACAAAACTTATCCCACCTACTTACCTTTTGTTATTTCCGAACAAATCCAAATTAGAGACCTTGTATCTGGGTACACCTGTCACTGTGATTCAGCTTTTCCAGGTCAATGTTAGCAACGCGGCCAAATTGCTTTTTTTATCTCTCAAATAAAGACTGAAATTGCATTTGTGTTATTTTATTTCGGAGAAAACTTGAATTACAAAAGAGAAACACCTCGGCATGACTTGATTTAATATTTCTTCGTATTGTTACACTGGCGGGCAAAATAACGGGGAGAGCTTTTATTGCTGATAAAGTAATTTGGGTACCTTCGGTGCGTAGTATCGAAATGTTAACAATTTCAATAATTGGATTTTAAAGACTCCTTACCATCGCTATTTCAAAAGAAACTTTCAGGAGGAATCGCGATTACAATTATTTCAATTTCTGTATTATCTAAAACAACACCTATAAAAAACACTGAACTAATTTCCTTGAGGCTTGAAGTGTTTGGTTGCTAATTAACCTAGGTCCAAAATGGCACACATTTTTTTTAAAATTACGTGTCTTTCCTCAGGGACCCAAAAGATCCATAAATTTGAAAGTCGTACAAAACACAATAATTTACTACGAACAGGTAATTGGATCTTTTCGGTTCCTTTAAAAATAATACTTGGCGGCCATTTTGGACCTAGGTTAATTAGTAACAAAACACTACAAACTTCATCGAGATTAGTTCAGTATTTTTGTAGTTTTGTAATGTAAGAAGTTATATTTGTTAGTAATTGTATGAACAAAAGACGGGTCGGCGAGTATTTATGCCGGTGAGTGTACCTTTAAACGAGCAATTCCTGTATATATATATATAATATACCTATATATATAATCTGAATCTCGGAAACGGCTCCAACGATTTTCATGAAATTTGGTATGCAGGAGGTTTCTGGGGCGATAAATCGATCTAGCTAGGATTCATTTTTAGAAAACTCAAAAATAAACCAGGTACTTACACTTATATGTATAACCTTATAATGTCCTTTTATTTGTTATAGAACAATGTTATTATTTAGGGATCGTACAAATATGCCATAATAAAGCTCAAAATACATAATGTGTCATGATATACATATAATGGTTTTATTACTAAAACATAATATAATTGGGAAAAATTAGAATCAATTATACGTGAAAAACTTAATTAAATGACCCTTGACTCGTAGTTGTAACACATCTGTATAGACCGTTCGACATTATATATGTCGGAAATTTGACCTAAATTCCATATTATACATACTCGTAACTACATGCAAGAGGTCATTTACTTAATTTTTTCACCTGTTATATCAAAAGATAATCGTCTATGTTCTCACAAAATATTATTTGAACGAACGTGTACTAATTTTAATACACCACATTGTGATCATAGCGTTTCGTCACACGTCACTTCGGCCTGTTGAAATTCAAATATTTTTTTCGTATTATAGTACCTAAGAATATTCCAGACTTGATAAATCCGCTCTGGCCTGGCTGGAATTTTAATATCATAGCAAATGCGTTGCCAACCTTAGAAACCAAGATGCAATGCAACTATGTTATAGTTATAGGTTGTGGCGGGCTCTTTTCCGCAACTCGACGACTTAGATATGCGCATATTTTGCGTGATATCAAATATAGTTAACGACTAACACTCATGCAAATATTGAAACCCTAATATAGTATTGAGAAGATGAAAACAGCTATGTCACCGTCGAGCGTTTATCAGCCATGCTAGGCCTGCTTAACGCAACAAGGCAAATATTTAACGTGGTAAAACAAAATTGCTTTAGACGTGTTATCGTACGGTCAACGTTACGAGCTACCTCTTATTTGGAGCCCGCCATTTGATTCCGAGAGTTAGCATGCTGAAGTGGCAATGGGCAGGCCACATAGCTCGGAGAACTGATAACCGTTGGGGAAGAGAAGTTCTCGAGTGGCGGCCCCCCACCGGTGGACGGAGTGTTGGACGGCCTCCCACCCGGTGGTCTGACGACCTGGTTAGGATCGCGGGGAGCCGCTGGATGCAAGCGGCTCAAGACCGTGACTTGTGGCGCTCTTTGGGGGAGGCCTTTGTCCAGCAGTGGACGCCCCCGGGCTGATGATGATGATGATGATGATGATGATTTGATTCCGTCGAAGAAAGTTTGCCAAAATATGTCGTTTCTCAACCGTTACATTTGCGAACCCATTTTTTTTCCGGTAACTGTAAATATTTCAGGATTTATTCCAGTACCCGCGTTGGATGCGCGATGATACGTTCGGTTAGGTTAGTTTTTGTATCCTGAAATATTTAAGGTTAATAACAAAGTGCCTTGGCAAATGAACCGGTTGGGAAACGATACATTTTGCCAAACATATTTCGCCGAAACAAAGGTAACCTCTCTTATTTACTTGACAGTAATGGCGGCCGAGTTAGAAACAATAGGTATGATAATTTGCAAAAAAAAAAGTCTTGAATAGAGCATTATGGATCCCGTTGCTTAATGGTGCAGAATTTAAAAAGAGAATTCTATAACCAACAATACAGTATTTTATATTAAATTCAGCTATAAAATAAGGGACGACATTTTAAAGTTGACAGAGGAAAATGGAAAACTGCGCGCAGTTCAATTTAATTGGAGTTTATTTCCTTCCTTTCTGGTTTGTTTTTGTGTAATAATCTCCTCAGCGTTTTCCGATGATGAGAAATATCAGACCAGATTCCTAGTTCGTTAAAGATATATGGGAGATGAAAAATAGTTCATTAGGAAATCATGTACGGTATTATCAGATATTTTTAATTTCATTATATAGTTTCTGGACTCAAGCAATAAGCTCTGATGAGGGATTCGTTTGAGATTATACCTTTCTAATTGGATACATACACTACAAGGCAAGTTGCAGCCATTTTTTAGCAAACCCACACATGCGGTTATAAATTTTAATGAGTCTCATATTTCACTAACCATCAGGTGGCGTGCTCGTGTCTTATTCTTGTTATTAAAAAAACATTTACTTCATACTTTCAAAGAAAAAGTTAAAATATATGTGTGTACTTATTTTCTTGCACTAAACTGTAAAATACGAGTAGATAAATTATAGCAAAATTGTTTATATTAAGCACACGTCTGCTGGATTCATGAAAATATGTCGTCAACTTGGTGCTTACCTTTATGAAATACAACAGTTATTTTACCCTGCAAACCTAAAACGCAATATGCGGCTAATTAACTTTGTACACTAATTATGCCTTTTTCTTGTAAACGGGAGTATTATGACTTGGAGACCGGAGAAAGGAATGAGGGATCAAGGCAGCTCATTTCTAGAGGCTGACTTTTATAATTTAGACTTATAATGCTCTTGCTAGCAGGAATAATACAAGGAAAAAATTAACAGAACAGATATTTGTTTTTTTTTGTCTTTGGGTTCAGATCCCACTTACCATCAGGTCGCCTAAGTGCCATCGCATAGACATAAAAAAAAAACTTGTAAGCTTTTCAAGAAGCCAAATCATTGTACGCTCCATATAATCAATTAAAAATATATACGGTCGAATAGAGAAACTCCTCCTTTTAAGAAGGCAACTGCATATGCTTGTTTAATTGACCAGGTAAGTCGGTACAAATAATTTGCACCAAGAAACCTTCCACCAAATATTCTATAAGGCTTCACTTAACGATTAGCATGTAATTTGTCTAGAAAACAAGCATTCGCAATTTAAAAAAGTTTTTTTATTTTTTTTTATTAATATATCATTAACCCAGTAATTAACTAGATATTTGCTTGAACAAAGCACTACATCGCATTAAAACTCGCTGGCATAAAAAATATACTGGGCCTCTATTCCCGACGGCAAAAAACATATCGTCTTTGACCTGTTGTGGTATTGTTTTGACGTCATCCGCCATTACTGTCATGTAAATAAGAGCTATCAATACGGTGACAATACGGTAACAGCTCAAACACGATATGGTTTTTACCGTGTTGAATAGAGGCCCTGATTTGTCAGAGAGGATGTGACAGCGAGAGACAGCCGAGTATATTATTACTCTGGTATTACTGCACTTTAATATTATTTGCCAAAACTCAGTCAGGAAAAAGTTACTAGTTCGCTTGTGCGCTTGAGCGTGACCAGCTAATTTGACCTGAGTTTTCACACAACGCTACTGAATACAAGGTTCAACTTACGCTGGTATTTCATAGGGCCTGCCGACGAACCATTTGTTACGTTATAGCATAATACCACCGGGTTCCGTAGCGTAAAATTACAGCGGGCAATAACGGGAGTCGCGCACGACGTGATATTATGGCACTGGCGGTAGCGGGGGCAGAAGCGGCAGCGGTTAAAATGCAATGTTTCTCTTCAGTAAAGGCAACGCCAAACTCAGTTTATTCCCCGTGGCACAACTATTTGGCACAACTGACCAAAATCTGTATCATAAATATGAGGTAGGTTTAGGTTTTGTTAGTTCTTCAGCAGGCCCGGAGGGCCAAACTATCCAGAAATAGGAGCTCTGCGACAGCAGAGCTCCGTCGACTCTATTAAATTTGATTTTGAAATAGAAATCATTGGTCAGTTGTGCCACGCAGTAGTGCCACGGGGAATAAAGGAAACACTCCGATTTCTACCCTACTGCGTCAGAAGGAGAGTTATGTTTTTGATATTTGTAGTGGTCAAATCGTCATTGGCTGATATAATAAAACTGATTTGGGTTAACTAAAAGTATACTTACCTCCCAATTTATAATTTTGAATTCCCTGTAAATTTTATGGAAAAACATTTTTCCATGTGACTGTTCTATTAGGTATCCTTACTTCGGTTAGTTTTAAAGTGTCATTTGTTATAAAACCAAGATATATGGAAGTTTTTACTCACAAATATTCAAAATCTATGAATTTCAATTGACACACTCGTGTTTCAAAAAAGTCAGCGATGGTCTCTTAAGGTCATTTTCGCGTTTCCGGCAAGGGTTCAAGAAGCTGGTGTCCTAGCCCTAATTTCGCCTTTCCACCCTGTCAATTCTGTTAATTCCGAATTTCGAACCATCCAATAAAAGGAACTGGGGAAAATTAACGGGCAATACACTCAGGAGCACGTGCGTTTTTCATACAAACGAGACTATTTCAAAGCCTTGGTTCCTCGCCGGGGGTTATTTTGAGTGAGGTTTAATGGTGGATACTCCGAGGATCAATAGAGGAGGTCAAAAGTTCTTAAGATACCTAACAATCAGTTAACACCACAACGGGAGAGTTTGGGTCAGCACTTGGATTTCCTTACATTTTATTGCCATTTTAGATGTTTTTCTGAGCATGCACAATTCCTGCGTTAACCGCAGATTCATTATTATGGGTATCCTAGGCACCCTGGAAGTCCTGTATCGAAGCTCGGGGTATTCATCATCAGATTTCACTAAAAGCATTCCCTGGCGAGGAACCAAGGCTTCGAAATAGCTCCTTTAGTATGAAAAGGGCACACTGCCCCTTTTTTTTTGCTCCTGAGTTTATTTTAATTCTGAGAAACCATCAAACATGCTAAGTGAACACTTGTATAAAGACATACATTTTTGTACTCGTATTGATACCAGTAATTTTACTAGTTTTTCCACCATCCTTGTGGAAGTCGGTTCGCTCTGCATCTGATGTATATTTTCCGAAATTTATAGTGAACGCTTGTCGCTTCTGCCTTATACTGCTAAGATGCATAATCTAAGTATCCACGGTCCGTGTCGCCGCGAGACTTACACGATATGGCGTATTATACAGATACTCGCGTTTTTGCCATCAAATTATATTTTACCAGCCCTCAATAGAACCATAGAATAATATCGACTACGAAGCGGTTAGGTTTGCTCTAGTACAAGACTTTGGATACTAGGCAAAGATAAACTTATACCTACATATAAAAAACGTACTTACGTAGAATAACACTGAAAAGTCAGGAACTCTCACGCTTATGACACAAATAATTAACTATAAACTCGGTATGGATAGCTCTGCAGGCAGGGCCACTACCGATAATAAAAAAATCCTGAACCCACCTTTGCATCCATGAATCCTAATAAATAATAACCACTTGAGAACCCATCTTGCACCTATGGATCCTCGTTACTCATTTCTTAGACCCTTTAACAGACCCCAGGTCAAGAAAACCTAGAGGTGGAATATAACCGTTACTCGAAATTGCAACCGAGTTTGTTGCAGCATCATAATATTCGAAAAGTTCCATTTCAATAGGAAACTTGGACGGAAGGGAAATGTATGATAAGTCTTATTGAACTTTGGCGGATGTCAACCACGTGACCAAACGCGACTAACTGTAAATTTTCTAAATTTAGTTTATCGGTATTGCATCATCCAATAATTTTATAAATTATATGTGTACGAGTGTAAGTTAGAAAAAAGTTTTTAGAGGATTATTAAGATTCGCAGAACCAGAGCCAAGCTCTTAACGAAATGCAAGCCTTGAGTGGCACTCTAAAAATAGCCGCCAACTAAGAAAGATTTCCTCTTAGTTGACATCAATTAAATAAAAAAGCTACAAAGCTGGCAAAAGCTGTTAGTAGCAACCGCAACTACCGCAAGTTCATTTTGCGATTTAACGTACATCATATTTTATGTATATATTGTGTTAGCCTCGTATGAATTCATTCTTAAGGGCCCCACTGATTTACTATCCGTCAACCGATATTGGCCTGTCAGTTCATCCAACTAGAATAAAGACTGTCAGCTTCTGTTAAGGTATAATACATATCTTAACGAATTTTGGACTGTTTGGCATGACAGTCTTGAGAATGTAGGTAAAGTTTTAGTGAGAGTCTTTATTCACTGCAATCTAAGAAGCAACCTAAATAGAATGTAGGCGAGACACCTTACTAGTATAGGCAGTTGGGATGGACACGATCGTAATGCCGATGACCACCTATATCACCTGACATGATCCTTACTTATTTATTCCTTTATTTATGGTTCCTGTGGGCCTAGCATGGCTGCGTCCATATCGCCTGACAAATGTGGATAAAGCATCCGTCACTCTCGTACTTATTTACGTGTCAGAACGTGACGGATACCTTATCCAAACTTTATCACGCGATAAACTCAGCTATTTCAGGGCTCCAGGCGATCTCAATAGGTAACAAGATTCTTAACGCTAAGTTAAACTTATTAGGCTTATTAATCTGTACAACAAATTAATACTCTTCAACTAAATTTAGCTTATTAGAAAACACAATAGCAATGCCTTTCTACATCCGGCGTATGCTTATTCTTAAGAAATATTTGATGGCATAACGACTCCCGCGCCCCCCAGGACGCGACGGCTGTCATGGTCGGCTGCGCACGGGGCGGCGCGCACGCACTGAACCGCGTGAAAAGGAAGCGGACGACGCTTCCAGAAGCTTTAATAGCGTATCCTGTTTCCTTCCCTCGGAAGGATACAAACGTGGTGCAATATAAGAATGAAATAATAAGAATAAGTAGTTCCACATTAATTGACTGACTTTATTCTTGGGCCCTTGTGCTATTATTTCAGTATGGAGTACATGTATTTAAAGTCCGCTACCCACAATAAGTTTTAACTATCAGTTCTAACTGAGCTGTTTAACTTGTCAGTTAAAACTGAGCATGTGTAGAATGAAAACAGTCAGATTTTCTTATTAACCCGTTCAGTAGCGAAACTTCTACCGAAGTATTAATGTGTATACAGCCATCACGTATTCACGTCAAATATACACAGTACATAGAGTCATTGTCAGTGGCATGGTGGCGTGTTGCGTATATCGCGTGACAAAATGTGGATAAAGCATCCGTCACTCTCGTTTCGCAACTACTGTCAAATTTAAAAGTGACGCATGTTTTGTCCGCTTTTATTTATTTTGTCACGCGATAAACGCAGCCATATTAAACCCTTAGGGACATACACAGGGAAATTAAATATTTGCACTTACCCCCCATATTCATAAACGCTCAATAAACCAATAGTTAAAGTATTCAGTACTTAAGTAGGTACTGAATACTTAAGTACTGAATACTTAATAAGATCTATCATAACGTTGATAATACGATAACTTGAATTATGTGACGCTTTGGTTTAAAACTTACTTGCAAATGAACCACAAATATGACAGTTACATATTTGATTTGAAATTTTAAACGGCGTTCTATTGTCAAACGCGCGGGGGCTTTTTCGCAATCTTACGTTACGTAAAGTCTCGCACGATGTGAGAAAATTCGCACGGTCCGGCAGATAAGCGTGCGAACACATTGATTAGCTTTTACCCTTTCATGTAAACCTCATTAGACTTAGCGCCTTATGTGCAATAGTTGGTAACGAGTTCTAACCAAAGAAAGATAGTAAGAAGATAGAGGGACCCATTTATTATCAGTGATCGTAGATGTTTCAGCAAAACCGGTGCAATGACGTCACAATGACAGGACAGTGACCTAGGGTTGTCGAGGTGTATCATATGATTGACGTTCAAAATAATGTAATATCATGTTGTCGTTGAAAAGGAATAAAATAACCCGACGTTTCATTATGAAAATAAAATGAAAAGAAAAATAATTTAATTAGCACATAAAAAAAAACAGTTTACAAGCAAAATGTCTTAACCTAAATACATTTATTTTTTATTACGGCCAAAATGGTCTCCGCTCAGCTTTATGCCTCTGAATGTTGTTAATACATTCACTGGCGCTGGTTTTCAATCAGACCTGGCGGTATTGGGCTTTACATAAAATATTTTCTGTATTTCCGATTTGTTTAAAGTATTTTTCATCACACTTTCACGTAAACAGTATCTAAAAATACAGGTTAACTGGGCCGTAAGCCCCATATAAAACCCTCGACCTTTGTTTTTTTCATGAAAACCTAGGTCGGTAAGTAATTTTTTTTTAATTTATAGCGCAGCCCACCTTTCATGCAAGTTCAAGCAAGGAGTTTACACGAAATTGAAAAATTGTTTTAAAATGTTATCTAAACAGTAATTTCATTGCAATCTCGCTACATGTTATAAATTTTAATAAATAAGTTTTTTCTGCCCTATAATTTCATTTATTTACTCTCAAATGTGATGAAAAACATTGTATGTTTCACGGGCGGTACGGGAATTACGAACCTCCACTCAGAAAGCCCTCAGTCTTCGACTTCGGGCTTCTACTAGAGCCTCGGTCTTAATTCCTTACTTACCGCCCTTAATACACAATGTACTATAATACACCTCAAAAAAGACAAACAATACAATCATGAAACTTAATAGTAGAGGTAGTTAACAAGCGGTCTTCAAGACGAGACTTGAATCGGGTTGTATTGTGAAAATGTTATTTAATTACCAACAATATCTACATTATTACTTAGTCCTTTATTTGATTCTTGGTTGAAACAATTTTATATTTGCCCGAGCACTACACCAAAAATGCTAGAAAATCTACGAACGCTGGTTGTAATACAGGTCTTTTATTCCATTCGGCAAAACCATTGCTTTCGAGATTAATATCTAGGCTTGTTTTTAATGCGACTGCGTTTACTGTCAAATAAATAGTGGATACATTATGCTTATAATAAGAAATATTCTCATATCGACTCAGCATCGTCAATTGGTTTCTGCAATTAAGAACATAATTGAATTTTATAAACATTAAGGTATATTGATACTGTTTCATTCACTATTGTGTTCCTAATTTGAAAAATTGGAAAAGTATTTATTAGTTTATGTTTTCTATTTAATTATTTACTCGTTATAGGTATTATAATCATAACTCAAACAGGTATCGTAAAAACGGTTATGGTAATAAAACAAGATTCAATAGAGTCGTAATAACTAAGATTATGATAATCTAAAGCGGATATCATCGTAATCTAACTTTTTTAGTTTCATTTTTGTTATCGTTTTTGACAAAGTGGTATTCCTGAAATAGTTTTGTGACTTTTGAAATTAGTAAAATTATCTACTTATAGGTATTTCTAAATATTGGTTTTGAATATATCATTTTGAATAAGGTTAATAAGTGGATTAAGAACTAACCCGAGCTCTCTTACGATGATAATATCTGTGGAATATTGTTTACAGCATATGACATTCGTATTAAACAGTTAAAGAAAGATAATATTTAAAAAATAATGCTAATGAAAGTAGTTTATATGGAGAATGTTGGGTTACCGTTGTAAATATACATACCTATATAATAAAAAATATAACTAATTAATACTGAACATAATACGACTCTATTAATCTTGTCCCATTACCGTGTTGCGATTGTTTTGCGATGACCTGGCCGAGCTAAGGTTGTAATAATATAAACCCTTTGAGCAAAATTAATGTATTAACTTTAGATGAAAACTATTTTGGCTTATGAATTAAGTACACTTGTTATTTTAGTTGTAATATATCTGCTGTCTGTTTGCCTTTGCATTAATAATAATTAATAATAAACAATAAGCGCTATCATAACGATAATGATACGGTAATATGGCAAAAGGAATATGGTTTTACCGACTATAATAGACCCCTGGGCCTCTATTGCCACTACTTTGTCTTATCCCATGTTACGGTTGATACGTCTGTACGTCAAGTATAACAATACGTAAGAAGTCAAATAGAGACCCGTGGGGAGTCGAGTGTTCGATAAAAAGAAATCGTATACTCTTTTGCAACACATATCGATTTCTCGTTCATGCAAAACGGACACATTCCAAAATCATTCAGTATTGCATTTTAAATTTTAACATTAGAAGCCTTCATATGAGATATTCAGTGCAATGCAACAGCCAATTATTTGGGCATGTGTCAGTTTTGTGTTCAATGAGCGAACTATTAAATACAGGGTGTTAGGCAGAAGGTTGGACAAACTTCAGGGACTAACTCTGAGGTTCATACTCATCAACTTTTATTATGGGACCAACATCCAAATTGTGAAAAAAAAAACACCTGTTCCATACATTTCGGCTGTTTAGATCTCAAAGTTTGTTTGGAAAAGCTGGTTTTTTTTCGCAATTTTGGATGTTGGTCCCATAATAAAAGTTGATGAGTATGACCTACAGAGTTAGTCCCTGAAGTTTGTCCAACCTTCTGCCTAACACCCTGTAGATAAAAACCTTAGTATAATAACCACTTTCAGAGTTCTTAGCTCGTCAAGAGCCCAACGGATTTTCTTGACACAAGCTAAAAACGATCTTTATTAAATTGCAGTAGTCCCTTCAGAGCGCACAGAACACAGTTAAGCCCTTGCATTCTCAATTAGGAAGCCTTATACGTTCGATCTTATCCACAGAAGATCTGCTGCCTAATTGAGAGTGCTCGCGCTAAAATGTGTTCTGTGCGCTCTGACGGGACTACTTAAACTCGACGTTGTGGCGCGTTCACTCGTTCGACCGACCGAGCGCCGTTTCTAAGAGAATAACAAGTCAGCCTATAACACCCCTAATTTTGCAACCGGGGTAAAAAACAACAAATAAACGTTTAATTTCCTGTTCATTATCTTTGAGACGAAGCGGTAGGCAACATTTCTCCATACTGAGCGCAGGTATTCTTTTGATCACTGATATATAACTATATAACTCAGTAAACATTCGTTTATTTATCATACACTGCTTTGTTTGTATTTCGCATTTTATAGTAGGCCGCCAATTCTTTACTACCATTTCCGTTACACCAACATAAGTCATAATTGACACCCGATAACATGTTATTTATTACACGACTGCCCAAAAACAGGAGAGTAATGTTCTCAGGGTTCATGTAGAGGTTATGTGTGTATGTACGATTCTTTATTCCACCATACCTTCTAAACGCCTGAGCCGATTTTAATGTGTGTGATATCGTTAGAATCAGTTCTCATAGGACACCTAAACTAAAAATTGGCATGATAACAATGGCAAATGGTTAATTATTAACATCGACGACCGTATAAAAAATGCAATCGGGTTGTTAAGCTTGCTTTTCATTCAGATATTTAACTTAGTTTATTAAACTGACGCTAAATGTAAAAATAGGCGCAAGTCTACAACTAGGTACATCGAGATGAGTAAGTACCAAAAATAACAACACACAAACATCAATATTGCAGTAGTACAACTTCAAATTTTATTTTAAAACTGTCATCATCATCATCAGCCCTCATCAGCCCACTGCTGGACATAAGCCTCTTCCATAGCACGCCACTGAGCTCGGTCTTCAGCTCAGTCACTTTAAAAACTGTATGTAAGTGTAATTTAATGATGTAATAAATCATGATATTTGTAATAAATTAATAAGAGCTGTTGGGTTCGAGTGCTCACGAGGATCCTGTTCCTCACCTCACGCGCTCACGCCTGCCTTCATCGGCCGGCTGGAGTGTACGATGACGTGCAACATACCCTCACCTCTGGCTTGCCTTTATTGACCGATCTGAAATCGCAAGAGCTATATGAGGGAGTGGTGCATAAGTGGTCGTTTAAAGTCTAGAAGCACCTCTCCACCCTTAACCCCGTCTCGCCTTTCTGTTGCTATGTAGTGTGTGTATTTTGGGTAGCCCATTCCATTGAGTTGGCGAGTCACTGTCTGCCATTTCAACCGAAGTAATTGGCATTCACAGGCGCCTTAGTTTTATCAATAGCCTAGTTCACCAATCCATATCCTTTCATCCATAGAGCCTATTAAGGACCGTATAGATAAGAAAGTAGACTTAAGGCATCTCTAAACACTGGCACGTACATAAAATAGGCATTAACTTTTTTTTTTATTGCGACCTAAAATAATACTCGTAGCTATTTTTTTCACTGTCAAAATGGGGCGAATCAACTAACACATTCGTAAAAAATATTTGGAAGATTGGTGCTAAGTAAAAAGTATGACGATTAGAAAACTGGCTAAAAAGTACCGAGTTGAGTCCCGCATGCGTACACAATAAAGATATTTGGTGACTTCTGTTCTCCCGAAGATTTGCCAAAATCTGGAAGAAAACCAGGGACAACCGACTTAGTACTAGAAAAGAAAGTCGCAAGAATGTTTAAACACAATCCGTCCCTTTCAATAAGAGATGCAGCAAAATGAGCCAAACTCGTTCGGCTATGATATAAAGAACTAAACTAAGATGCAACCTTTTTTTTCTATGTCCCGCGGCGACTTGAACAGCTACTACCGCGGGGATATGGCATTTCCACAATGAAGTGATTTCGACAGTGTAAAGTATATATAAGTATAAATCATTATAGCAATACAACACAATCCAACGGGGGCAACGTTGTACGGTGATATGTAGGACAGAGGCCAAGATAGTTTTAACCTCGGTACCATGCCAGATACACAAAATAAGTCCAAGTCTTCTATCACTGTGCAACACAAAGGCATTAAAAGTACAAATCACGAACAGAAAAGAACTTTGAACACCTAAATACACAAAAATTCAACCTAAAACAAATTACTCATCCGCCATCTTTTGATGTTGCAAATGGCCTCTTCAAGATGCAACCTAACATAAAAAACCAAACGAGATGAAAATCAAACAATAGCCGTCAAAAAACGGACTAGGAAATTATACGACCGTACGAGTATATTGGACAAGAAAAATCGGTTACCTATCACAACTTCGAAAAATGTTTGACCGAATTTTGGTTCGACAAATACTTTTCGTCAATTATGGTTTGGGTTTTTTTACGTTTGGCCGAATGATCATTTCGAATAATTTTATTTATTCATTACTTGTTTTGGTTTTTTAACGATTTGACAAATTATCTATACCTCATTACTGGTTTCGGCGTATCAACAGTTGTCCAATGTAATGCTTTGTCTATTTGTCTTTTTCCTATTTCTGATTTTACCTTAGTATCCTTTGCCCAATATTACGGCTCGGTTTATTCATAGTTTACCTAATTTTAAATCGACCATGTTATGTTTGATAAGTTTTGGTTTTGATTTTCAATAACATGTTAAAAGTTAGATGTAATTGTATAAATATGAACTAAGTTTTTAATTTCCTATATGTTATGAGGGATGAAAAGTTAATGAAGATTATAAATATGAAAGATAAAATGAGTGAAATTCAATATTTAAAAACTTTAGCTAAACATTTAAAATTGTAATAACTACATTTTTCAGTAGTAATTAGGTCAAACAAATTGTTGATGATATGAAGTATTATTAAGATTGCTATAAAATATAAATCATATTGTTTGATCTGTGTTGACTTATTTCTTAGTTATAGAAAATAAGTGAACCGTTCCGAGTCGGTTTTACCCTGATTGTCTTGATCTTTGCATTGTCTGGATAAATTATACTTAAGCAAGTTTTTCGGGGCAGAAAAAAAATAACCTCGAAAGCCAAGGCGGGAGCAAAGCTCCCGCCTTGGCCTTCTAACCTAACCTATCTGAGTCGGTTCTGCCCTGACTCGTCTTGCTCGTTGCATTTTGTAGATAGTTGAAACTAATTACAAGCAAGATTTTTTGGCCAAAATGAATATTTGACGTAACGTAGCAAAATCTATATGTAACATTGATGAAGTGAAAAATGGGTTAAGAAACAAAATACAAAACGATCCACAGGCTAGTTGTAGCATTGGTGTAATGAAAAATGGGCTTTGAAATAAAATACGTAACAATACATAGGGTACGTGACTACAAGGAGAAAAGTTGCTTGGACTAACGAACCATTTACTTAAAGTCAAATGGTGAAATAAAAAAATGACGAATCGTGCCATCGGAGAAACGATAAAAAACGAAATGTTTTCGGTCAAATGAAATTCGGTCAAAAACTTTTCGAGGTTGCGATAGGTTACCAGAAAAATCAGGGCATTATGAAGGATGACGAGATCAATGCAAATTGGACTTTAAAGCCTTACCAGGACCTCACTTTATTACGGTGCCGGCTAATAAGGAGGTTACTCGATAAGCTAAGGCCATCAACATCGAGAAATTCAGCAAAGACGTATTAGTGTGGCATTCGATTTGTCAATGCGGTATGCGATCGCAGTCCTTCTTCACTACAGGGACTTTGACCGCTACGGTACACCGTGACGAGTGCTTACAGAAAATATTACAAGTCATAAAGAAGCACAGGATTAGCCATTTGTATTGGTAGGATTTGGCTTCTTGTCATTACTCTAAAACAACCAAGGAATGGTATAAGGCCAATAAGGTAGAAATAGTGGATAAAATGTCCCAGAAGTTCGCCCATTCGAGCGATATTGGGCTATCATGAATCGATACCTCCAAAAAAACATGAAAGCTGACACATCAGGTTACCACTTTAAAAAAAAAGTGGAACAGGGCATCTAGAAATGTATAAAAAGTGTTCGTTCATAATTTAATGAAACACATTAAAAAGAAAGTTAGGTTGCAGGAAAAATAAATATAATACTTTTTGTTTCATTATCAGTTCTCACACTGAATAAAAATAATATAATTTTGAAGTGTGTACTTTCTTTCCGATACGGTCCTTGTTTAACGTACCCATTCTTCTTAAATAGTATTGCACTAACTGGTGATTGTGGTTGTCCGTGAGAGCATACTTCTATTGTGCGAACAAGGGACAATCGCCGGCTGGAGTCCCATCACTTTACCAAATTAAAATTGTATAAAGGCCCTCTGTGTGTTGGCTTCGTCTCCATTTAGGCCTTTCAATGGTTCGGGATCTCATAGTCCCGTGAAGGGTGATTAAAATTAAAATCGGCCAATAAATACGGATGATACAACCAATTTAAACTGCTAATTAGACAGCGATTAGACAGCGATATGCACTGTGACGTCATATTCAGCCACATAAATTCCACGTTACATTCCGTTTGCTTGACAGAGATAGGAACAACTCTTGTTTAACTTATATCTTGGTTTATATTTACGATTCAAAAATCAAACAGCTTTTATTGAAGCTGTTAAAAAGGTACCTAATGCATATTCCCTATTTTCGTCTCGCTTCGCCTCGCGGAAAAGCACCTTATCTGATGTCCCGCGCTGCTTCTGAAGCGCGTTTCGTTTGCACGCGGTCACCTGTGTGCCGAACAGGGGACCCTAACACTAATACTTTGTTCTAAATATTCAAAATTCAACATCTGAAATTTATCCAACCAAGTTTCAAACAATTAATTACAACAGAAGTAAATAAACCGCTTTACACTACAAGGTAACGAGACGGTTCCGACTGCCTTACGAATCTACGACGCGAATGAAGCAGGTTAGTCGAGCAGCATTTTCACGACAATGTGGGGGCGGCCACTAAGGGCGTCTTGGTCTAACACACGACGTAGGAGTGTGACAGCAACAGTTTCCAGCCACTGATTACCGTGAAAAGTTGATGGTTAAACACGCAGACTCGACACACATATTTATAATAAAAGGAGACACGTAAGGAAAAGTTCAAACCTAGTAAGTAGACAATAAATTATGAGAAATTGGCTGAAATAAATAATACATTATCTAATCCATAAAAACAATGCACTACAAAAGTATCTGACTCTTAGAGCTGATCTGATAAAGTTGTCGGAAGATGGCATAGGCATCACCGTTGAAGGTAAACGTAGACCTAACGAGTTTACACCCGTTTGATTAGTCTTGACCAGCTACTGTGCATTAAAGTAAAGAGACATATGACGCCTTAAAGCCTGTCACGTTCTAGTCAGTTAAGGCATAAAACTGTAGCCGACTTGAGATAGATCTTGACACGTTTTGACAGCTCATTAATCTCATAATTCAGTATAATTAAAAAAAGTAACTGTGGCCCTGTGATTTTCTAGCGTTTATCTTAAAATATTATTTTACTTTCATGATGTTATTTTTCGCAGGTGAAGTGAAAAGTTTGAAACCCTTGTTGTATCTACCTTTGCTAACAAGCAGACGGATAACCTGTAATCTGTAATGGCTTAGTTTACTCTCTCGTTGAACAATCTAGTTTTTAACGTGTGGTAAACGTGCCCGTCGCTTATAAAGAGCCTTAACAATATCCAACATGGCGGAACACTTAACAGTTCACAGGAAAATTGACTGTAGAACCACAATCATCTTGCAATTTATGATTTTGATTAACTCTAATAAAGTCTGTGAACTGATATTATTAATACAGCGTTGTTTCGCGAAAGAAAAGCCCGTGGTAGAGATTTTTATCAGTAAACATTGCGAGTAGGGGATCATTCTACTAGTACTTAGTCGGTTTGACGTCGGGTTTGAAGACATTTTTCACTTCTCATGCTCTTAAAATGTTACCTTAGTCTCTAGTCTAGATCGGGACGAAAGCTCCTTATTAATCTCTAGGGTTTTTTTCTTTTTATGTATTTTGGAAGCCCTTTAACAGCCAATCCCGATGTTTGTGAATGGATGTTTATCGCCATTTTCAGTGATTGTGTATGGACTATTTTTAGGGCGTAGAAATAACCTCAAAATGACAACTGCAAAAATATTAAAAAGGCGATTTAATTTTGTGAAACACAATTAAGGAGTACGAATATTAATCTATTTAAATATATTAAGGATAAAATTATTTTATCTGTTGGCTAAATATGCAAGCATTTAAAGTGTCACTTTACGACAAATAAACAACTAAGAAACAAAGTCAGAAACTTTGTTAGGTACTCAAAAAAGAAGAATTGGCTGTATGATCTTTGATCCTTGCCTATCCCTTATGGGATTAACTAAAAAACAACAACTTTGTTAGGTACATAATATTTGCTTCACACGCATCAAATAAGCAGGTTAACAATTGTTTTACTTTCAAGAGGTTAGCTCGCGTTGAATACATTTGGAGTCACCGTTGAAATCAAACGGAGTCCGTTGGTGCAGGCGGGACACGTAGACCGCCGTGTTCAGTATTGCAACAGACAGATATACAGATCATTTCACAGCCCTTTATTTGCTTTGGCGGTAAAAAAAAGCACCAGTAAATAGAATATATGCCTCGTTTCCTTCCTACGAACCGAGCTTAATTAAAAACGTACATGTCCTGTAGTTAGCGATATGGAAATACCCTGTGTAATCGAGGCTGCAGGTAATTTGATTTCTGCCGTCCAGTTTTTCCAATTTTTCAACGTTAACGTAAATATTGAGCCATGCATATTTCAACTAACACGGGTGGCTTTATAGCGGAAATATTCGGAAATATTACCATGACAATAAGTTGTTTGAAGTGGGTTTTTAATATATTTTGCGTGCCTTTTGGCCGCGGTTATAAAGATGTATGATATCCATTAAATTTAGGCATGCAATTCTGTCCGCGCAGATGTGGTTTCCTTTGAGAACTTCTATGTCTACTTTAATTGAATTTGTTTTAGCAAGTCGAATCCTGTAAGTCACTTTTGAACCCGTTCCTGTTATTGGTAGCGTCTTTAGTTTAGAATGCATATTCATTCAGTATTCATGTAGCATTTGGTATCTACGAGCTTTAATGATGGAGATGAATGGTGTCAACAGGTAAAAACAGGAAGACGAAGAGAGGAAGGCAAATATCGTCTCATATCAGGAGGTGAAAAAGCTGGATGAGAACCTTACAGAGAAAAGAGGCAATTACTCAACTGACAAGAGCAAGTTAAATCAATGATGACCCAACGATAGTCTATATTACCAAGCCTCCGCTATGTCCAGTCTGCACTCAAAAAAAAGTGAGCAATTCAAGAGAGATTTTCTCTTACAATTAATTGACCAAGAATGAATACATTTTTTTTATGGCATAGAGAAGGCAAACGAGCACACAGGCCACCTGATAGTAAGTGGAAACTGTAACCCATAGACATTCGCATTCACAAGACTGCAAGCCTAAGACTGCAAATGCGTTGCCAACCCTGAGGACTAAGATGGAATGCCTCTATACTAGTCATTACACCGGCTGTCTTATCTCCAAACCGGAACACAACAATGCGAACACTGCTATTTAGCGATAGGTTAATGCCCTAAATAACCCTGCACAAGGTTGAGGTGATTCAACTAACATCTTAGTTTAAGTTTCTAACGTCTTGTCGGGCTCGTATGGAATCAAGACGCTTATGCACAACAATCACAATCTTGTTATAAGAGACCTTTATTTTTCAGTGTTCATTGATTAATTCAACCCAGATTGGAAAGGATTAGCCAAACAAGAGATGACTGGAGAAACGAGGGAGACGTCTTTGTCCAGCGGTGGAGTACTAAATAGGCTATGTAGAAATATGGAGAGACTGTATCTTAACGTTTTCAAGTAGTAAAGCCGATTTGAAAACGTGACGCGGGATTGAAATAATCATGCTGGAGCTACAGAATGTCCGTTCCACTTAACCTACATTGATTTTAGACTAGTGCTGAGATACAAGAAGCACCTCAAACGTCACACTCAATTTGTTACATTGTCACAACACTACGAGAAATCGTACAAATGTCCCATCTCGTTGTTAATGCCACACCAAGGAAAAACAGACGAAATAAATGAAAGAGTACCGAAACATTTAGGCGTGACTTTTATATAGGCTGGGTTGCGTTAAAATATGAATTAAGTACGACGATACAGAACGCATTCTGTACTTACACTACACTCAGGAGCAAAAATACCAGGGCAGAGTGCGTTTTTCATACAAACGAGACTATTTCGAAGCCTTCGTGCCTCGCCTGGGGTTGTTTTAAGTGAGGTTTAATGGTTACTGCGAGGTTCAATAGAGGAGGTCAAAAGTTCTTAAGATACCTAACTGATCATACAATTAGTTAACACCACAGCGGGAGAGTTTGGTTCAGCACTTGGATTTCCTTACATTTTATTGCCATTTTAGATGTTTTCTGAACATGCTCAATTCCGGCGTTAACAGCAGATTTATTCAGTTGGGTATCCTAGGCACTCTGGAAGTCCTTTATCGATTCTCTAGGTATTCATCATCAGATTTCACTAAAAGCATTCCCTGGCGAGGAACCAAGGCTTCGAAATAGCCTCTTTAGTATGAATAACGCAATCATACCCATTATTTTTGCTTCTGAGTGTATTACATATTTAGTGACATAGCCTTATATGGAGTCACTCAGCTCGGAGGAATTATTCGGATTGATTCCAGCCGCTGGATTCTTCCAAAGTACAATCGTACCAAACTATCATTTTATCATCACCATCTTGATAGTTAGAAATCCACTGCGTTTTTCAACTCTTCTTGCCACGCACCTTATCCATGTGCAATTAGCTCTCGGCGTCTGTATTTCCGATACGACTTAGGGGCCTTCAAAAAACGAGCCTACTCTTTTCTCAATAGCCAGCAGCGCACCTGCGATCCCTCTGGTGTTGCGGGTGTTTATAGGTCGCGATGATCACTTACCATCAGGTGTCGCTTGCTCGTCTGCCTTATTTCTCACATAAAAAAAAGTCAAACTTTACTACCCAAGCCCAACACTAACCTAATCTATGCTGGGCCTTTATAAAACCATAATTGCCTTTTAACGATTTATGGTTTTATTTTTAACCCGGCAGCCATTACTGTCAAGTAAATAAGAGCTATCGGAACATTGACAAAACCATAACATATCAAAGGCAATATGGTTTCACCCAAGTGAAATAGAGCCGCTGCTTATAGAGTTTATAATCAAGGTTGACGATACTACCTACTCGATTAGCATTGTACCGACGAGAACCTATCCAAATTCTAAGAATATTGTTATTATTTGTGTGTAACAATATCAATATTCCGGAATATTTCCGAAAATTCTCAGTGATTTCTTAAAACAAACAAACAAGTTTGGAAAAAACTTCTGTGAATGTTGTGCAGCTTGCATATTGCTAACTGAAATAAATGGACCTCTAAAAGCTTTTAAATTGTTGAGCGCATTGATTGCCGCTCGAAATTGAGGCAGTATTGAGTTAGACCCAGTTCGGGATCGGAACGTTCTAAACGCTATTCCTGAATTTCGTATTGCTAAATTTCCTGTTTGTTGTGTTCTCGTTTGCTTCGCAACTACGTACTAATACGACGACGTTCAGCTAATGTGACATTGGATTTGCCTTCCGGGAGTAGCGATGCAGACTTCCAACGCATCCGTTAGTGACATATAGTTTTGCCCGATATGTGGGAGTTGTAATTATATTGCGGATATCGACGATTTAGAGTTGATTTGACCTACATCCTTTCACGCCTGAGTTTCCTGAATTAATGGTTTTCACTCGTGTTAAGGTGTATTTCGCCAATGTCAAGTTATTTATTGACACTCCCATAGGAACTTTTTCAAATGTTGTTCTGAATGAAAACATGCTTAAAGAGGTTTGTCTAAGGTGTTTACTTAAGTTTACCTGACATAAATCGACGGAAATATTCAAAAAATAATTTATTTAATTTTTGTATCCAACAAAATACGAGGGTCATGCCAAATGAAATTAGATATTCAAAAACTACAAAGTTTATTCTTTATTATTGCTATCTATTTTTTCGAAGTATTCACCGTGAGCACGTATACACTTTTTCATTCGGCTAAACCACTTGGAAAATGTCAATGACCATTTTTCTTTGGGTACCTCAGAAATTTCTTCTTTGGTTTCAAATCGCCTTCCTTTTAATTTTTCTTTAATTTTCGGAAACAGGTAAAAGTCACAGGGTGCCAGGTCAGGAGAATATGGCGGGTGAGGGAGTATAGTGACATTTTTCGAACTAAAATAGTCGAGTGTTCGGGCAGAAGTGTGCGGGGCGGCGTTGTCGTGGTGCCAGAGCAGGTGCTGGGTTCCTGACTTTGGCCGCTTGTCACACCAAGCTGACAACACTTGTGGAGCACAAACTGTCACATACCATTCTGAGTTGACAGTTCTTTGATCCTCTAGCACCACAGTCGCAATACGCCCTGTCTTGCAGAAAAATGAGGCAACCATTTGTTTCTGTGTGCTTCGTGCTCGGCGACATTTTGTTGGAGTCGGTTCATCTTCGAAGCACCATACCGTTGACTGCCGCTTTGTTTCGGGATCGTAGTTATACAGCCATGTTTCGTCACCTGTCAGTATATCATACACAGTTTTCTTCTCGCCAGCGTCGAATTTATTTATCATAAATTTACACCAATCCACGCGGCGTTCTTTCTGCAAATCGTTGAGTTTATGCGGCACCCATCTCGAACAACGCTTATGGAGGGGGGTGTGTAATGATCGGTATAAAAATAATTAATATAATTTCATTTAATATAATAACATTTGATATAATTTTAAAGGATATAATCACTCATTTTATATAATAAACGATTGGTATATTATCAAAATATCTATTTTTATTTACTATAATTATCATTTGGTATATCGTTTATTTATTATAAACATCATTTGGTATAATCATCATTTTGTATAAAAATCATATTGTATAACTATCAAGTGGTATATAGATATATTAATGTGCAAATTGCGTTTTATTTACCTAACCTAAACTACTTTTCTGGTAGTTGTTAAGTAAGTTTCTTTGGAATAACTTTTTTTGTCGCATGTTTTTTTGGTACAACGCTGACAGTGAGGCAAAGTCGACGGAGCTCCGCTTTGCGGAGCTCCTATTCCGCGTAGTTATGGCGCTTCGCGCCTTGACACAATTCTAACCTAACCTAACCTATACAGGGTGTTTTTTTGGTCAACAACTTCGACAATAGGGGTTACTATATTTTTTTATACCAACTGTACTTTATATGAAATTAGCTTTATATCATAAGTTGATTATAGTAAATATGCATTATACTTAATGCATGTTATATAAAATATTTTTAGAACAAATGATTGTTATATAAAATGATAATTATATCATATTTAAATATATTAAATGTTGTTATATGATTTAATTATTATATCAAATGAGCGTTATATCGACTGATATTATAGAAAATATTTTTATATCGATCGTTACGCACCCTATGGAGGGACAGTTGTCCATGAATTATGGTTTGCAGTGCTGCTGATCCCATGCCTAGATCTCGTTCAAGCTCTACGTATGTAATTCGTCGGTTCTCACGGATATTTTTTTCCACGTCTTGCACATTTTCTTGAATAACTGCGGTTGGCGGTCGCCCCGACTTCGCCTCATCTTCAAAGCTCTCCCGCCCTCTTTTGAATTCAGCAAACCAGTTAAAAACAGTTGCACGAGAACAAGCAGACTCACCAAAAGTCGTGGTTAAAAGTTCAAAACATTCTTGGGGCTTTAAACCTTTTTTAAAGTCATAATATATCATAACACGAAAATCTCGTCGACTAAGTTCCATTGTAACCGCAAATTCCCGTCAGATTCAGTCAGAAAAAAAATATTTAAAAAATAATTACGCAGATTTCCGGAGTATTCCATTTTTAAATTTATAGCTATATAATCAGTACTATGGTGTATAACTGGCCAGTATCAAACAAATGAGCATGGAGTATCTAATTTCTTTTGGCATGACCCTCGTATCATACCGGAAGTTGCTAAAAGAAACTTGTAATCCCAAAAAGAGTGGGATTTTTTCCGCAGAATTGGTGTAACTAACTATACAGGGTGTACTTGGAATTGTTGATCAAACGAAGTTGGTCGATAGGGAATGTCGATGTCACGAAAAATCATTAATTTCATGGACATAAGGGAAAATTACAAAAATTCAGATGAAAATGATCAATATCTCCGAAATCAGTCAAAACCGCTGAACATAGGTACATGGGGGTGAATTCGATAGGGCTAGACGTCCTCTATCGACATTCTTCGTTTGATCCACACTTCCAAGTACACTCTGTATATTTATGGCGAAAATGTATTATGTATGTATCCACACTAAATAATAAGGAAAAAGGCTCGTTTTTTCATAGATAATAACATTACCAATTATCCTGTTTATTTTCGGTTGGATTCAGTTAAATGATCTAGACTAGGTACTACGAGGGAACAGATCAACATACAAACGATCTAACATACATTGACTTAAAAAATTATAACCCTTCGTTTTGCTTCGCCGCAGTCAGGCAAAACTCGAGGGTAATTTAGCTATGAAACGAGTTCTAATGTTTTTTTAAGTCTCGAACAGAATGGACTTTATATAAAATTCTGATTTAATTAAGTAGTTAAGAAGTAACAACGGCAAACAATGCTCTTCACTAGACGGTGAGATTGTTATTTAATAAACCAAAAAGAAGACAGTTATGAAATTGTATATTTCCTTTGAAAATGTGTTCTATTTATTTCCAAGCGGCCCGCCGTCTTCGCTCGGTAGGATCTTTATCTTTGTATACAACATTATTACTCCATTAACTAGGTAAAACGGAAACCAAACTACCTAATATTAAAACTAAACTAACTGTAAGTCGCTGCTGATGATGCCCAGGAGGCTGGCAGAATTGCCTCTTTAAAGAGAAAGACTTAGCGGTTGGCCAAAGTAAATAAGAATTTAATTTGTTTATTATAATGTGCAGACCTCGGAATATAAATTGAATGTCAGCTAGGGATCGCCTATATCGATAAACTCAATTATCGATGCTTTTTCTCATCTTATCTTATCTTATGGTGGGGTCCTTACGGATACACTTCGACCTTGTGGGATCTTTTGTGTAATTACCCCTCTTTTAGCACTTAATCCAATGCAGCCTCCACCCCTTCCAAAAAGCGGATAGTGGAGTGCAATGGCAGTGCCTTGAAATCGTTCGGTTCTGGGTATCCACAACCGAGGATTTGCTTTTTCCCATAGTAGTGATCGTGATAATTGAGTTTATCGATATAGGCGATCCCTAGCGGTCATAATTACCTACACCGTATATTCCGAGGTCTGGTAATGTGAAATGAATTGGTTGGACGGTTCAATATATCAACTCATAAGTCTAGACAAGATGCATTCTTGGGCCGTGCAACACAAGGAATTCTATTGCAGGACCTAAAACGTTTATGCCTTAAGTTAAGTTTTTTTTTTTTCATTTTCCCAAACTTTTCGCAAGCTGTCCAAGATGTATAGATGATTAGATGTATGTCGAGCGCTTATATCAATTCTCTACGTAATTTTGACATATTTCCAAAATCGTTTACGTTAGCGTTAATGCATCTTGTCTAGGGCCTGAGAGATAGTACGAGTATGTAGCCCGAAGACGGAAGTAGGGTACGTTAGGTCGATGTATTTCTATAGGTGTGCACTTTAATCACACCTTTGCGCTTGTTTGTATAAGATAAAAAAAATAGGGATCGAAAATTAAATTAGTTCATTATCTGATTAATAAGAGAAAATCTGTCATAGCATTATTTGACTTATGATTTTGTTAACTTTGTTTCGTTGTTGTTAACTTACTGGGGGTTATTATGACATAGCTATGCAATTTAGTTTACTCTGAGAGAAAGGGTCAGAGCTATATAACTGCGCTAGAAATAGCAAACTTGACCACATATAAGAACACATTATTATATTATGTTAAACTATTTGGCATTATTTTAGTTTATAATAAAATAAATATAAGAAAACAACCCCATCTAACCTAGACTGAAATAAAAAACTTCAAATGGTACTAGACAACAATAAACAATAATTTCATCCATAACTCAGAAGCGAAAATTCGCGCATATAACACGGTAATTTTAAAGTTAGTTTAGTCTTGTTGGTTCGTTACTAAAGTTGATTAAAATCGGTTAGGCCGTTTCACAGATATCAGGTCTGATAGAACTCTCGCCATTATATTAGACGATTCTATCTATTTAACATTTATATTCACATAAAACAATTTATTTACCTTTTAAAACCATAGACTAGATAAACTCACGCGATCCATCGGACCCAAAATGGCGGAAAATTGTCAAAACTTCGCTCCCGTTAATTGCGCCTTTTCCCTCAAAGGGCTCAAATGTGGGTAATTGGATACGTTTGTAGAGCACCTTTAGATTATGCGAATAAATTGACTCTTCAAGTTAATTAAAGAAGGAAGTAATCCACAAGCCTATTTTGCTTCCCCGATATGAGCATTAGTTTGGGAGCGTTCGGGCACAAATGATCGTATGCTCTTTCGTTCGATCGGACGTTCGTCCAACTTGAAAGGACTAAAAACGGGTTCGGTACCATGAGTTACAATTACCGTACTCGCTAGCGAGTTAGCGAGTCGAATGCTCTGTCCCTCGCACTTTATAAGAACGTCGTGATCCTTCGACTCGCTGAGTACGGTAATTGCGACTCATGGCAAGGGTACTGTATCATCTTGTCAGTCGAAACACGTCCTCTGCTGGACATAGGTTTTCCTCAAAGATATTTTTCTGGAATTACTACTATTCTTGTGTTATTGGTTCCACGTATCGGAAGCAATACAAATTCAATGATAATACGTAATAAAACGTCTTAAAATCGATTTGTTAAACATACATATGTATAACACAAATCTGATCGCGTTGGTAAAAAAAAACTAAAAAAAAAATGAATAAAAAAGCATCATCACTCTCCTGCACTTGTCCCACACTAAGTGGGGTCGGCACAACATGTCTTCTTCTACCACTCTCCTCTATCTGCTGTTAGTTAACGCAGTACCCACACCTTTCATAGGCATATCATCCAGCCACACCTTTTTTGGTCTTCCTCTACCCCTATATCCACCTATATTAATTCTCATTAATCTTCTAGTTATGTGTCCGATGTCAGAGCATCCATAATCAGTAGGAACAGGTAAGGGCTTAATGCCGATTCCTGGTTTATTATTGTTTTTTGTGCCGCAAATACGCTTTCTTAACAAACGATTACGTATTTGCGGCAGTTGCAATAGAAACCTTAGGGCCGTGGTCGTCCGACACTAAAAAATTAATCCACGAAGTTTCGGATAAATTGGTTGGCGTCTCTGGCGATCCCAGGGCCGGGTCTTTTTTTGCCCAACGGCTTAGCCTGGCCGTGCAGCGGGGTAATGCTGCAAGCATTTTAGGGACGCTGCCCCGAGCGGGAGATTTGCAGAGTTTTGATATGTTTTAGTTATCAGTTTATTTTTTATTTTTTATTAATTATAAGTTACCTAATACCTGTATATTAATATGTATAACTTATAGAAGAATTTTTTTTATTTTTTATTTACTTTATTTTAAAAATGGCTTAGTTGGGTTTAAATATCCCGAAACAAAATCATTTCTGAGCATTTATACATATTCTATTTCCAATATTTTCCTATGAATAATACGTTTTTATTACATATTATGTACCAGAATGGAGAGTAGTAATATTTACGCTTTAAAAATTTGGCTGTGTAACATAATAGCTGACATAAAAAACGGTATTTAGTATTTTTCCTTAATAACGCACATTTACTAGGAATTTTATTAAATTTATTAAATTATTTTAATTATTTTGTGTTGAGAACAACACAAAATAATTTAAATTACGTACTGAAAATAACAATAATTGATTAACAGACAACTAAAGCGGATGACACCTTCACCTTGTATCGTATCTATACCGATCACAACTCAAGACTGTCCAAAAGCCTTAAAACACGGCGGCTGGCATATCTTGCCCTCCACGTGGTGAGGAATATATAACATTGAAGGTTTTTTTATAAAATACGAGTTATAGCCGATATAACAAAACACGTACTTTTCTGTTTTTAAATATGTAATCAAACCAGTGGGAAACTCGCAATTTTTTATTTTTTATTAGCAATCAATTTTCTGTCTCTTTGGAGGTCAATTTCTCCCAACAGGTTGAGATTAGGCAGCTAAAAAAAATTCTGTTATTTTAGACTACTCTCTAACATTTATATCAAAATATACCAAATCGGAGCCGGACAGGGTACCGTTCCTTGTCAGTATCAAGCGAGAAACACAGATAGTTTTGCTAGCTGCACTGATAGTGTCTTTCTCGTTGGGCAAGGTTTTCGTTTCCGTAAGATACCGAACACCTTTTGTTAACTGCAAGAAACTTGAAGCCTTCCTTGTTTAACTTGCCAGCTGAATTCAACTGTAACACAGAGTTTCATTAAAGTGTTGCGAATGTTACCATTAAGTACATGAAGTATCCCTGGAGTTAGAAACACAATTGTGCAATACACACCAACTATTTGCCGGTGTATGTTGCCTACTCTATCTATTTTCTCTTAAGTCTTACGAATTACTATTGACGATTTCTCATAAGGATAGTAATCATAAGGAACTGTTTCCTCCCTGCTGCTAATGCGGCTACTTCAGGAGCCCCATTCCATTCAGTTGACGAGTTACCGCCTGCCATTTCAACCAAACTAATTAGCATTAGTCAGGCAAGCGCCGTAGATTCATCAAAATCCTAGTGCAGCAATCCATATCAGTTCATTAAAAGAGCCGCAAAAAATCTCCGCTATTTGCAGGCGGGCGGCCTGACAATTGTCGCCACTTAGCGGTCGGGTGGAGCTGTCGTTTGGAAGTTGATATACGTGGCAAGCGACAGCTCTAAAACTGACGTGCGCTCCATTGATGTTGGACGGTCAGGTGGCCTGACGGAATTGGAACTATAAGTCATCTGTGGTACGCGAGTTGTACATCGACACGCACGTAAACTTTTCATCCGTTAAATATCGCTGTAACTCTGTAAGTCATAGGTAGTAGTTAAGGAGATATTCCTTTCTGTTTGATCCGTGTCCGTTGCCACGAACATACGTTATCCGACAAATTGCTAACCAATTGTTTCCTTGTCCGCAGCCGGAGCGAGTCGGCTCCGAACAGTCCGACGGAGGCTGACGTGTCCCTCGCGGCCTCCCTAAGCGACCCCGTGGAGGTCACCACAATGGAGGACGCCAAGCGGAACATCAAGTAGGCCTTATGTCCTGTTTCTTTTCTACTTAAGGGGCGCCCATTAATTACATGGGCTCAAAATAAGAGGCCTTCCCCAAGGTTTTCCACAACGATCGGTCCTCTGCTGCTGTCATCCAGCGGTTTCCCGCGACCTTTATCAGATCGTCAGTCCACCTTGTGGAAGGTCTGCCAACACTTCGTCTCCCGGTTCGCGGTCGCCACTCTAGAACCTTTCCGCTCCAACGGCCATGGTTGTTTTTGTTTTTTCTCTTGGGGAGAAAATTACCATAATCGCCACGCTTGGCAGGCGGGTTGGCGATCGCAGTATTTCACCGTGTTCTGAGAGGACGCTGCTGCCCATCCTCCGGTGGTTCTGGGCGTAGTTTAAGGACATACCCGGGTCTAGGACAACCGTTGTGGAAAACCTTGGGGAAGGCCTTTGTCCAGCAGTGGACGTCTTGCGGCTGATAATGATGATGATGATGAAAATAAGAGGAAAGGATCTCACCAAGTCTCATTGAAAAGAAGGAGGGGTCAATGGAACAGCGGGTTGTTCTTAAAACCACCTGCGGCTTTGTACTTTTGCCTTATGCGATCTCACACAGCTGAGTAGCAAGCAGCAGGTAGCGAAGCTGTGTGACAGGAAATAATCCACCAATTGGAGAGCTGCCTTGAGCGAGGCTATGAAAATCAAATAATCTTATTGGTGGAACTTGTCCGCACACCGCTTCGCTACCAATGGTGGAGATGTGCATGGTAGCCTACCATATACATCTCTGGTGGATGCAACCTAATACGAGTCTAATCAACTTTACCCGAAACCGTAAAACCCGCCCTGTATCTGGATTCTTAGCAAGGTCTGACGAAAGAGTTGATGGGGAAATAATAAAGAAAAGATATTGGAGTTGAGCCTTGGGAAGTTTACCACATCCAGCAAAATCTCACCCCGGGGGTGATACGGGTGAAGAGTATCTCGGGTTTAGTCTGGTTAGGCAATATCATCATAGATGTTTGTCCTGTTTCTTCTTATGGGTTTGTTGCATGTCTTAAGGAAATAGATTTAAAAGGTTCCAGAAATGTAAAAAAATAGTTCATAGCGCAGTTTATTTTTATTTGGGAGCAGCTTACCAAAAATTTTGAACGGGGTTATCATGTATATAACTCGGTTTTTGTGTTGACGTCTATAAGAGGGGTGTTTATGAGAATAAAGCTAGTGACTAAGTTGTTAAGTAGTTGATGGTCGAAGATACAAAAAATCCAAAGCTTCCATAAGTCGACACCACTTTTTCGATAATCGTGCAATAAATAAGTACCGATTTAAATGCTGTATTAACATGTCTTATATGTACTTGCAGAGACCTAAAAACGAAGTACCGTGCCCAGGCTCACCAGCTCATGACCTGGCGCCGCGCCCACCGCCACCAGGAGGAGCTCGTCTCCAGTCTCCGGCAAGAGAAGGCGGACCAACTGAGATCCCTTTCCAGCAGACTCCTACTCTTCGAATCGCGCCTGGTCCGCAAACAGAAGGAAATTAAAAGCATCATCGCAGCAAGGGATTCGGTCATAGCCAAACAGCACAAGGTGATTGTGGAGCTGCAAGCTAAACTCCTCGAATATGGAATAGAAACCGCTCAAGCTATACCAGATTTCACGGATATGCTTCAACATACGCAAACCGCAGGCGACTTTGATTCTCTTAACGATTCAGATTCCGCTGTTATCATGGAAGACGTTGATTCAGATTGCAATGTGTCTAACGTGCCTAGGTCCAGGGCAACAGCTGACAGTGTCACGGTAGCTCGCTCCATTTCCGACGCCATTGACCCGAAATTAAAATATACCGTCAACCGCCGGCCTAACATCTTCCTCCGTCGACCTGAAGTCTTGGAAACCGTTTACAGCGTCGAAGAAGAACCTGACGCTGATTCAATGAAAGGACTCAGCGCTCAGAACAGCACTGAAAAAGATGCCAACAGGTCCGATGATGATCAAAGTATGAGTACGAGCCTTTTAGCTCAAAGGCGAGATAACTTCCGCATGAGGAGCGTTGTTTTAACAGCTGACGAGGATGATAAAGAGACAAGAGGTAATGGCGAGTCTTGGGCGTATAGCTACATACCCAAGAAGATAATTTCTGATGATGATGTGACAGAAAGCGAAGACGAAGAAACCGCACGTAACCCGGTTGTAACCTACAATCGCGTCATGTCTAACCACCGCAATGTGACCAAGCCCAAAGATGTGAAGTACAAGAGGATAAATAAGGCCAAGTCGAAGAGTTTGGAGGAGTTGCGTGGACGTTTGAAGAACTGGGTGGATAAGGGGAATAAGTTTGGGAATCTCACCCTGGACAATGCTCAAAATTATGATTGAAGTTCCTTGTAATTTAATTTTTGTGTTTTAGTCTGATTTGATGGAGTGGGGCTAGGTTTTGATCGCCTAAGTCTAGCAGTCGGCGGGTTTATGACGCGACTAGTCGCGAGTTTTGTCTGCAGTATCAACAGGGTGGTTTAAGAGTAGTCTTTCAAGAGCTTCATATTTCTGAATGTCTAGATGTATCTAATCTATATTATCCTTGTGACTATTCATATTATGACTATTGACGTTTAAATTATTGTTTTAAATATATATATATTTAAAACATACATATATAAACAACGGTTTATTTACAAATCTCAATCAAAACCAGTTCATTTTAGCTGATTTTGGCCGTGTGTGTACTTACCGATTGACTATCATGATTATGTGCCTACCATAAATCACAAATCGTATAGTTTTTCGACGTTATTTTTTTAAGGTAACGTCGAACCTTTTGTCAAATTATGGTACATTTCAAAAATATTGTCTCAATCAACTGACATACTTTGATTCTCAATTCTCAATTCTCATCACACTTTTAAAAAAAACAATTCAACATGTAATTTCTATACGTTGACTTGACTGTCCACGTCATTGTAAAAACGTGAGGTTAAGTTTCGGTGGTCATGTCATGTTTATGTATGTCTTGTAACACTGGTAAGTAGTGAAGCATGCGACTTTTTTTCTGCCCTCGTATGGCGAAAGTGTGGATCTACTATTAATAGCCAATGCAAAGTGAACTTTATGTACTTATAAAGCGGCGTGTGCAAAGGGATATAATCAGAAATGCGCTTTAATCTAAGCAGGGCAGATTGTCAGTAGGGAAATTTTACAAAAAAAAAAGATATTCTTGATACGTGTTCTATACGTTAAAACTTTATAAATAAGTGTAGTAGAAATATTAATTCTGTACCAATCAATATTTTTCTCTTGTAGATTCTCTCACACTGGCGAAAATGTTATCATTAGCTCTAATTACATCAATTATAAACTTTCACGTGGTAATCCATCATTTTATCGAAAATCATTTCATCGATTATCGTTTCCCATAACACTATTCGCAGAATTGTATTACAACATAAGAATCATTTATCGAACTCCGTTAAATCGCTCATACGTTTCCTCGAATTGCCTTTTACGGAAGAATCAATTTATCGAATTCTACTTCATTATTTTATTTGTTCAACGATATAGTCGTTCATCGAATGGCTTTTACTATAATTTTGGTCTAACGTAAGTTTCAGTACTCAAAATTCTTATTACATAGAAAATCGTTTCACCTGTGTTACTATATTTGATAATACGTTTCAACAACAGTACATTTTAACGCCCTATTTCGAATCTGCGACGTATTATTATAAAACTAGAAAGTTAGGTACGACGACGAGCGCAGCGAGGAGGAGTGTCAGGTTTAACTGCGACCAAAACAGCGCACGAAGCCGAGCGAGCGCAGCGAGCGTGCAGCGGGAGCGGCCGGCGAGTGCCAGAACCGACTTCATTCAATTTGCATACAAAATATTAGGTATTGAAATGATTTTACATGAGGTCAGTCTTATGTGATTTAAACTAATATGAAATAATAAAATATGAAACGAAACCGAAACGTTACTGCGATGCAACATTGTTCGTGGCAATTATAATATATGGAACGTACCATCTGTGAATCATGTTTAGATGAATTAATACATCGACTAACTAATTATTCTATGAAAGGTAAATTCGATGAATAGTTAAGCTACGACTTGAGACAAATTCGAAATTATTTACGATGAATAGTTGATCTATGACTCGATAAGCAATGAATTGATAATTATGTGATTAGAAAAAAAAATGAAATGATAATCGTGGAATAGTTTTCGGCGATATGAAATTCGATGACAGGAATTTCGATAAAATGATAAACACCCCTTTCACGTATTCAATTTAAAATATACCATGTTATTGAAATATATTATTATAATCCAGTAGATTCTGTGTTTAGTAAATGAATGTTACTATTATAACCAATACGTCTGTTAAAAAAGTAAATGTTTTGTGGGAGCTGAAACCTTTAGATTATTGAGTCGCGAGATGTATTTGAATCTGACTCGACGCTGTTTTTTAGACACCATACTTTTACAATACATTTATAATGATATTTTCATTCAAATTCTATTACGAGATACAGCTTGCTAACCCAGATCAATGGTTAAATTTCAGATACGATTCTTTTGACAGGTTACTGGTAGTTTCGACTTTGATATTGATTGAACTTTAATTTTTTAAACTTAATGCTTTGGGACCTATACTCTAACCTTTGGACCTTTGGTGTTATAAAATAAAACATTTGACGAGTCGAGAGTTCAAAACATGACTCAGTTTTCTAAAGGTTCTTAGTTTCATATAATTACCGTTGAAATAAATGTTAGTATACATAATTTGATGTTTTAAACATATACGCACCGTTAGAGAGATAAGCACTTTTGAATAAAAAATACAAGTAATATATAATCAATATTAACCGATCTAGATGTTGTCTTTCGAGCAAGTCGAAGAAAGTGGGGCTTTTAGGACTTTAACCGTGTAGAGAACTGGTATTACTCGATGTATCTAGCATTCAAAAACCGCTCTAAGTGTAACTTGGATGGTATTACCCCTAACCGCAAACAACGTAGGAAATTTAATTTATTTTCTGATTGATTCATAGTTATGCATAAAACTGTCTGCTTCTTAGAAATAAACGAATAAGTTAACAGACGTGGCCTAAATATAATTGTAAAACCGAGACGAAACAGTGTCCGAAATTTCATGTCGGTCCATTCTTTAAAGAACTGTATAGCCAGGTATGAACCGACAGACACAGGCGTCTAACTAATAACATCCCTCTTGCTGGGGGGTTCAAAAAGGAATTATCTCGAAATCTTTGGAACCTGACATAGCCAATGTGCGAGGCGCTGTACAATTATAAAAACCATGTCAAATAAACTCGTATAATGCTTTTGTATTTAATGCAGATTTAATTTCTCTCATGTTCCTTGGATGGAGCCATAGTGATTCCTTTGGCAAATGAAATTACGCACTAAGGCCTTGAGGTGTTGGTCGAGACTCTTCGCTATAAGACCATTGGCCGAAACAACTATCGGGACAATGATTTATTGTCCCGATAGTATAGGCTATATAGGCGTATAGGCTTATTGGCGACAATAGTCCTGTCCGTGATGACAGATCGATCCCAATAGAGCGTAGCACGACCATTTTCGAGAACTGGCGCCGGTGCGTACTTATAGTACGGCACTTCAGAATCAACAAGATCATATTGAAGGGCAAGTTATTGATGGATGATCCTGGCCACGATGTTATGTCTGTGCAAGTACTCACCGTTGGCCAAATGCGAACAACCGGAAATTATATGTCTGAGGGACTCGCCGGGGCAACGGCACGCTCGACAAATGTCAACCGTGCCATCCCTCAGAACATACCTCCGGTAATTGTTCGTCATGATGACCTTGTCAGCAATTGCACAGACAAAACCTTCGGTTTCCCCAAAAAGGTCACCAAAACGTAGCTAGTTCACGGACGCTAAAAAGTCTACATCGGGCCTGGTTAGGGCCCGGTAGAAGCGTCCGTGTAACTCCTTGCTCTTCCATATGTTCTTGCGGTCCTCAGTGCTCAACACCGTTGGTCTGCGCCAGTTCCCGTTTGCCAAGGAGAGTTTGCGTGAGGTTCCTGTCTACTGCAACCACATCGCGATGCATCCTACACTCATTGTTAAGGAAATAATCCCTGAGATTGCACAACTCACGGTTGTGGAGATTCTTAGCATTTAAAATGCCTCGACCTCCACATTTCCTCGGGATGTACAATCTCATAACAGATGAGCGTGGGTGCAACATGCGATTTGATTTAAGCAGTAGACGGACCCTCCTATCCAGAGCATCCAGCTCAGTCTGAGTCCACCTTAGTATGCCAAAGGAGTATGTGAGCAGCGGCATAATACCCAAAGACTGTGACATACCAAGATATTTGTAGGTTTCAACTTCGGAGAGAGATCTGAGAGTCATTGTCTCAGAAAGCTGCAAATTCGTTAAATTTACAACTTTCCCTCGTTGAACATGCATAACCGCACACTTATCTACACCGAATTCCATCTTGATCGCACTACTGAACTCTTGTGTGATTTTCAATAGTGAAACAAGATCTTGGCGCTTCGATGCAAACAGTTTGAGGTCATCCATGAACAATAAGTGAGAAATGACTTCAGCCTCTCTACGAAGTCGATAGCCAAGCCCGGAATCCGTCAGCAAAGAGCTGAGAGGATTCAAGGCAAGGCAAAACCACAAAGGACTCAGACTGTCACCCTGGAAGATGCCTCTTTCAATCCTTATCAAGTTAGGCGAATCAGTGAGGACATCTCGACCACCTGGTTGACGAAGGACTGTGACCCACTGCCTCATACACATACCTAAAAAGGACCTCAGGGTTGCATAAACTTTATACAACTCTAAGATCCTTTCGAGCCATGAGTGAGGCACCGAGTCATAAGCCTTCTTGTAGTCAATCCAAGCAGCCGAAAGGGCCACCTTGTTTCGCCTGACTGGCTGGCAAATGGTCATGTCTATGAGGAGGAGCTCCTTAGTACCGCGGGACCCAACCTTTACATCCATTTTGAGCAGAGGCCAGGACATTGTTGGCAACGAAATGTGCATTTAATTTTGTGCTCAAAATTGATGTAAGGAGCTTGTAGATGGTAGGTAAGCATGTAATGGGTCGGTAGTTTTTTGGATCCGCGGTACTACCTGACTTGTGGAGCAGGAAGGTGACACCAGTTGTTAACAATGGTGGCAGGGAACCGATCTCTAGGGTATTTTGGAGTTGCGCTGCTAAAGACTCATGTGAGGCTTTGAACCATTTAATCCAGAAGTTGTGCAATCCGTCCGGCCCAGGACTTTTCCAGTTATGAGTCATTCGAATTGCACAGCTTACGTCTTCGAGGCAGATGGTAATAGGCCCCTTATTCAAAACGGCACTGTTGTTTTCAAATTCAAGTAGCTTAAAATTGTAAATTGCTTCTTCGGTATTGATATGTTTCACTGTGATTGTATGAATTAATTCGCATTTAATGTTATAGAGTTATTTAATATATTTGTTTTTTTTTAAGGCGATGTCTACACCGTAGCGTGCCATGACCTAAAATATAGTGGTTTTTAAAGTATTTAAGACGCTGACTGTAGTTATAAAATCACTTAGTAACTTTTTTGAGATCGCACACATATATATATCACTTTACTTATTTCAATCCGTAATATGGAGACGGTTAAACATCACAATTTAATTAGTTAACAGGCCCATATCAATCATGTGTTATTTACAAACGAATGAAATGGTAATCCTTTATACATTTTAATTACGTATTTTTAAATCTCTCGTCTCGTCTACGCGCGACCTTGACCTTGAAATCTTTAGATATTTATTTATTTATTATTGGTTTCTGTCTACGTTTTAAATCACCTCTGTATGTATGAAGGAATAGCTTAGGTACAGGTTCTATTCTTACAACGCTATCTACCGTCTTCGACTCTTTAGTATTTTGGTAGAACGTCGCTATGACCTTCAAATTCGCATTTGATTCTGACACAGGATTAAAGGTTAAGATCATTGGAGGTGTAGACATTGTCCTTCCCACGTCGGTGCCAATTACTGTTATTCGCAGTTTAAATGTTTGAACTAGATGTAACGTATCATTGTCTGCTTTTAGTCAATCTCGAATTAATATATTTTAGTGTTTAGTTACTCGATGTGTCAAGAAAATTGTTTCCTAGACCATTTTAAACCATGTCAAAGTGACACTGTAAATTAAATCATAAGAAGTCTCTTACTTTTTGATTGATTACGTCACTTTGACATAGTCCAAAGTGGTCAAGAAATCAATTTCCTTTACTGTACGTTCACTGTTCATTCCTAATAATAGTCATTACTTCGGAAATAAAGATAATTCGTGAATTGTATTTTGTTTCATTTGTTGTGCTACGTTGGAATGGTAAGTATTTTTAGAAGAATAATTAATATCAAAAGAGTTTATTTTAAACTTAAGTTATTAAATATGATAGGATAGAATACCTTACTGTGTCACCAACATGAAATAAATTTATAAGTGAACTTCTTGAGTCGCAGGTGTCCACGTCCTACTGACGTGATTACTTCCCATATAGAGTTGTATTTTCCTTAAGGACTCTGTGGAACGGTGGATTGCGCGAGCCAAATACTACGAACCTTTTACTAAAGCCGTGAAAAAAACAGCAATGACTCGTAAAGCTCTATCCCTTTCAGACTGGAACTTTGCAGGTATTAACATTAACAGCTATAATACAGCCTCTGACCCATAAACGACTTTTTTTACGAACCGTAGTTAATGACCCCACTTCTTGTACCTAATAAAGCCAACAATACTGCCTTTTTAGTTAAAATATCGCATCTGACAAAGGTATAAAAAAAAACACCCTTGAATTCTATAAATATGGTAGTAAATGCGACAGAAGTTATGTAACATTTACGTCTTTTCTTACAATAAACGTGTTAATTTACTGTGCTCTGGATCATTGCCTGCCAGTGACACACTTCGCTTTTTCAAACTACATACATTTCCTACTCGGTGGCCGCGAATGACCTAATATAATGTCGTAATCTTAGCCACTGGACTTACGGGACCAATATCAACACCTTGAAACCAAGAATGCCAAAAGGAGTCAAACTCGTATGATACCTGCAAGACTGGCGATCAACGGGGTCACTAGCGGATTCATAAAAACTTATGCCTCTAATAAATACGCTTAAGCTGGGAACATAGGCTTTATTACGGCGATAGATTTCAGTACTATACGACCGATTGTACAACTTCTTTAGTCGATCCGCCAAAGAACCCTGTCATTATGACAAAGTCAAGTCACGAAGAAGAAATTGCGTTAAAATTCAACGTTTGTTTTTCAAGACAGGGTACTACAATGGCTCAATAAATAAAGTTGTTGACTGTTCCTATTCTTAGATTTTAATATATTCACAACCATAAGTACACTCAGGAGCAAAACCCACGGGTTAGAGTGCGTTTTCATACTAAAGAGGCTATTTCGAGGCCTTGACTCCTCGCCAGGGAATACGTTTAGTGAAATCTGATGATGAATACCCCAAGCATCGATACAGGACTTCCAGAGTGCCTAGGATACCCAACTGAATGAATTTGCGGCTAACGCCGGAATTGTGCATGTTCAGAAAAACATCTAAAATGGCAATAAAATGTAAGGAAATCCAAGTGCTGACCCAATCTCTCCCGCTGTGGTGTCAACTGGTTGTGCGATCATTTAGGTATCTTAAGAACTTTTGACTATTGAACCTCGCATTATCCACCATTAAACCTCACTCAAAACAACCCCTGGCGAGGAACCAAGGCTTCGAAATAGTCTCGTTTGTATGAAAAACGCACTCTGACCCGGTATTTTTGCTCCTGAATGTATATTGGTAATTATGTATCGATATTAAAAAACAGTGGAAAATCTCAAACAAATTGAGCTACTCGTAGTCCCAAAGTAAGCTCTATGTTTAGACAACGATAAACATGCTAACATAAAGAAATACATACTTAAATTCATAGAAAATATCCGACTCAGGAACAAATGATCACGCTCTTCACACAAATATTTGCTCAAACCAGGTATCGAAGCTGGTACCGCTAGCTCCGTAGGCAGGGTCTCTAACAACTAGGTTAAACGCTTCGTCAATATTATGTTATACCTACTAGTACCCTTTGTTTGATTTTTTTGTGTCTGAAATTTTTCATAAAAAATGCGTTCCTCTCCCCTTAATCCTAGCCCAGTTTTAACGGTGTTGAAAATTTTATAAAAACTAGGTCAGCACGTTTTCCTAGAGAAGAATCGAAAACAAAACACGTCGATAGTATAGAGTGAAACGTTACACCATTTAGTATGGAAAATTTCAGGCTCCCAACCCTCATAATTCATGCGAAGGGCATAAGGTTTTTTTTACACATCCCTATTGTGGAATGTGCCATCATATATAGAACAGACAAGAACAACAAAATTATCAGTAGCAGTGTTCCCATTGTTGTGTTCCGGTGTGGGGGTAAAACAACCGGTGAAATTACTAGCATAGAGGCATTCCATCTCAGGCTTTTAGCAACGCATTTGAAGTCCTAGGATTGCAGTTTTGAGATCCCACTTACCATCAGGTGGCCAGCGAGCTCGCGTGCCTTATCATTGCCATAAAAAAAATTGGTTTAACTTACAAGGAAAGGTACCCAACCATTCGGCTCCGATTTGCTTTATTTTGATATACTAGTAGTTTAAAATAACACAAAAAAATAAAGTACGCCATACTATGGCAAAATAAAGTTGTAAAACAATGAAATGTAGTCAAATTGAAACAAATATACGTTCCGAAGACGTCAAAAATATCGACACGCCTCTCTGCTAGTGACAATAAGGTTTATGTATACATATACTCGTACAATAAGATGCGATACGTGTAATGATATTAGTGCTTTTAACTGTACCTATCATTATTACATATATTATTATGTACATTTAATATTGATATTGATTGACTGATTCGTCGACGAGCTAAAAACCAGTGGCCTACATAGTGATGTGTTAAATTTAAAAGTAATGAAGAAATGTCAATGACTCGAGCGCAATATTCCTACGAAGCTAGCGGTCATGTGTTTGGTTCCCGGTTGGGGAAAATATTTGTAATTTGAGCGCGAGTATTTTATTTTGAGTCTTCGGTGTTTTCTATTTATATACTAGCAGTTGCCCTCGACTCCGTCCGCGGGTCAAAAATACTATCGGGGTCGCTATCTAGATATCAAATTTTATCGAAATAGGTTCACCGGTCCGTGATAACATAACAGACGGACAGGCAGAGTTACTTACGCATGTATTATATCATATGTTATGGTTCATTTTAAATTTCTGCTGAATCTCTGAAATTCACCATTCACCATTATACCTAAGGGGGATTTTATCTGTGAGTTATGCAATATCAATGCATAACTTCTTATAGTACCTTAATAGTCGACTATTGGTACTTTTATAGTTATACTTGTTAGACTCGTTAGGTCTTGGTGCTGTAACTGTGCTCGAGGAGCTAGCTGTGTCGCTCCACACGCTTGCTTATCTTTGAACTAAAAGCGCCTGCAAATTTCTTTGCGGCAGAAAACATTTTCTGCAAAAGGCAGGGTTGTTAGATAACTTTGCTCTGCTACGCTCAAAGAAAGAAGCAAGCAAAGGCGACAGCTCTCTCCTCTGCCTTTAAAGCGCATGTTGAATTTTCCGTAGGAAATTGAGAGAATATAAAAGCCTTATTCGTAATCTGGAGGTTTGTTACGAGAAGATTGCTTAATACCGACGAAATTTGTGGTATAAAAATAATTATATACTCGTAGTGACTTAGCTCAAGGTTCAAGTCTACCTATTTCCATCCCAAAAACTTACAACATCAATGGTCGTTGTCAATTGAAAAAGGCAAAGATGTAAACAAATATTTGCGGGAACTGTTTGACACGTGTCGTTACGTCCACGCTGTAGTGGCAGTTTGCGGGGCACATCGCTCGCAGAACTGATGGCCGATGGGATCGCAGACAAATCTCGAGTGGGGTCCGCGTACTGGAAGACGCAGCGTATGTAGGCCTCCAAGAAGACGGACTGACGAAGTGGCGAAGGTTGCGGGGAACCGACGGATGCAAGCAGCGCAAGACCGGTCCTTGTGCCACAAGGACGAACCTTGGGAGAGGCCTATGACCAGCAGTGGAGGTCTACCGGCTGAATAAAAGATGATTGTGATGACCTCTAACTTTTATCGAGCGCGGTTTTAATACAGAAACAAAATAAGATTTATTGCCCTCTCAACACAGTACTTTTACATATTATTCTTTAGATTAACATACTACATAAAACAAGTCTTAATAACAATGTATACATATTTTATCGCCAAAGGTTCAGAACTCAGCATATGCTGTGAGACTGAGGTCTATTTTTCAGCCTTAAGGGTACACTGCAATACATCATCACGTACGGGCTTTAACGTGTTACGAGATAGTAATTACATTGGAATATCGTAGGTTTACAAACTTGACACAAAACAAAAACTTACTACGCGGAGTACTCGGCCTACATTCAGCGGTATTAAAATCAGTTGTTGTCAAAAATATTTCTGGGACAAACCTTTTGTTGCTACCTACCTATACCTACATTTTTTTGAACCTTAATGGTTGTTTACCTACCTACTAAACTAACCGCGAGTGTTAACCATATCGTCTGTGACCCGTTATCGTATGGTTTTTAATTCCGCCCCCATTACTGTCAATAAGAGCCATCAAGACGTTGACAACACGATAACATATCATAGACGATACGGGTTTTACCGCCTATTTAGAAGGCCCTATCAGATCGATACGAATAACATAGATAACAATTCACCGTCGTCGGGTTTACATATGTAAATATTCCAAATGACATCACATTACGATAGTGGAAGGGTCAAAATAGGCTTGCCAGATTTAAGCTAAATAAACAAACGAACCGACATACCTACACACAATGCAAATAACAACATTTAAAATGAGCAATTAATAGTTAATTATAATTGATCTTAACCTTAACATGAAGGGAATAACATTATCCGGTTGCTTTGCAATATCAGAAGGATTTTGGAGAAAATCGATGGGTGTGGTCCTTGTTTTGGGTGAACAATAAATAAATAAGTAGATACAGACTGGTTGTTTCGAGATATTTTTTTGTGTTTGTTGTAACGGCGGCAGAAACCACTGAACATGTTCCAATATGCTCTTGACACGAAAGAGAGAACCAACGAATTTACAAATTTCGTTAAAGTCCCACCTGTGTGCGATTAAACTGATTAAACAATGAAGAAATATTGTTGGTTAAACGTTGGATGCCCAGAACTCGATATGGCGTCAGTTTCTTATCAACATTAGAGTGTTTGGTTCCGAACGTATAAAACTAATGCAACCACTATAAAAATAATTGAAAATTGTATTCTAAGGAATCGCCATTAGATTCAAAGTTGCAGTATCTGTGATATTCGAAGTTAGGCTTGTTCGGTTCTAAAGCGCGTTGCACATTTCGTTTATTACTCGGAAAGTACGTGCGTGTTTATTTTTATTTAATTTTATCTTTGACCTACTTACGTACTCGCATTGTCTAAAAAGGTTTGTATGGTGAAATTAACTTGATAATTACTATAAATAGTACTGTAAATAGGTCAAGATCACAGTTCTAAGTGGAAAATGTTCAAAATAGTGGTTTTGCTTATTGCAACGGCATTGGTGCAGGTATAGTATTACTCGACTGTTGAGCTGAGATTTATTTATGAAGCTGTTTGTATGGGTTTTGTTCACTCGTGAACGGATGGTCCGATCATGAAAAATGTCAAAATTCTCTAATTTCGTGATATGTCCAGTCAAAAGCACTAATATCTACACCGTGTTTTTTTTGATTTACGATAACTTCGGCATATTACTAGGTATATCCAAAGAAACTAATTGGTAGATTAGATTTTTAAATCTTGCAAAAAAAATTTTTTTTTCAGTTTAGAACAAAATAATGAAATCTTTTATCTTTGGTCATTCTAAAAGGGCCTTTAGAGTTAACTAATAATCAGTGTCAAATACGTCTATAGACGTGTGTGTATGTCACGCCAATATAGATATTGGCGTGACATACACACACAAGTAAAGATAACACTTGACAGGTACAAGATTGTCACTTTAGATTGACGCGTATACAAACCTAACAATTGGAAACTCTTTACTCATAACTCATAAGTATTAAAAGAAAATTGTTGTTATCAATTAAGAGCCTTTTACACTAGTTTAACGTGATTAACTGATTAAATTTAAAAATTAAATATCTTTAAAACCGTTAGACTTATCATTTGTCTGTCTTCGGGAAATTTACTTTGTTTGACCTAAAGAACGTTCCCTTAAAGTTATCGTAAATCAAAAAAAACACGGTGTATACGGCCATTGCGCCAAATATACATACCTTACCTTACCTTTGCATACATACCTTACCTTATTACCAGTGGTATTCACAATTCACATTATGCAGTGACACCAAAGTTTGACATAAAATGCTGAGAAAACAAAAAGCGATCGAATGTTTTAAATTTCGAATAAATGGCATTTAAAATTTTAGTGGCCAGTATTGTTATTATTGAAACAAAAAGGTTGTAATGCTTTGCCCAGAACGTAAATCGTTTTAAATAAAATGCTTCAAAAAGTTAGTGGCCAGTTTTCTTATTTTAGCAAAGAAAAGTTTGTCATCATTAGGTACTCTATCTGGAATTCTAGAGCACAAATTTAATATGAAATAATCGACTCAATTGCGGAAAACTGAAGTTATTTTTTTATTCTAATATTTAAATAAAACAATATTTAGTGTTTTCAAAATCTCTATTAAATGGGCATGTTTTTAAGCTAATGGGCTACCATTAGCTTAAAAACATGAACAAACAATTTTATTAAAGCACTGTAGTGACGCCATATTGGTAATGTTTATCTGATAGCACCACTATTAAACATTATTAAGGTAAAAGAAAATTAAAAAAAATATCTTCCTACATTAACCATGACCAAAAATTCGAGTAAGGGCGAATTTTCAAAAAAAACAAAAAAGTCCAAAAATCTCGAAAACCTTGCGACTTTTACGTAACCTATTTTAGCTTTTTCATAACGTCCTAAGTGCCCTCTATCCGTAGTTCAAGGATTATCCAGTATATACCTAACACCCTGTATATAAATTTATAAAAACAATTTAAAATATTTAATCTTCTATATAATAAAAATGAATCGTTAAATGTGTTGCTAAGCGCAAAACTCCAGAACGGCTGAGCCCATTTTGCTGATTTCTTTTTTGTTGTATTCGTTATTGTCAGGAGTTCAGGACAAGTTTTGTATGAAGGAAAAAAGAAACACCGGGGATGTCGGAAATTTGCAGCGGGGCGAAGCCGCTGGCGGGCCGCTAACATTTAATAGTTATTTATTCTTAACCTAATGTAAAAATCAAAATAAAGTGTATAAATCATTGCTAAGACGTCACTTGATCTTTAAAAGCACGTGATTATCGAGTAATATTGGTAAATTGGTTCGTTTCGCTGTGTTTACATTTTTGAAAATTTTGGCACAGACTATAGTCTTGATCAGCAGCTGGCGACTACAAAAGTACCTATACTTAGTTGGAGATTAATCCTATTTTATCTTATTCCAGGAGAACAATGCATGCTGCTGCGTCAGCCGTGAACCCTACATGACCAGCACTTGTCTGGAGTGCCTGTACGGCCTGAACCCTGGCTACAGCCCCGTGCCCCCCCCTTGCTCATGCTTCAAGGACATCACCAAACCCATCACGTACCAGCCGCCCTGCAACAACGTCATCTACTTCCCCGAAGTAGAGTATCCTTGCACCAATTTACAAGTGACCCCGTTCTACTACAACTCGTGCTTTTGTCGTTGTGGCTGTGGTGTTTAGGATACCGTACTCAGAGCCCAATAATATGCATACGCCGTCCGTCCAACCTTTAAAGAGCTGAAAATGTTGATACTTTATAGACAGCTGGTTGATTTTTATTCAGAGTGTGCGTTAATACGGTAGATTTATTAACAAATACACCATACAACACAAATGTTTTTGTTTTCGTATAAACATAGAAACATCGAATATGGTAAACTGAAGACAAACAACAAATATTAATAACGATCAAGTGTGGTTGGGGTCGCGGTGAATCGATTCCAAATCGCATACATATAATACATATACATACATATAATACATATATCTACAGTTTGACGGTACAGAACCCTCAGTGCGCGAATACGCCTCGCACTTGACTTTTATATATTCTAAATGACTTCCACTTTCGACCCAACTCATTTAGGGTAGAAATGGTAGAATACGGAAGGTAAAATAATATTTACATCGTGAATCGAATTCATCGAATGGGGAACAGAGTTTAGGTTGGAAATGAAATTAAATATTCAAATTGTGGGTAGAAGGGTTGAAAGCGGAAACTCTCCGATTATTTGTCTTCTCTACTTTTTTTTTTTATATCTTAGGCCTTAGCCTCTGTAGCCAAGATGCAAATGCTACTTTCGTTTAGGGTTTCTGTCGACTATATATTATTATGGAGTTGACATAAGCGGCGAGGCGATCTGTCATCTTACGTCATTACATACATTTGTCGATTTTCGAAGATCGCTCACTTTTGCATCTTGACTAGGCCATTATTATGGTCGCCTTTATCGCGGTGCATAAAGCATCTGTCACTATCACACTTAGGTACACATCGGCTAGAAATGACAGATTTTTTATAGACTTTTATCCACATCAATAAAAACGAACTTTACCCTTAATTTTTTGGGTCGAATTCATTAGTGTTTTTCAGCTGCGACGAGTTCTGTGACAGCCGTATTTCGTAATTTCAAACACTTACGATACTCACATGTGAGCTATTTAAAAATAGGAGATTAATTATTTGTTCCTGAACAACATCACGAGTTGTGTACCGGTGTAGTTTTTATGCCAAGTTAAAGAAATAAGTGTAATACGTGTTTACATGAGCTGTCACAGACCTCGTAGCTGAAAAACACAGTAGTCCTATAGTCATGTATTCGACCGAGTTTTATTTTAAGTAATCAAAAATATACTCGGGATAGGCACTGTTAGTTTTAAAACAGAAGCAACTCAGAATACAGTTATATCCTAAAGGAGCGTCCCCACTGAGAGCATTCGCGTGTCATGAGCATTCAGCGCGAACATCGAGTGGTGTATTAGTTTTGTAACGCTCGGCTCAATCTCCACACTACTCGAATACTCACACGAATGCTCTGAGTGAGGAAGCTCCTTAAAATCAACTTTAATACCACTTCTATGAAGTTGAAACAAAATTAGCAAGTTTTACGAGTTGGTACTGTTTTCATTATAGCAGTGATACGTGTACAGTCAGCGTCATATAGTTGGTAGCATCCAAAGTAGCCAAATAGTACGTTACACGTCATTATTACCGTAGTAACAAGGGCGTGTAACGAACTATTTGGCTACTTTGGATGCTACCAACTATATGACGCTGACTGTACCTATCGTGTTTCTTTATTTACTTATTTAAATATGTTGTTAATACAATATCAGAAGTAAACATGCATTATATAAAAACACCAATTAATACAAAACAAAAGACAGAAATTGAAGTTTCATGTTGTAGTAAACTGAAGTATAACTAGATAAATAATAAAATGTAAAAATGAACTTTTTCTTCAGTTTTTTATCATGTAACATGGTGTTTTTAAAACAAACCAGATTGCATAAAAGGCGACATGGCTTTTTCAGAATTTCCTTATTTATAGCTAGTGTCATTTTAAACATAAATTGAAATAAAACTCTACTATAATTATAATGTCCTTACATTATATTGATATTTTTTAATTTAGTGCTTTGCGATTCATTGTTTTTTTACTGATGTGTGTAGTCAGACATACAAACCCAAAAGTTATTAAATCATTATTGATTTCAATTAATTTTGTCCGTTTGGATACAACAAATAACTTGTTACATATGCAGTACATGAAATTAGGGTTTATCATCATTTGTCCTAATGCATTGTTTCTCCGAATTTTCGTTCATCATCGTCATCGTCATCTGACTCGGCCGAAAACTGGTTTATGACAAACAATATTTAGGACAAACGATGCGTTAGGACAAACGTTATTAGGGATTCCGATCCGAGTGACGCCGGAAATCAAATATGCAGTTTAAAAATACTTACGCTAACAATGGGCCTCATAAGGAAGCTCAAAGTCACTCAGAGGGCTATGGAGAGGGCTATGCTCGGGGTTTCTCTGCGTAATAGAATGAAATGATGATATCCGCAGTAGAACTATGGTTACCGACGTAGCCCGAAGAATAGCTAAACTGAAGTGGCAGTCGTCGGGGCACATTACTCGCAGGACTGATGGCCGATGGGGCCAGAAGGTTCTGGAGTGGCGTCCGCGGACCGGAAGACGAGCTGTAGGTAGGTCTCCAACAAGATGGAGTGACGACCTCGTCAGCATCGCGGGACCGCGGTGGATGCGAAAAGCACAAGACCGGTCTGAGTGGAAAGCCTTGGGGGAGGCCTATGTCCAGCAGTGGACGTCTTTCGACTGACATGATGAAATACTTTTGCAGTTGACGATGATGGCGCGGTCGTACAACAGTTCGGATGAAGTTATCAGTAATCAGTTATTAGTTTTCGCTACCAACATCGCATAACTTTGCCAAATTAACATAGTTCAGCCAGAATATTAATGTAATCGGTATCAACATTATGGTAATATTATTTGAGACTGTTATAATGAAGTTTAGTTTGTTTTCTTTGTTTCGTATTATGAGCTGATAAACTTGTCAAGTTCCATTCAGAGAGAAGGATAGAGGATAGAAGCTAAATATCACGGTTTTGATATATCCTCATAGTACCTGGGGCTCTATTGCGATTTGTTTTAGCCCATCCCAATTGTATATCGTAATAAACATAATTATATTGAATGATATTGACATGGGAATGGTATGGTAAGTGGGATCTGTACCCTCACCATGATTTATAATTACTGAACTCGCTAGCGAGTCGAATGCTCTGTCCTTCACTGAATAGTTATAGTCGTTATAGAGTGTGAGGGATGGAGCATTCGAATCCCTAGCGAGTACGGTTATTGTAACTCATGGTAAGGGTACTGATCATCTGAGACCCCTAGATAAATATTTGCATTCTCATAACACTACAACTATAAGAGCTGCACTCCTAAGACGTAAACGCATTGCTAACTCTAAGGATTAAGATGGAATGCGCCTATGGTAGTAATTTCACCGGTTGTGTTATCCCCACACTGGAAGTACTGGAACACAACAATGCGAGCACTGCTGCTTGGAGGTAAGAGAAAGAATAAGGTGATACGAACCCTGCACAAGGTCTTACCACCACTGCACGTCAAGTTACTCTGTCACATAAATATAATACCAATATACTTTCGTCAACAATTACTCTTCTCGCGATGTAAAATGACCCATAAAAACCCATGTATAAGCGGGCTAAAGTGATCCATTTGGTCAATAGGTACGTTAACTTTTTAATTTTCTTGGGAAGCTACAAACAGTCAAAGTCGTCGGAGAGGGCGGAGATTGATGGGCGGTAGAGGTGGTCATTCGTGTAACTCGATTCGTGTCAGGCCAAACTGCCTCTCCTCCGACAACATAAGCAACATGGAACTGGCTGTTTGTGACCACCGCCAAGGTGTCCGTGGTTTCGGATTTGGAAAACAATACTATGTACTGTGAAGGTTGAAGACTCCTGAAAAAAAACAGATAGCTGCAATGGACAGAAGTAGAGAGAACCTCGTGAGTTTTAGTAAAATATATGTATGAACAATTACAAAATTTAATTTAATAATCCTCCACCACTCCCACAGTCAGTACAAATAGTTATTTAAGTGACAGAAAGATAGTAAAAGAAGATAGCGCTGTTAGGTAGTTCTTTCTACGTTGGTCTATCTTGATTTTCTTGAAATCGAAGTGAAAAGTAAATTCTCGCCTTGCTTAGGCGGCTAAACATCTCGTGTCGTAATGGCTTATTTTAGTGCCTTAATAAATTATGTACCTACTATTTTTATTTATTTATGAAAGTTACTTGTTTACATTGTAGAAAGCGCAACCAAAACCCTTTTTCCCGAGAGCTAACGAGGTAAATTGCTGAGAATAACGATGGAAACACTAAACGGCACCACAAACAAGCCCCTTTATAAACGCTACAAGCCTAGGGCCTAATATCGCGTGATGTGGATATAACATCCGTCTCTCTCGCACTTACATACTGGTCAGAAAGAAACAGATGTTTTATCCACGTTCACCAACATCGATTACGATAGACGATATGCTCGAACTCGTCCTTTACCTTACATTATACCTACACTCCGCCAATTACCGTTTGTATCGAGGAATTAATTAAAATATTCCCTTTGACGACATGCCAATACTCGACGGTTAATGTAACGTAAACTTCGTTTGAGTACATGAGCCATATATTATAAATTGTGAACTTGTGAAGGCCCTGTTAGTTAAATTATAAGTGCATCCGCTACCTTCGCCTATGATGCGATAAATTCGTGTCCGATATTGAAGATGCGCTGCAAAGGTGATTAAACGTTAGATAAATGTACATGTCCCGTATATAGAGGTCCAAAATCAGCCTTAAGCAGTCTTTGCTCTTTGTAAACCACATAAAATGAGTTTAGAAAAATTATTTCGAAATAATTACAATTTACTGATATTTCCACATTTCGCACTTGTTACAGTTTTTTGAATAGCACTTCCATAACTTGACTTAGCTCAATTGGACACGGGCACAATTTATAAATTAGGTTAATTTATTGTTTTTTATCGTTTCGGTTTATTTGTACGAGTGTTGTGACTTGTGATCATGAAATACATTTGGTCTTGCCAATTGTAATAAGTTACACTAATTCGGTCAAGTGCGAACAGCACTCACGCACCGAGGATTCCATACCTACCGCCGGTTCGTGCCAGTATTTTTATTAGTTAACTTTGTTTTCCCAGATTTGACGACAACGTCACCAAAGTTTCCTGTACCATTGATCGTAGATTTTCAGATCATTGACAGTAGTGGCAAATATCAAATGGTTTCAACCAAGAATCAATGAAAATCAAAACTATTTAGAACTAAGTAATAATGTAGATATGGTTGGTAATAAAATGACAATTTCACAAAAAAAAACTTCATCCCTCGTCTTGAAGACCGCCTGTTATCTACCTCTAATTTTAAGTTTCATGTATATCTGTATTGTTTGTATGTATTTTTGAGGTGCAGTAAAGAATGTATTAAATACTTTAAACGACGAGACCCTGTAATAATAACATTACGGTACAGATTTAACCTGCTACCATAGACAAGAAAGTACTCGTAGTAAAATTGGTTGTAATAATGCTGGTCATTTCCTACACTTTCTGAACGCATAATAGAGGGCTTATGATATGTGCGTAGATAAAAACTTATTTAAATATTTGCTACGTACAGATGCAGTGAATAATCCTTTCCCATCGTTTTCTGTCGGCCAACTTTACATGGCCAATAAAACTCGTCGATTGTGAAACAGGCCCTTAATGTTTCGGCTACCCTCTTAATCAAAATGGCCGCCGACCTCACTTCAGGTAGATCCGTTTTATTCCTTTTCCGTTCTCGGTTGATTTGGTTTACGGTGGTTCGGTATAAAATAACGGCGTAACTTCACTTCATTTGTAAACACACCGTTGAATGCTTGGATATAATAAAAAACCCTCATTTTTAAAATTTGTTTACGAATGAAGCAATTTGTACAGTGTTAAACTAGCGAGCGTATTCGAGCGAGATAGAAGTATAGACCCGAAGGAGAAGGAAGATTTTATGGTAATTAAATAAAACACTGGAATTTTACATAAATGTACCATTTAGCGGCCGAGCGCTGAGCGGCGCGGCGCTTTAAAAATGGCTGACATTTGAGTTTGTCGTGGCGATTTTTAACAACAGCCGTCCTCTTGAGAAGCGCTGCGCTAGTGACTTTTAAAAGTGCTCGAGCATTCTACAAATTAAAGTTTGTTTCATTTCAAACGAAACGTATAAGTAACTATTGTAAGTTTTATACAGATTCTCTTTGGGTTTTTGACAAGATGGTGTCGCTATCTTAAGTTGTATTTTTTTTGCATATTGTTGTTAAATAGATAGTAATGTTGATATATTTATATGCAATAAATTAACAATCGAATGTGCATTATAATGAAGAATTCAGGTTTGAACACGTATCGTCTTTGGAAGGATTGCTCCAATAAAATCCCATCTGGTCTTCGTAAAGTGCTGCCGACATCGGTTCACGGAGGCTAGAGGATCACCGTACAACGTTGCCTTATATTTTTTTTTGATATGTCAATGTAAAATACACTCTTGACATTGGCAGAAATAATATTTTTTATACAAAATCATGCACCGTCACAGAAAAAGTGTACGGATCTACTTAAGTAACTCTGTCTATCATCATTCTCTGCATCCGTTGACTGTCAAAAGTAAACATGTACAGCCGCTGCACTGCTGTTGGTACTACTGGCATGTAAACCCCTCCCCTCCCTTATTAAATTTACAAGTTCTGGCTTGTCTCGGATAAGATCTATGTCTATTTACAGGGTTAAACGAATCGGATTTATAGAGGACATCAATACCTACCGATTAGACTTTATGTTTAGTGATTTCGTACAGTTTAAAAAGTTTTTGTATAGTTTTACTATCACCCTTTGATACCGTCTATCATTAACAAAATCTTAACAGTTAATTCTTTGGCTTTTGTTTTGTAGCTAGTAGTCTAACAGATTTGGGAAGGTTTTGATTATCCAATTAAAGTTGCGGTGAAGAAGATATCAAAAACTCCTGTCACACTCGGAGCTGGCTGAAAATCAGCGCTGCAGAGGTTTAACACCTCAGCATTATGCTGAGCCAGTGTCCGATTCACTGCCGCGAAGACACTCACTACTTGCTTATTGTTGTTACTGTTTACAATTATTTATTTTTCTGTGTGCCTTGTGTGTGTAGTGAATAAATGTATTTTTCTATATTTTCTTTTCTTTAAAAACTTGTAATCCTTTCGAGTAAAAGAAAGCGCCCATTCATAAATCATACTTAAAAAAATCTTTGTGTAAATATCAGGGCCTCTATTCTAGGCGGTAAAAACCATGATTATCGTCTTGAACCTGGTTATGGAATAGTTATTATCTCGGCGGGCATTACTGTCAAGTAACTAAGAGCTATATTGTGACAATACGGTAACAGGACAGAGCCTCTATTCAACACGGTGACAACCATATCGTGTTTGATCTGTTATCGTATTTTCAACGTTTTGACAGCTCTTATTTTCTTGGCAGTAATGGCGGCTGACGTCAAAACAATACCATAACAGGTCAGAGACGATATGTTTTGTACCGTCGGGAATAGAGGCCCAGGTCTAAGACGATGTGGTTTTTTCCATCTAAACTCAGGAGCAAAAATACCGGGTCAGAGTGCGTTTTTCATACAAACGAGAATAATTCGAAGCCTTGGTTCCTCGCCAGGGGTTGTTTTGAGTGAGGTTTAATGGTGGATGCTGCGAGGTTCAATAGAGGAGGTCAAAAGTTCTTAAGATACCTAACTGATCGCACAATCAGTTATCACCACAGCGGGAGAGTTTGGGACAGCACTTGGATTTCCTTACATTTTATTGCCATTTTAGATGTTTTTCTGAACATGCACTATTCCGGCGTTAACCGCAGATCCATTCAGTTGGGTATCCTAGCCACTCTGGAAGTCCTGTATCGATGCTCGGGGTATTCATCATCAGATTTCGCTACAAGCATTCCCTGGCGAGGAACCAAGGCTTCGAAATAGCCTCTTTAGTATGAAAAACGCACTCTGACCCGGTATTTTTGCTCCTGAGTGTAGAATAGACGCCCAACTTTGCGACCTTGAAAGTCACCGCAAAAACGTCACTCTCACACGGGCGGTAAACTCCTATCGTCTTTGACCTGTTTCGGTACTGCTTTTTTCGGCTGCCATTACTACCAAGTACATAAGAGCTATAAAAACTTTGACAATACGATCCTACAGCTCAAAAACGATATGGGTTTTACCGCCTAGAAAGACACCCAGGAAGGCAGAAAGACAGAATGACAACCCTAAAAATACGACTTACTATTGTTAAGCATTCAGTTAAGCAGAATGAATATCGAGGAGCTAACTTCAATTAATTAATGTTAATTTCTGAGTGTTGATGAGCGCATAGGTGAAAAACTTAAGTAAATCACCTGTTGCATGTAGTTGTGCGCAAAACGAATATGGAATTTACGTCAAATTTCAAATAAAGAATGTCAAATGGTCTATACAGATGTGTTACAACTATAGTTGTAACACATCTGTATAGACCATTTGACATACATTCAACAGGTGATTTACTCATGTATTTCACCTATAGCGTCATACGTTTCGATTATAAACTTTTCTAAAAAGCAATTACCGCTAAGCGGCTGTCTGAAAGGACTTAATTATTCTGAAACCATAAAAATATGCAAAGTAAGCCCTGGCAGCTGGGAGTACATTAAGACAGGTCAGCTGTGTAGCTATTTATGCCTTTCCAAGACAGCCAGGGTAAGTTATTAAATACAGACGACGTATTTAGCCCAGAAGGTAGGTACTGGTAGTAACCCCGCCTACAAAGCTTGCCGGGTTCCATTACAAATATGGACAAAGACCTGATAATGAGCGCAAGTATTTGTCTTATGTTTTATATGTATTTAAGTATGTACAGCCTTGGCCAAAGGTGTTGAGCACCCACGTATTTTTCATATAAAGTCAAACTTTAAAAGGTGCATTTATATCTTTTATTATGCAGTTAATTTACGGTGAGAAAAAGGACAGAGCTATATAACTGCTATAGCTCTGTCCTTTTCGCTCACCGAAAATGAACTGCATAGCTATGTCATAATAACCCCCCTGTTATGGTTTTGGTTTTTTAACTCGGCCATCGCCATTACTTTGAAGTAAAAAAGCGTTTCAAAACGTGGAAAATACGATAACAGGTCAATGACGACATGGTTTTTACTGACTATAGAGTGAGAGAGAATTAAACCCGAATCACCGTCTAAGTGCTACAGACTGTACATATACGTACAGTCGGTACAACAAATTCGATCTTCCCTTGCAAAAATATTATTATTATGACTGCCAATGTGTCCACCTAAGCGATAATTAGATCACACAGAAACTTTTGTCAAAACTGGCAGACCGCTTTCTTGGCCGACCGTACGTCTTCTGGTCCGCGGACGCCACTCCAGAACCTTCTGTCCCCATCGGCCATCAGTCCTGCGAGCCATGTGTCCCCGCCCACTGCCACTACCTACATTTATGTGAGAATTATTTGTACTGGTATTTATAGTGCAGGGTTACAGGTTAGGTCGACCTAGATCCTGGGTACCACATGACCTAATTTGGTCCAAATGAGCTCTACTAAGCCTCCTTAACGATCTAGATCGACTTAACCTGTAATATCCTAAGAGCCCACGACACTATACATAGTACGATAAGAGATTTAGTCTCGTCATTAATGGGGGAACACGAAATACGAATTACGAATACGAATTTACGAATTTTGCGGGTGGTAGGACCTTGTGCAGGGTCCGTCGGGATCGCTACCACCATCTTATCCATTAACCTACCGCCAAACAGCAGTGTTCGCATTGTTGTGTTCCGGTTTGGGGATAAGACAGCCGGTGTAATGACTAGCATAGAGGCATTCCATCTTAGTCCTCAGGGTTGGCAACGCGTTTGCAGTCTTGGGCTTGCAGTCTTGTGAATGCGAGTGTCTATGGGTCACAGTTACCACTTACCATCAGGTGGCCTGTGTGCTCGTTTGCCTTCCCTATGCCATAAAAAAAAAAATGGTGATGCTGCAAGTCAAAAAATCATTTATTTTTTAGTTGTGACTTCTATGTATTAAATTTGTATTATAATAAGACTCCCAAGTTTCGTTTATTCTTCAGAACACGCGTGGGGTCAGAATATACGCCAATGCAGTGCTGCAAGCCCCCCTGATTGACCTAATCAGTTGCAGCAGCAGTATGAATCGCGACGCCTCGTACTTAAGTATCCCTATGATTGATCTTCTCAAAAAACCAAAGCTCATCTGAAAGATCATCAATTTCTGCGTAAGAAAAACCATTGCTGCATTTAGACAGCGAACTTAAACAAAAAAAAAAGTTGTGGCAGGTTTTTCGCATTTTATCAATGCCATTTTGAGTTCCCCATCAATGGCGAGACAATATATATATCATCCGGTAGTCTTGTCGTACTAGGTTTAGTATCGTGGGGTCCCTTACTATAACCCTGTATACATAGGCAAGTGTAATGTCGAGGCGCTCTAGCCATGATGGTTAAGTATTTATATCATTGGATGGATTTTTACTATTTTATTATATACTTATTATTTATTTTAGTTATATGTGACAGGTTCGAGACAATTTTGGTAATCAAGCGTATTGGAAATTAGATTTAAAATAAAAGATACAACCAAACACAACATTAAGTGGGCCGCACGGAGACGTTTACATGTCAGTCGGTGGCAATACCTACCCCATAATCACGTTGGTAGTTACTTTTGAACATCAAGTTAGGCCTGTTTAATTATTATTATAACTTACTTTCTTAATTATAAAACTTGATTATAACTTTCGTACTAATTTTATTAAAATATAAAGCATGACAGAAGGACGGACCGATGGGCGTATGGATGCACGGCGGGAGCCAAGTAGTAGAATCCCGTTGGAACCCTTTGGATACAGAACTTTAAGAACTAGAAAAATTAATCGGACCAAAGGCATCTTTATTTTGGGTACTCTTTGCTACGACCTACCGTAAACTCGGGTTACTTTAACCCAACTAGGGGGTGCCGCCCCTTAAACCTATACGTACTTAACTAAGTTAGTGGTAATCATCGTTTTTACAAACCCGCAATATTTTAGAAAGACCTAACCAACGACTCCCCGCACTATTGGGTAGATGAGAAACAGTACATTGTTGCCTAGGCGCGGAAAGTAAGGGTTTTCCTGACGAGGTGGTTAACAGGCCGAGCAACAGCGAGGCCTGCTAAAATACGAGTCAGGAAATCCTCGTTTCCGCCGAGGCATACCTACATAATGCTTTTCTCAAACATGTGAGGAAATAAAACAAATACATTTTTAAAAAGCAAGTAATTTAATTATGCAGAATGAACGAATGTTACCGACTGTCAATTGTTTTTAAATACTAACCATAGAAATTGGAATGCAAATTCAAAAAGAAACACACGCACTGTGCTAAAAAAGCGAGCAGTTACCTTGGCTGTTTCGAATTTTTGTCTTGGTCCTTTTGATTTTGTATGCAAATAGACAGCATTTTTTAGAAAAATATAGACATGGACGGAAAGTGTTTTCATATGGTTTTTTTACTCCTAAGAGTAAAGTGAGGCTCTTTCCGTCCTTGTCTTTCAATCGGAAAACCGTTTTTTTCGAGCATGTTTGAGAAAATTAAATTACATTCCCACTTTTTTTTAATATTAATTTGAGTACGCGAAGGTTGAAGGTTATTAAACTTTGTCTTATACAGTGTGTAAATGGTATACGGGCGTTTATTAAAACTGGACATAGATTAAGACTCTACTAATCATTAACAGAAATAATTATTTTGATTACGCTAACGTATACACCGTTATTAATTTTTGAACATACTATCGACTCGCAATGTACATCGAAGTCCATCTGTCAGGTAAGTACGTAATGTTTTGTGAAAATGTTAATTGCATTTTTCGTTATACATTACGTGTTAAATTATTTTGTATGGTTATTTTTTTAAATTTTGTTTTAACAAAAGCTGCCTAAATGTGCTCAGTAGGGGTTATACTAACCACAGTTAAAAGGAACGCCCGTATACCATTTACACACTGTATACATCGTTTATTAGGGATTTCAAGACAATATTTTAGTTTATTAGAAAACACAATAATTGTAATGAGGGCGCCACTGTACATCCGGCGTAATCTTTAATTGGTTAAATAATGTTTTAACTAATGTATAAGTAGCTTAAGTAGATTAAAAGAAAAAAAAAGTTTTTGGGGTGGGCAATACACCCTAGGGCTAAAGTAACCCGAGTTTACGGGACGGATCTTTAACTATTAATAATGGTCACACTCCCAACACAATGGTACAATACTTCGAAGTAACTTGGTACTCAGGATTGAAAAATAACTGTAGATGATACTTACCGAACAAAGTAATTTATTATTGTTAAGGACTTTAATGTTTCCCAGGTGGGAAAAAGTTATAATAGGTATTCGGTTCATCCAACTGAGCTTTGAAATTTGATAATGGAAACTTTTCATTTGAGAAATGTTGCTTTTGTGCTTATATACAATATTAATTAATGAAGTTATTACCGTTGTGTGTTAAGTCACAAGACATTGACGGGTGTGTGATTTATGGGACTAAGACATAAGCAGTACAAATAGAATAGGAGTATATAATAAGGAGTTTATGTTGTCTATTTCTCGGGCGCTATGGTTTTTTGTTTTTTGTTTATTGCCGCGGCCCCAACAAAACCAGCTTGGTGCGTCCTGTTGAGTTTGCTTGTGATGGGTGGTGGCACTTACAGTCGAGGCACGCACACATGCAAGCCGCGCGATAAATACCTTTTCACTTCTCATGCTCGTAAAGTCCTTCTTTTTGCTGGGTATAGGCTGCATAAAATCGCATTTTATGCACTAGTGCATAAAGTAATTTCTTCTTTTAAGACTAAGGCAATCAGGCCTTACAGCCTTCACATAATACACCTTCATTTAATTGATATATTTTTATGACATTTTGGTTACATCTTAATTTAATTACGACATTTGTATAACTATCTAAATACAAATTTACGATTTAACTACGGCGTGCATTTACGGTAAAAAAATACAACGCAAATATTTATAATAACTTGGCATTAAGCATCAGACCATAGTCAAACCTGTCAAACGTCACATAGTCGAAAATTTAAAAAAAAAGTTAAGAAGGTAATCAGGCCTTACAGCCATGCGCAAACATAACATTATAATTACTTACATTAAATATTAAAAAAAAAAACCTGTATGTTCTTCTTGTTTTATTTCCTTGCAATCGAAGTGAAAAGCAGAGTGTAAAATTCGAGCATAAAACCCATTTTACCCTCGACGTGACTATCCACACTCGCCGTTCCGGCTCGTGTGGCTATATGCACATCTTGGGTAAAATGGCTCGTTTTATGCACTTGTTGTACAATCTACTATTTTTCGAAGGCGATAACTCTGTTTATACTGTGAAACAGATGTTCTTTCCAATGGACCACATAATATGGCTGAGTGTCGCTGTAAGATCGAATTAATAATAAGTTCTGCGGAAGATACAAATGTTTTTTGATAAAACTCTTTACTAACTGTAATTAACGTAATGATGTAGGTACTTATGATGATTTGAGAGGAGGACCACTAACTCCTTTAATGCAAGCTCGACTTAGTTTAGGAGGTGGTTGGCCATTATGACGTCCAAATCAAAATGGCTCTCGTGGCGGCTGGCGGTAACGCTGTTCCAAAGACTTTTTTTTTTTTGGCTAAAAGAAGAAATTATACAATCTTACAAAGATCCCTAGGAACCTAGGAAAGGTTTATTTTCCGATCGGGAAAGCATACAAATAAGTTACCTAATAGTTAAAAGAACGGCATAAACAACTAATTTAAATATGTAGACTTGTGTAAACTATACATATAAAATGTTTTGTCTTGAATGACTGACTGTCTGACCGACTGACGGATCAGCTAAACCGCTCTGATCGTAGAGACCTGAAACTTGGAGGGTGTGTTCTTTGTATGAAGTAGGCATCTGCTAAGAAAGGATTTTCCGAAATTGTACCCCTATGGGGGTAAAAAAAGGGGGCCAAGTTATAGGACAACGTGATTCCTTGATCCAATCTACTTCAAATTTTGTTAAATAATCTTTAACAGAATTGATGGAAGACGTGGTAGAAAGTCATTTTTTGGATGATTTGCTTCGAAGTAGATATCAATACTCCATAGTGCTTTTGATTTACATTACATTTTTTTTTGACACATGTTTTATTACTCAATCCGATTTTATTCAATAAAGTCTTGCAAAGGAGCAAAATTATTTGTAGGGTAAGAAATCTTTTAATTTAATTTTTTTAAATTAAAACCTTTGAGTCATGCCCAGATTATTGCAAGTAATGACGCCCATTTGCCCGAGCTCTGCTAATATCCGAAATAATTTACAAATGTAGGTATATTTACAAATATTATTAATATAAAGCAGCATATATGTAAAGCAGTTCATAGTTTAGTTCTTTACAGATTGCCATACCATTGTAATATAGGTATGTTAATGTTCAACTACATACAAGGTATTTATGTATTAACACAACCAATTGTACTTGGAAATTAACACGTTAATACTTTTGTTTCTCTGATAATGAATACCTACGTCAAAACACTTAAAGAACAAAATCGTCCCTTCGCCATTCAATTAGCCATAACTTTTTTTATATTGTCAATTTGATGTAAATTTGTCCATTACCATCAGGGGTTCTGTTCTGTGTCTTTCTTCAGCATCAGAATCGGAAACAAAATGCGCACATCACGTAAATATACCGCCGAAATATATCAGCTGAAACACTTTCACTAGGACATGAGCCTTCCTTATGAAGGATCACCGATTCCCAACATAGTCATACATGAGTCGGGTAGTGGAACTTTTACATTAAGCACGTCTAAGTCGTAAATCAGACCATTTTACGCAAGCAATTTAAACACCTTCAGTTATTTCCTTTGCCTCGCCACCGATATAACGCTACAATTTAATTAATGCCGTATATGAGCGCGGTAAAGGTGCTTTTGTAGCTTCGCAGTTGAGTAACATACGAGGGTTGAAAAGATATCAAGTGAAATATATGTTAGGCACGACTTGCACACCTGTGCCGGCTGGAATAAATATATGTTTTAATAGCTCACAACAGAGGTTTCCAGAGGTTTAGTGGAAAGTTCATATTTTTGTGACAAATTACTTTTACTGACCAGGGCTTCAATTCGCGACGGTAAAAAACATATCGTCTTTGATCTGTTATGGTATTGTTTTGACGTCAGTCGCCATTACTGTCAAGTAAATAAGAACTATCAAAACGGTGACAATACGATAACAGCTCAAACACGATATGGTTTTTACCGTGTTGAATAGAGGCCCTGATATCGTATTGTCAATACTACTGTGATATTGAAAATAAATTTAAAAAATAATAAACATAAATGTATCTATGTAGTATTATTGGAACTGCAATATATTCACATATGCTAATCTTAGATATGAGGTTGCCCCTGTAACGGATTCCAAAGGACCCTACAGTTCCCAGTCCAAAATCTGTGAAGAAATGTACGAAACCTTAACATAAACTTTTAGCTCTAATACGATAATGTGCAGCAAGAATAATATCGGCCGACATACAGCCTGTGGTGCACTTTCCGAACGCTGTTAAAACCATATTTTAATTAGGCCATTTATCCATTTCCATAATAACTGGAACTGAATTATATTTAATGGAATAAATTATATTTAATAAATTGTGGGGTGACTATGAAATAAATTGATTGTCCTATAAAAGTAGTCCTTACTTTTTTGGAAATTTAAGCACCCAGCTGAATTTTGTTATTGCCCGCGCTCGTAGGCACTTAAAGCAGAATAGTTACTTTGGTCGATGATATTATATTATAAAATATAATCGTTACTTCATATTATAAATGTGAAAGTGTACGTATTTGTTAGTTAGTTACTTACGACTTTACAGTTCAACGGATGTAAAATCTCCCGAGGGGACCGGGATAAACGGATAGTAGGTTTCCGTTTATCCCGGATCGGAGATAAATACAATCATAAAATCGATCGGATAGAAAGTATCGATAGAAAACCAACCAATTCTAACAAAGGGGTCATGTTGTAGTCTGATTGTTTTTTTAGTGATTTGATCGTACATTAGTAACCTCGGTAAAAATACAACCGTTTTGTTTATTTGTCGGTCCTTAATAATCAGAGATTAGATTTAAAATCGGGACTAATCCTGAGAAAACCCTACGTGTAGTCTCCATAGTTATATCCCAAACTCATACAACGTTCGTTGCAACTACAGAGACCGAAATAATCGAGTTCCGCATTCTGCCAATATTGTGGCTTACCTACTCGATAGCGGAATTTCACGGAATGCTAGACAGGTATGCAATTAACGGCGCATTTAAAGCAAAAGGGAAATATTAGTGCGATACGGGCGTTAGTTCGGAAAAACAAGTCACTCGTGAGAAATATAATAAGCAGACGTGCTAACTTTGTATGTAGCTTTATATTTTTGCGACTGTAAATTATATCAATAATTTACAGTCGAGATCAATATGTTATTCAAAACAGAGGACGCCCGCGACTTCGTAAGCGTAGAATTAGTTTCCCGATACTCCCCCTATTTTAACCTCTTAGGGGGCGAATTTCCCAAAAATATTTTTAATGTTCACTTACATCATGAAATAGCCCTGTACCAAATTTCAGGTTTCTAGATACAGTAGTTTCGGCTGTGCGTTGGTCAGTGACCCGGTTTTGCCTTTTGTATATATACATTACCAAAAAATGTCCCGCTAACCATCAACTTTTCATCTCTTCTTTTAATTATGGACCCTCCCCTTACTGATTGATATCCTTATAAAGGTATAGTCAGGTTTCAGGTTTCAAATATAAAACTCTGACTTCTATGTATACGTAACATTTGTTAAAAAAATATGATAATATTTATCTTCCCCTTCCTCTCTATTGGCATACGTAATCTTCTGTCATCCACTTTCCCGCTATTCGTAACCTGTCGGATGTCCTATGATCGTCTGTTTCGTGCATAATATTTTGTAATTTCTTGTAGGAATCCCGTCTGATAATCCCCCAAAAATCAAAATTAATATGCACCTAACATTCTCGTCACGTGCGTTATGTCACAACTCGACAAAGCAAGGAAATAAAGTCATTAAAAAAGTAGGTACCTACCTATTATTAACTTCTAATCAACCAGCTTTAAGTAAGTTGTCCCGCGGGCAAAAGATTCTAACTTGGCGCGGCGTATTAGGGAGTGGCAAACTCGTACTTTGAAAATCGACCCCCCTTTCTCACGATTTAGTCTCAAATTACGGGAGACAGGAATAGAGCGAAGTTAACTTTGAACGTCGATTTTCATAGTAAGGCGTCAAGCGCCGTAAGCACAGTAAACGAGCCAGTAGAACATCTTCGAACAGGGGTGCAGTCACCCAATAAAAATGTTGAGCATACTTAGAACCTTGCCATTGTGCATGTCTTTATCATTGTCATGTGTGTAATTTGATGTAGCTGTTTGAAGATTACTATGACAACGCACTAGTGCTTAACATTTTCGTTGGGGTACGGTACATCGAGCGGGAACGCAGCCATACTAGGCCAGTGCTATGAGTATGAAAATATGTAACTAGAGTTAAGAGTTAAGAAAAAAATATAACACAATATTTGTGTTGTTTATAAAAAAAAAGATGTGACCTTGTGTGCGTTCAGGACTATCTTATTATTATTAATTTTAACGTAATAAGTAACTTCTGTTGTGTAACTCTGCTCTTCTGCTGTGTAATGTTCCTATTTTTAAGTGCAATAATATACTTTTCACTTCTTAAGCTCTTAAAATGCTACTTAAATCTCTGCGAATCGGGACTAAAGCTCCTTATTAATCTCTAGGGATTAAAGTTTTTTTTTTTAATTTACTTTGGAAACCCCTAAACAACTTGATTGTGTATGGACCATATTTTTGGGTGTCGAAATAACCTCAAAATGACAACTGTGCAAATATATAAAAAAAGGATTTAATTTCGTAAAACACGATTAATTATTACGAATATGAATTTATTTAATCATATTAAGGCCGAACTCTTTTATTATGCGTGGTCCAATAAAATTGTTAGTTTTAATTGTTAGAAACTTTTTTATAATAAATGTTGTAATTTTGTTTAGAACGTCGTTTTTTCCTCGCATTCAAAGTGAAAGTAGAAGTAAACAACCATAATGACACTCGAACTACAGCCACCCTCGCTCGCAAGCTCGCTCGCGTGGCTAAAGATCTCGTGTCATTATGGCTTGTTTTAGTCCCTTGTAGAACAATCTACTATATTATTAAAGCCGTAAATAATCGGCTTGTACGAACGCCTCGCGACTATATACCTGCATACATACCATTCAAATATTTAAAAAAAAACACTTTTACAAAGCTCGGGAATCGAAACCACACGTTTTGAAAAAAGGAACTCCATACTTAAAACACATATTCCACACTATTTTTATTTAGAAATCGATTGTGTAAGTGTTAAGCAGTAAATGTTACTATGAAACATCATGATGTTTCATAGTAACATTTACTGCTTAACACTTACACATGTGTAAAGTTAATAGCATGTATTGTTATCGCTGATTCTCTCGAAGTTGAGTTACGCAGATACAGTGATTGGTGGCTGTTTGTTAGTGAGGACAAAAAAAGTAATACAGCTTATCCAAAATGCCTGTGCGCGCTTTTGCTTTCCCATCCCTCGTCGATCGCATGTCAGTCCATTTTTAAATATAAATAAACTAATGAATATGGCTTCTAGATATAAATTACACCTAGCTTCACTACTTTTTGGTATAATGAAAAGCAAAGACCCTGGTTACTTGTATACCAAGCTTAAAATCTCACAGCGCGAGATCCGTCATGCCACACGCTTATTATACTTACACACAACACCGTACGACTGCTTTTCGTGGCAGCTTTCGCTTTGCTGCCACAAAATGTTGGAATAATATACCACCACCTATTCGAAATTTAAAATCAGTAGCTACCTTTAAAAATCATTTCAAGAATTATTTATTAGCTTCTCAAATATCTGGATCATAAGCAGTTGCACACATACGCACATGCACACGCAGGCACACTCAAACGCACACACACACACATACACAAGCACACACACTCAAACTTACACACATACACGCAGATATACAAGATGTATTTAATTTTTTGTTATTGTATGCTTAATTTGATCTCTCTAAAATGATCTCAAAATAGTAGCGATATTATTTTAGGTATTTGATATTATTATTATTTAAATTTTTAACGCCTTCGATTGCCATATATCTACTCTCCCTGGTCTCACTGAAAACCAGCGCCTGTGTATGTTTTACCAACATTCAGAGGCATAAAGCTGAGCGGAGACCATTTTGGCCATAATAAAAAATAAAATAAAAATAGGTTAAGACATTTTCCTTGTAAACTGTTTTTTATTTATGTGCCGAATAAATTATTTTTCATTTCATTTCACTAACATTATCACTTTTTTCATTTATTTCAGCAATTCTATGTAATTGTATAATTTGTAGGTACCAAAATTAATTTAGGCCCCCTTGTTACGATTTCAATAGCTTTTACGCTAAGGTGTGAAAAGGTAGCTATCTACCTTTTCTACCTTTTTGAGTATCTATATACTCATACTGTATATACAAACATGCCACTTTCTTGTACATTATTCACAAAGGTAATCGAGATGTCTCTAAGGTAAGAATCGACCTCAAAGCTATGTTTATTTATACCGACGGGATTTGGCTATACCAGACACCAGACACTCACAATTAAGGGGTATTGCTCACCCGCTAAGAAGCGCTTAAGTGGGTAATAACTAATTACCCACTGGATACGACCTGGAACCGAGTTTTTTTTAGCCTGTAACAGTGCCCCACTGCTGGGCAAGGGCCTTCCATCTTTTACGCCTTTTGTGCCTATTAAATACATGCTGTGTTTGGACGCCTTTTGAAAAGACCGAGAGACCAAATGGGAGAAAAAGCGGGGTCCATTCGAAGTAAACCTCGGCCCACCGTTCCGCATGCATGCATTCGGTTCGGCAGACGTGTCGAACCCAGTCCCACTAGAGCATAGTCGTTTCGGCACCTACATCCGCAAAACTGATTTTGGTGCGCATTTCGGTGTTTCTAGATTCTGATCCTGTCAGTCCTACTAATGCCGAGTATGTTGTGCTCGCTGGCAAATATTGAGTCCGGTGTACTTTAAACTTTAGTCAATGACCATGTCTGGGCACGGTACGCTAGGATAGGAAGAATATAAATGCCGACGAATTTGTACCGCGATGACACTCCGAATTCTTAGGCTTCATGTAACGGAAATACATCGCTATGTGTAATAGGAGTTAAATTGTACAACGGATCCTGCTGGCTCGAAGTGTATCCGAAAGGGCCCATCTGAAATCGTATTAGTGTACACATGCCGTGATTCATGTCAAAAAGAAAACTGAACGGGACGGACCTTTGATACGGCTGGGTTTCCTTTGTATGGGCGTAATATTATGTTTGGCAAAATGTATCGTTTCCGAACCGTTTCATTTGCGGATGATATGGTTTGGCTGAGCCCATCGATAGGTGCATTGAGAGCTGCTGCAAGTTTGTGAGACCTATGCTCGGGCCCACGGGCTCAGATATAATGGGAAGAAGAGTGAAGTGTTTGTTTCTGAGGCCGGCACGAAATGTTACACGCCAGTACTGCCCGTCATGGAGTACCTCTCAACAGAGGCACTACATTTAAATATCTGGGTCATTGGGCATTAGGACTTAAGCGACAGCATAGAAATGGAAAGGGAGCGTAGGGCCTTGTCTGTCTTTTATCAGTCTTTGTATACATGCAGCCTAGAGGTGAAGTACACGCAGCGGGCATACAATGCCTTGCGAGTTCAATATAACGACGCGTTTCGGGCAATGGTGGGGCTGCCGCGCCACTGCAGCGCATCGCGCGTTTTTGCCGAGGCGCGCGTCGATGGCGTCCACGCTATCGGCCCCAACACTCCGGACGCAGCTGTATCCTTATCCACAGTAGTGCTATTAGTTTTTTTTTTATTATTATTATTTTATTTGTTGTTATTATAATTGTATGAAACTTTGGAATTTAAGGTCTGAAAATAAATTTTATGCTATTCTATTTGCCAGCCCAATTTTGTTTTTTGTGTAAACGTAAATTTTCAGAATTGATATGATACTGAATTAAATCCTTAAATCATCATCATCATCATCATCAGCCCGGGGCGTCCACTGCTGGACAAAGGCCTCCCCCAAAGAGCGTCACAAGTCACGGTACACCATAAGGGGGGGTTAGTGCCATAATCCCCACGCTTGGCTAGCGTGTTGGGGATCGCAGTGGGGCGGAAGTATATCACAGGACGCTGCAGCCCGTCCTGTGTCTGGCATTTGGCTTCCGCCCATCTCGGAACGGTTTGACCGCCGTTCGTCGGTTGACTGACTGCGCCGTGAGTAGTTACCACACAACGGGCGGTGGGGTCGTCACTTCCCGACGCCGTAAATATTTATTTATTTATTCCTTAAATATTTACAGTTAAATAAAAAAAAATGGTTTTCAAATAAAACGGTTGGGAAACGATACATTTTGCCAATCATATTTCGGCCCAAACGCAGGATAAGGACTAAGGACTAAGTTAACTATTTAAAATAACAATAGAGTGTGCAAGCTCCTTTACGTAACGAAGTCCAATTCTTCGCCAGTTTTATATTTCTTGCGAATTTGTTATTCGAAACTTTTGGGAAATTATTAGAATCCATAGAACAGAAGATTGATTGCGACTTACAGGGATTTGATTAATTTATTGGGGAAATATTGATTGGATTATAAAGTTACCAGAGATAAGGCCGTATTGTGAGCTGTCGGACGGGAGGGGGCGAAGGGACAAGGTTATAGAAGTTTTATAACTACTCTTTCTAACTACCTACTCTGTAATTATAGATAGTTAAGAGACGCGTCGAGGAAAAGCGAGATAAACTATTCAATGCCCTATGCATAAAAAGCATGTCTGACCATGCTAAGTGTAGGAATCCGATGCCAAGTTACTACACAAAAACTACCTCAAAAAACAACATGTATGATAAATTGATAAATACACGACGAAAAAGTTATAAACCCTCGCGGTGAATGGACCCCCCTAGTTTTGAGTCACTTGCTCGGTTGTTGGAAGTACACCGACATCTAGCGGAAATGTATTGAACTACATTGTTGCAGTGAACGCCTAGTTTACCTTAGCAATCAACAGGTATCGCTGTATACACATCATTTTTACACTAGACTATTAAATTGATTGTGAGAGAACTGTCACCGAATGCATTGTAGTGTTATCATAAGACCTCTGTTTTTGACTGGGTTTAAAAATACTAGAGCGGTTAAAGATGTAACTCGTTTTTTTGCAAACGACGAGATACAGGGACTTGGCACTCGAATTTTCGAATTAAGTGGCTGGTCCCTACTTTGAAAATCGAAGTTCGACGTTATGTTAACTCCACCCTTGTCATTCGAGACTAAATCGAGAGAAAGGAATGGAGCTAACGTCACTTCGAATTTCGACTTTCAAATTAGGTAGTGACTCTGCCAACATACCACTTTGCAGCTGTTTCTGTCACAGACAAAGTAAGTGTTTACTTGGGTGAAATGTTCACAGAAGATGTGTTTCTGTTGCGGCTATAACAACAAATACTAAAAACAGAATAAATTAAATAATTTAAATCCATACCACAAACGTGATTTTTGCCAATGTTGTATACATAATTGTACGGAACCCTAAGTGCGCGAGTCCGACTCGCACTTGGCCGGTTTTTCAATCCCTATTTGTTAGTAGTGAGTGACTGGAGCCGACCATAAGTTAGAAAGAAACCTATCTATCTATTTCATGTTATGGCAGTTAATAGTTTTCATACCTAGTTATAACTTAAAGGTAAGGTGGTTTCAGTGCATCTACGGGGCCAGTGCGTCAAACCAATAATATCTCCTAAAATATATGATTTGTCGCACTTAACCCGTTGACGCTCTTGACCCACAATTGGGGCAAGTGCGGAAAATAATGGTAGACGCACTTTCCCCACCTTACCTTATTGTTTTATAACTTTTCTCGGCTGAGAGAATTCGCACAAATTGCGAATGCGAAAGAATGTTCCCTATTTCGAATGATTTATTAACAATTTAAAGTGTATGCTCGTGTTCGTATAAGCTAAGAGCTAGTGCACAACGTGCCTTTTTTTGCCGTGTAAGGCAAACAAGCAGACTGGCCACCTGATGGTAAGCAGTCACCGTCGCCCAAACACCAGCAAGGCCTTGAGCACAGCGAAGTGGTTGCCTTTCAGTGAATACTCTTACAGTCAGCCTAATAAGTAGCGACAGTAGTCGACGGCGAACAATCGGACTTTTTCCCCGTTACCTGTGGGGTAAAGCAAGGGTGCGTCTTGGCGCCCACATTGTTCGCGTTGTATTTTGCAGTCGTAGTCCAAGAGGTTTTACAAACTACCTCTCAAGGCGTCCGCATTCGTTTCCGCACAGATGGCAACATTTTCAACCTCGCGAGGCTCAAAGCCCACACAAAAGTCTCTTGCGATGAAATTACTGAGATCTTGTATGCAGATGACCTATGTTTCGTAACAGAATCCCCAGACGGTCTGCAACAGCTCATGTCCGTTTTCAACGAGTCTTGCCGCAAATTCGGTCTTAAAATCAGTGTCAAAAAGACGGAGGTCATGTCTCTGGACATCGACGGTCACGAGGCACTGACCATTAGACTCGGCGAGGACGAACTGAAGCAGGTCGACAAGTTCCGATATCTGGGGAGCACACTGACATCTAAGTGCGACCTTGATGCAGAGATCAACAGCAGGATCGGTGCTGCTGCTGCAGCGTTCGGTAAGCTGGATACCAAGGTCTTCTGTTCACATGATTTAAGACTAGCTACTAAGATCTCAGTATATATGGCAGTCGTGCTGCCCAACATCTTATACTCAGCCGAAACCTGGACCTTGTATCGCCGACACATCCGCATGCTAGACCGATTCCACCTCAAATGTCTACGCAAAATACTTAGGATCCGATGGTCTGATCGTGTGCGGAACACTGAAGTGCTGCGCAGAGCCAATGTTGGTGGCATTGAGGCGTACATTATGCGGCGTCAACTTCGGTGGTGCGGTCATCTGTCCAGGATGCCGGAGCAGAGAGTGGCGAAGCGTATCTTCTATGCAGAACTCAGGGAGGGCAAGCGAAAGCATGGCGGACAACTCCTTAGGTACAAAGATGCGCTTAAACGGCACATGAAAAGATGCGGCATTGAGCCGTCTCGCTGGGAGAAGCAGGCTGCCAAACGACCCGAGTGGCGGACTCTGGTGCAAACCAAAGTCCGCGTTTTTGAAAAACAACGGCGCTCTGAGCTTGATGCCAAGCGCGACGAACTGAAAGCCCGTCCACCTGCGGCAATATATTATAATATTATCGATGGTGAGCTCACATGCCCGCACTGCGCAAGAACTTTCGGAAAGAAAATTGGCTACATAAGCCACATGCGAGCCCATCAACGACAACAGGGTCCTCCCTAAAACGGTCGCCGTGACCGAGATCGGTCGGACCAATCATCATCATCATCACTTTTGCAGGTACCTTGTCGCTTCAACACCTTTGACGGATTAGTGAAGTAGCGCGACAACACAGATTTACTCAATAGATAACGCCAATTCACCTACTGCGCGTGCACCGAATCCCGACGACGGTCCCCCGGTCAAGTGTGAACGATTTTTTTTATTGCTTTTGGTGGACAATGAGGCAGACGGCCCACCTGATGCAAAGTGGTCACCGACATTTGCAACGCCATAGACACATTGATATATAAGGACATGTGTTTCCGGTCTCGAACATTGTACCCTTTTTAAAAAGCCGTTCCATAATATCTCTGCATACGGCGGTAAGCTCTAAGAGTACATCCATTAGCTTCGCACGCAGCTTTGCATAATGTTACCTGATTTAATGAAAATGAACTCTAGTTTCCTTGCTGAAATTGGAAAATTTAATTATGGTTATCGTCAATTGATTAACAATATGGTTAAATTATCACCTGCACGTGCCGGCGTTTAATCCACTGCATCAATATGGACTACATTATATTAATGCAGCGAAAAATAGGATAATCAAATGGATGTGTACGAATCAGACTTGTTATTCTTATCAGAAAAACAAACTACCTAAATATAACGTTTGCCGCGTTTTCACTAACAGCAAAAATGTACTTAATTAAACCAGTCACTTATACAAACGAAATCAAATGTAAGTTAAAACCAACTCGGTTACAAAGTTTCTTTGATCAAAGGTTACCAAGTTAGAGTTTCTGCGCCCTTACTTAGATTACATTTTCCTTAAATAACTTAATAACTTTGTAGGTACAGCAGGAAAATATTGGTTATAATGAAAATTTGTTCTCTAAAAACCTTACTCAATTTTAAAAAGGAATCCGTTCGTCGAGTTTTTAAACTCAATAAGTTCATTTTGCACATCTCAAAGTCCAATAGGTCTTAAATAATAGTAGTTTATGTTTATGTGACAGGTGCATAATGCGAGATTAACAAACGAGTGTGGTTTTATGAATTGACCCGAAAGGAGAGTTTCATAATAAGATCACACGAGTGTTTTAATGCCTAACTGTGTGTACAGTCCCATATATAAGATGTCTGCCAAACCTGTATCTGTTGCCTCGTTACTTAATACTTATTAACATTAAAGTAGGTATAGGTACTGATACTTTAAAGTGAACATTAAGATGCAACCACATCGATAACTGATGCCTTAATGACATGCAATACTTTAATTTAAGACCAAAATACAACCAGATACAGGTGTCTGGATATATTGCTTATCGTTTCTGAACATATGAACATATTGTTAGGAAATTGCCGTGTGGCTGCCGGGTTAGAATAGGGGCACTCCATGCCTTCCTGAGGAACTCGTAAGAGGCGACTAAGGGATTACACTGGTAAATATCTTGGCCTGTTTGTGCAAAATGTGGTTATAGAATTAACAACAAGTTTTTAGAGCTGTTGGAAATTCTGTAGCTCTGCCTACCTCACCCTGGGATGAAGGCGTGACGGTATGTATGTGTATGTAGGTATGTAAGAAAATTATGATATGGATGTAGATAAAGTCTTTCGGGGTTTGGGTACAGTCGGTTTAGGGCCCGGCCGATAAAACGTAAATCTGGCAGCTGTCATCTCAGTACAATTTATCACCAATTCTTGGCTTTGAGGTTTTAATTAAGTAATTAGATATCGGCCGGGCATAGATTAGCATAAACCGCATAAGAGTGAGTGAGGTTAATAAGAATAATAAGCCTTGTTCAAACTGCCAATTATAATTTGGTCATAGAATCAACCGCCTAGGCGTTATATGTTTTTTTTAAAATTCAAGATGGTGGAGAGTACACACATAAAAAATGACCCTATATTACCTGTGCACTAAAATTCATATTTAACGAATGTGCTGTGACTCGGAAATTCGAATGGTAGCGCTGCAGACGTACGGTCGGGCCACGGCTTCGGTGCGACGGCGGCGATTGAGATGTATGAAAGGAGGGCGACGAAAAAACAGTTTTCCGATTGAAACACAACGACGGAAAGTGCCTCATTTTACTCCTAGGTGTAAAAAATACTTTCCGTTCATGTCCAAATTGTGGGTGCAGTGTGGGGCGGCGGCGGGCGGCGGTGGACGGCGGCGGCTCGTTGTGCGTGAAACTATCTTAACTAATACTCGTAGGTTTCAAAGAATCATTCTCTCCGAATTTGTCAAAGGTATTTGCATCATTTCCTCGCATTGTCTGAGAAAAGCATTATATATATGCCTCAGCGGAAACGAGGATTTACTGACCTGTATTTTACCACCTTGTCAGGAAATCCCTTACTTTACGCGCCTAGGCAATAATGTAGTATGTATGCATTTGTATCCACCGCCCGCCGTAGCGCATGGCGGCGCCTAGGCGAGTGGTTTTCTTTCGCGTATATATTTAGGGTATTGAAAAATGACGCTTAAATCGAGTACCTTGCTGTCAAAAAAAAACATACTTTATCTCCGGGCGATAACGTTTCTGAGCCCCTAAATCCAGTCCGATTTCCACGATTCTTGAATACGTTGTACTTGTCTAGTTATTATGAAAAACTATATTCGTACTTTACCGCTTTTTTTTTATTTGCTTCTTTCCAGGAAATATTTTACAAGGTAAACGTACCTACAGACTTAGTTTTTCATGATACCTACAGCATTTTCAAAACTCGTAAAAATCGGACGAGATTTAAGGTGAGACAAAAGTTATTGCATTTTGTATGGGATATTTCAGGTTCACAAAATCTCTTAAGCCGGAATTCCACTGTGGCGTACGTTACGCGCGCACCACACTTGAGCGACGTGCATCAATTGTTATAGGCGTCTGTCACTGACGTCATTTCGTTTGTGTACCGCTCCATTAGCATCTTTACGAAGCGAATTACCTTATACCCACGTGAGCGCTCGTGGTGGGTGCCGCTTGGAATTTCGGTTTAAACTTTAAACACAGAATATGAGTGGGTTGTTTAGGAAAACGACGTAAAGGACCATATTTTAATTATCTCTCAGGAACAGGTTCGTCGATCGTCATTTCCAAAAACACTCTAGCTTCGGTCATAAGTTTAAATATTAGTTCCGTCGACTGTTCTGACAGACGAGAAGATATGTCCTCGATGACTTGTTCCATTCCAGGCCCTATAGTATCTGTGGTTTTTCGTGCCGCTACCCAATCGTCGTAGGTCCTCAGAAAATGTTCGAACGGATATTTCTTGTTATCATACACGTGATCCATATCAGACATGATTGTATTAATTAACAATACGTCGTCACCGCTCGCTTCCTTTCCAGCTATTCGATCATGAATAGCATTTTTAACTGACTTTAGAATATCTCTCAAAGAACCTGTGTCAGTATCGGTGTACATGTCCTTGAAAATCTTCTCGAATCGCTTCCTCGTTTGAGCCTCTAGACGCAGGAACAGAGCTGAATCCGTTACATATTGATGGAAGGATTTTATAAAATCTCGTGCTTGATTATCGCTTACTTTCCTTATACCGTCTAACACGTAATTTAGTGTTTTTGAACACTCGCGTTTAGTGACACAGATGTTCTGCGACCTACAGAGTTTGGCCTGGTGCTCATGCTCAACCTTGACCACAGCGAGGACCAGCCGCTGTGTCAACAACTTGAGCACTACCTCCAATTTCGGGTCCTTGGTGTCGAGTCTCTCAACCGCAAACTCAGTCGCTCTCTCCAGCAAAGCGGAACTAATTTTCTTAAATACATCAGTCCACGTGTGAATTATAATCTCTTCAGTTAATTTAGAGCTGGCCTGTTTTAGTATATTTTTGACATCACGCAGATATTTCTTCACTTCGTCATTAAATGTTTCCCCTTGCATAGTTCCCTCGAAAACTTGAGATATAGATCTACTTAAATGTATTACGTAGGCATTTACATTTTTTTCTAAGGCACCAGAGCAAAAAATGTTGTCGCGACATAGTTTTGCGTCACCGACCGCTGCCTCCCAGTCCGAGTCAGCTGGCATCAGTCTGCGCCCACTCTGTATGTCTACGATGTTTTCCTTGACGTAGTCTGCCAACACATCCAACACCTCACTCCCTAAACTTAGAGAACCCATCATATTGACTTTGACAGTCTCCGCGAACGTCACTAGACCTGAAAATTCTCATGTCATCAATAAATAAGCTCAAGATAAATCAAGATAAAAATAAAGTTCAAGTTCAAACCCTATAGTTCTGCGTTTAACGCAATAAAATCCTGTGGCTACCATCCGAGACGTTTTAGGGCTCCGTATATTTACGTCTTGTGACATATTTGTGTACTAAAACCGGGCAAGAGCATGTTGGACCATGCTCAGTGTAGGGTTCCGAAACTTAACTTCGCCGTTGGAAAGCTATTATCCCCATACATCGACATAGGTCGCGGTCTGTTCACCAACACCGCAAATAAGTTTTCGGTAGGTATAAACATTTAAACCGTTTGTAATTCAAGAACGAAGTGAATGAAGTCTACTTAAGAGTGATAGTTTTCCTATTAAATTCATTATATGTGCTATCATTTATGATATTTCTTAGATTTTTAGTATTTGTAACAAACATTAGCGCTTTAGCTTAATATTTCCTAAACGAAGCCCTTAACCAAAAACTAACCCGCAATATTTTTGAAAGACCTATCCAACGACACCCCCCACTATACCTACCACGTTACGTGTAGGGGAGGTATACTTTTTTATTTTTTTAAGATTTCATTTTACCACTTTGTTGGCGGGACTAATTCATGCCATATTACAGCTTTCTGGTACTAACAGTTTCTGAGCTAAGCTGCGTTTGGACGGACGGACGGACGGACATGACGAAACTATAAGGGTTCCTAGTTTGAATATGGACCCCTAAAAATCATCTAAGGCGTGTGGTGTCTTGTGGTATTTTTTTGTGTTTATAATAACGGCTTTAAAACCCGACACGGCGTTTTCATGCCCTTTTTTAAACTATTATAATATCAATTGCTTTGTTGTCCAACTTACAAACGTAATACCACATTTCAGATCGGCCGGATGGCAAGTGATCAAATAACAAAAGCGGCGTTTAAAGTAACCGGACTCCATATCTCAAAAAAGAACAAGTTTGTATAAACTATTTAAAGTTATTTTGCTGCCTAGATAATTTTAATAGGTTTAAACACTTTAGTCGCCGGTAGTATCTCAGGAACCAATCATGTCTACTAAGCCGTTATAGATTTCCTTGAAAATTCATTATTATGTGCTTTCATGTAAGACATTTTTCAGATTTTTTGTATTTGTAGTTTTGGCTGTAGGGAGGTTGGGGACAAATTAGCTCTTTAAATCTTTATAACATTTCACAAACGGATCCGTTAAACGAAAAATTGCGTTCACAAACCCATATTTTTGAAAGACCTATCCAACGACACCCCCCACTATGGGGTAGACGAGGAAAAATAACAAAACATCCCCGCGTTACGTGGTTACCAAGTAAAAAAATATTTTTTGTTCGATCTGACCTTTTCTTCCTAAGTTATACAAGCGAAGTAATAAAACGTCCATAAAACACGAAATACTGAAACTCTGAAATATTTCCGAACCAGTGCAGTCGGCCAAAAATGTGGTCTACTACGGTTAAAGTTCATTTGCACGTCAAGATACAACAAGTTCGATTTTCCCTTACATTAATATTATGACAGTGACAAGTGTCAACCTTAGCGATAATTAGATCTCACAGAAACTTTTGTCAAAACTGGTACACCACTTTTTTGGCCGACCTTACCTACCTACCTACGCCCAGCGCACTATCCTATATTGAACGATAAACAATTTTATTTGGAGGATTTTTACTCAATACTCAAGTGAGTATTCCATCCGCTTTCAAAAACTTCCATACATCAGCTGGTATATTTTCCGGTCCTACAGCCTTCCCTCTTTCCATACTTTGCACAGCCTGCCCAACTTCATCCATACTCACCTCTTGCACTAAACCTATATTCGTTGGAACATTCATTCATTCATATTTTTTTCTAAATAATCTTTCCGTCGGAATATCGTTTCTTTATATCTTAATCGTTCGTTAAAACCTTTCCTCTATCATCTTTTATGCAACTTTGGTAGTCCATCCGTTTTTCCCAACATAGCTTTAAATGGCAGACTGTTCCGACTTTCGCTATCTCGGTTCACTGATCCAACTTGACGGGGACATTGACAGGGACGTCAGGAACAGAACAAATGCAGGGTGGATGAAATGGTGACAGGTTTCAGGGGCCACATGTGAACCGCAAATGCTCAAGCTTAAGACAAAATTTATAAGACCATGGTGAGACCGGTCGTCATGTATGGGTCGGAGTGTTGGCCAACCAAGGAGAAGGATGAGAAAAGAGTCCATGTGGCGATGCCGATGTTACGATGGATGTGTGGCGTTACTAGAATAAATACAATTAGGAATGAAGGAATGAACGAAGTAGCACCGATAGTGGAAAAGTTGAGGAGTATTAGATTGGCGTGGTAGTGGCATGTAATGAGGAGAGACGAAGGGCACATAACTAGAGGAAGACCAAGAAAGGTGTGGATGGACTGTGTGAAGAATGATAAGTCTATGAAAGGTGTGAGTACTGAGTTAACAGCAGATAGAGGAAGGAAGAAGAAGACATGTTGTGCCGACCCCACTTAGTGTGAGACAAGGGCAGGAGAATGATGACTTAAGTGAGTTTATGTCTGCGCTATTTAACTGTAGGTATGCGTACTCAAATTTTATTTACTTACCTATTCATACCTACATAAATACCCATGGTTTTAATTAAAATCTTTCTATATATTTAGTTTTCCATTATAATAAGTATGGAATTTGGAATATGCATGATTATAATACGTTCATAGACCTATGTGGTAAAGTCGGAAGATGGTAACGGAATCTCGACTGGAGTGTAGGAGCTTCAAGTAGATCTATCGCGTACAACAACTAATGATTTGGTATCAATTAAGAAGATGATCAAAGCTACGACATTCGGTAGCACACAAGAAAAAAACATTCTCTAAGCCGCTGAATCAATTTGAATTTTGGTATGCGGGTCATCTCCGCTGTGAAAGTGTAACAAAGAAACAAATATTAGTAGATATGGATAAACCAAACGAAAACTATGATGAATAATACGATTCCACGCATTATATACGCTATATTTATTTATAAATATTGTACTCTCATCATGCGTTCGCGTTCAGCTGCGAATAGGTGAACACCAGGGTTCAGCTGAAAACCAGCTGGAGCCTCAGCTGCAGCACATTCTGAGCTGAGATCCTATTTGAATTCACACTATAGTGCAACGATTCTAATTCTGCTCTAATCTTATGTTGAATTTTGTGGTACTATGTCCGTCGTGTTGCAGTGAGTTTTCGTCAAATACATTTTATGAGTTTGAGTTTGAGATGTACAAGAAAAGAAAATGTCGCTAGAAATTCAAATCAACACTAACATCTGTCGATAATGGCGTGCTTACCCACTAGAAATAGAATGCCACGCCGTAACATGTCAAAATACCAATACTTTCAAAACTATATTATTTGCTCGTAAAATTAATGTTAAGCCAGTGTAATGTTGTAGCCACCGCACACACTAGACGGTTCGCCTGGTACTAAGGAGTGTCGACGGCAAACTCAAGCATAAAGGTGCTACCGCACCGCTGCATAACGGTGCGTCAAAAACGGCGCCATGTTGTTATATGACCCCGTCTTTTGTTTAACCACACTGTACTTCACGCAGCAGGGGTCGCACCCTAAAGCGGTGAGAGAAAATAATTGTTTTTAACCTCCGACAAAAAAGAGAGGAGTTACTAGTTTCGTATATGCAGTCGGGTTTCTGAAGCTTGTTTTCATTTAGTTATTTTATATTAATTGTTTAATATAATGCTAGATAAAAGTATTACCTATCATTGTCATAAGCATTATTTAAAAAACGACTGACTGTTGAGTTTCTTGCGGCGTTTCTTCTCAGCAGTGGTCTCCTCTTGGGCTGGTAGATTTTGACGTGTAAAAGTGCCCGTAGCTGTGCCGCGACTTTGACGATTTACACTGGAAACCTCTTACATTCGCAAATAATTAGAATTTAGAATACATTAAACTAAGAGCTCCCGTATTGGACTAATAATCACATTAGCACAGAAATTGAGAGACATGGCAGTTAGCCCAGTTACTTATAGTGAGTGTAGTGCCTCTGAATACGAAGCTAGCGGTCCTGGGTTCGATTCCTAGTAAGTGCATTTTTTTTAGATGACTGCAAGTATTTGCTTCTGATGGCCGTATTAGTAAACTCATCTTGACTGTGAGGCCCGTCACAAGATACGTCAAACGCCAAACCAAAGAACTTTGTCATTTTTGACGCATCTAGAGACGAGCATTAGAGTTGATATCAGTTTATTAATACGGGCCTGGGTCTTTGTAGTTTTCTATGTATTTAAATTTGCATTTCAGTATACCTTTAAGGTGGTTATCGTTGTCTAGTACCCCTAATACAAAGCCTAGATCTTAGTTTGGGGCTGAGTCAATTGCTGATATTTATTATAATTCATTCCGTTAGGTGTACACCCCACCTTAGAAACCTAACATTTAATGTGCAAAATAAATCTTCATAACTGAATTCTTATTGTTTATTTATAGTGTTCCTCGGATTTATCGCACCAAGAGATTTGATTTTCCATCTCTTGCACCCCGTACGAAAACTGTTGAGTGCGACAAGGAAGAAGCCGTTGCGAGATTGAACTGAGAGCAAAAAGCCACTGAATATTTGATTGTAGTGAGTTGAGTTAGTGAGCTGTAAGGAATAAATATATAAATGTATACAAAATGATTGGCCCAGAGCCCGGACTTCATACTAGGTTGCCCAGACTTCATACTAGTACTTAGGGGACATTTTATTGGATAAAAGCATAGGGCAATGAACCCAATTTGTAAAAAAAGTTAAGACAAAACTATCAATGAGACATGAGTACCTAATGTGCGGAAGACGGATGCAATATAAGTCAAAATAATGTCAAACGATATTTATCTATCTATCTTTATACATAAAAGGCAAACCTGACTCACTGACTTATATATCAACGCACAGCCGAAACTACTGTACCTACGAACTTAAAATATGGTACAGCAGGGGTTCCCTTGATGATGAAAGAAATGATTTTGCAAATTCATCCCATAAGGGGTTAAAATAGGAGTAACGGGAAACTAATTCTACGCGTACGAAGTCAATGGCGTCCTCTATTCCGTAATATGGATATGAAAATAATTGATTTAAAAAAAGAACATCACTGCAAAAATGTTATAGAATTTTGTTGTTGAAGTAATTTATCATATTTATTTATATATTAGGTATTTTCAGTCTATTCCTTTTATAGTTAACTAATCATTTATACGAGTTAGGAGACGATTTGCACCGGGCTGTTTCTTCGATAAAAAGTATTTTATATCAAATTAATATGCTAAGTAAAAGGGTAAAGGCACCAGTTGTCAGCCAGAGACCAGTAGTCAACCTTATATGAGTGCGAAGAGTGGAAAATATATCTTACGTACTCTTCACTCATACAAAGTATAGGCAGAGGCCGACAACAGGTCTCTGGCTGACCACTGGTGACTTTACCCTATATGGCGAATAAGGCTGGAAAATTTCAGTCCAATATATAATCAATAAAAAAAAAGCAAATTACTTACCAATCGAAAGTATAAAGCCTATAGAATATGCGAACGTTAGTTTGACTATTTTTTTCCCGTTAAAATATTGGGTGAGCAGGTATACACAGGTAAGTCGGTACCTATAATTTGCACCAAATCTAACGTTTACATATTATAGGCTTCATACTTTCGATTAGTATGTAATTTGTCTATTAAACAAGCATTTGCAATTTAAAAATAAGTTAATACATTATTGTAAAGATGTTAGTACTGGACTGAATTTTTTTACCTATTTGCCACATATTATTTAGAGTATTAAATACAAAAATGTACTTATCTTCAGAGAAGCAGTGGTCACGTATACGTCATACGGCAGCCGAAGAGTTCCAAACTTTAAAATCGGGGTAATCTTAAAATATTTGCTCGTTTATATTAACTTGAGACGATTTGACCATTTACTGTTCTCTAAAAAGAAAATAATGTAAATACGTGTTGCTGCATGAGCATTTGCCGTGACCACTGACACTCAACCACTGCTCGGCATGTGTGTAAAAAAGTGTAAAAACCGACTGTGCCACCCTTGAAACTTTGCCTTTACAGTTTTTAATAGACCATTTATTATTAGAGTCTGTCTAATGAAAGCTGAACCTGGGAAAAAGCGGCAAATTCAAAAAATCTTGATATGGTATTACCGATCAATGAAGGAATAAACGATATTGATACTTTTATTATTTTATTTATTTTGGTGGGCACAAAGGAAGAGGAAACGCGTACTATATTTTCATATATATTATTACGAGCGCTATATTTTGATGAAAAGCACTTTAGGTAAAATACGATGACAGTGACTGGAGCACATTTGGTTTTTCGAAATATATTTGACATGAAAATATAGTGATCTGCACGTGTAGCACAAGTTGTATTTTCTCGCTTGTCGCTCTGTGCGTCTCTATCGTAACAGACTAGATAGTAAGGGAGATCCGAGCGACAAACAAGTCACGAGCAACTTGTGCTAGTCGTGCTGTTGATAGATTTCATTGATACGAGAGGTTTTCGTCTGTGTCGCACACAGCATAATAAAACAATGATGATGAGGAATATTATATTCAACCTTTTTAATAAAGTAATTAGAGGTAACATTATTCTCATCACCCTTACACCTCTATCTAACGACAATTATATCTTGGAGAAGAAGCGCCGCAAGAAACTCCAGCAGATCATTTTTTCCAATCATAAAATACAATTATTCTTAAAAGTAACATTACAAGGTAGTAAAGTAATTAATAATTATTTCTAACAACACAAACTTAGTCGTTACAAATGTACGCTCAATAACATTGAGTAAATTAAAAATAGTGACTAGGAGAACAACATGACGAGGTCTCTACGTCAGGAACGATAACTAAAATAACTTACTGGAAAACAGGTTCTTGCAAGCGTGAACAGACAGGACCCCACTGACAACACCTTCAGCACGTTTTGATGCAATAGTCCTTAGGTAGCGGTGTCGCCAAGCTGCTATGTCAAAACGCTCAATAAGTATCGAACGTTGTTCAGTATTTTGTTTAAATTCGTATCCATTTGCCATTAGTATTCGGCGTAAAGTCTCAAGGCATCCGGTAAAACCGATGCTTTCTCTCAACTCTGCCAATAAGCATCTGAGTGTAGGCACTTGTTTTTTTACAATATAAAATTCATTTATTTTATTTCGGATAGCTTGGATGTCAAAGCTATCCAAATTAGACACCGTGGCCTTGTGAGGTCACTTTTTTCCGGGAGTACTAAAGACACCGTTGTTTAATTTTCCCTCATTACTTATTCTTTTTAAAGATGAAACACTGATATCTGTAAGAAGAAAGAAAGTGTTAAATAAACAGAACACCATTTAGAAATACATTGTGTGGTTGCGCAGTACAGCCCCATTGTACAGTCCGACAGCCCTAAAAACATTTGGGTTTAGGTGAAATGAAATTGCATCGGTGAGGTTCTAATCGCAACGGTTTAAGAACAAGGAAGACTCATATAACCCGAACATCTTTTATATCTGGCCGATCAAAAATGACATTAAATAAATAGATAAGGTACTAAAGTGTACACATATTTATGAAATCGACTGTACAGTGTACATTTGGTTCATAAACAACAAAATGCTGTTTGCTCCGCACACAGAAAATACATATCAAATAATATGTTTATGATATCTTTTAACTAAACACCTCCTTATTGTTTTATTGAAACTATGAGTGTCAGTTACATTAATCATCTGTCTATTAAATTAATGTAATAAAATTGTGAATGCTAAGAGATTCAACATGATATAGGGACAGACAATAGGTACCTACACCTATTATATAGGGAAAGACAATGATAATTTTAGTAATTACCGGTCATTGAAGATACTTCTTCCAAATATTTCGTCTGAGTCTGGCAGGCTAACTCAGTTTCCTCAACCTCTTTCAGCTGCTTTACGTTTTCCAGCACACTTTTGTCAACGTGCACGTCCAGGTTTTCTGAAACGAATTTAATTTCGTTTAATTTCTTAATTTCATCGTATAATAGACAGAAAAAGGTAAATTAAACTTAGGATTGCACATAGAGAAATAAGAAGTATCAAAATGAACATGCCGTACTAAAGCCGTACTAACCTATAAATTTGGTCACCGTAACTAAACAATTAATTTTTTGCATCAATAATGCTTTTCTTTCTTCTTGTTTTTCTTTGTACTTCTGTATAATAGTATACAGAATCTCCCGGACACCGCCTCTTATCGTCGACGGCATGATTACTCCGTATTTTTATCAATTTAGATCTCGAATTGACAAGTTTCTAACAACAACAAAGTCCAAACGACATATTAAATAGTGTTGCCAGACTCGTCAGCCAAGAAAAATCCAGGTTCAGCTTTCATTAGACAGACTCTATTTGTATTTCGTTATCAATCACGGGACTATGGGAGTCCCGGACCTTTGGAAGGCGTACATGGAGCCGAAGCCAACACGCAGAGGCCCTTTAGACAATTTTAATTTAGTAAAGTGCCCGGACACCAACCGGCGATTGTCCCTGAGTTCAAACTATAGAAGCATGCTCCCACGGAGAACCACCCGTTAGTGTAAGACTATGTAATATTACTATTCTATGAATGACCTGATAGGGATTGGTGAACTAGGCTATTGGTGAAACTACGGCGCCTGCCTAGCCAATGCTAATGCTAATAAATTGGTTGAAATGACAGGCTGTGACTCGCCAACTCAATGCAATGGGCCTCCCGGAATAGCCGCATATCCAGGGTGTAAAGTTAAGATGGGGCATTAAGGGCAGCTACCAGATGCCATGCGAAACGTGAAAATGATCTTAGGAGATCTTTCCCAACTTTTTGAGTGATGACAATCGACATTCACAGATTTTTGATTAAATGTATAGTGAGCGAAAAAATCGTCCGTTTTGAGTTTTTTTTTAATTCCGACCGATCCCATTCCTATATAGGATTAAAACATTCTTTGACACCAACTGAGGTTAGAGTACTAGAACACCCACAAATCAAAGAAAACTTTTTCCATACATTTTAGTAGGGTAAAAGAAAATTGGAATTTTCTTAAGCTTGAAGATCATTAATTTTTATGCGGACACCTTCTATTAGGACATTTAAAATGACAAAAATAGGTATTCTTACAAATTAAAAACCACTAAATACGATACAAACTTTTTGCTACATAGATAAAGCTGACCGTCATGGGTTCCATAATTAAAAAATAATGTACGATAAAATTTAAATTTAGAATTTAGAACAGTGACGATATCTAATGACGATAAGACTTTCGGGAAAATTAACACATTACGGCCCATGAAATTCAGACACAGGTACACGGGTGTAGTGCATAATTGTTTTCCTTCGTATTTTCACGGAAACTTACGAAGGTGTCATGCTATTTCAGTCAACCTCAGTACTTTTTGTACTGTGACCGACTGAAATAGCAAGACGCGTTCGTACGTTTCCGTGAAAATACGAAGGAAAACAATTATGCACTACATCTGTATATATGTTTCATCATTATTACATACTACAGATTCGTTATTTAAAGTAATGTGGGCTCAAGACTGTTCTATTTAAAGTTGTCTTATCATTCTTAAACTATAAAGGAAGGATACGAGTGAAAAAACCAAAGGCGAAAAGGTCTTCTCTGTTGTGTTATTACGCGAGACAGATTTGTAACCGGCGCCCCGGCGACTTTGATCTGCCCCCTATTTCACCATTCTGACAATTACTTGTGACAGGTGACATATCAGTGTACATGGCGCAGCTGATATGAAACCCAGTGATGTATCAGCATGTTAACTTTGCAATGAAGAACGAATTGTTACCCGTCAAAAGTCATTTCCAAGATGGTGAAATAGGAAATGGGGCGGGTGAATCCGGTGATGCCTGTAATATAAGGTTGTGATTCCATGTAGTAATGTAAATTGTATGTTTATAAAAAAACCCTGTTAGTTATTTTCATGCATAAATGCATTTACAATATTAAAATAAAACATTATATTTAAGTAAATATGTAAATTAAGCTCGTGACTTATATTATCCGTGTTTTTTGTTTTTTATTAAATAAAATCTTATAATAATGTAAAAAAAAATGTTCAAACGTTTGGGTAGTGGTTAATCAAGTGGGAACTTTATTTGACGTAGAAAGTGTTCATTTCGGAAAAGAAGTCTTTGTTTTATTACACCATCTACAGACGCAAGAGGGGCGTATTCTTAACGTGATACTTCAGTACTTTCTTAATATACAAAATATGTACTCATTCATAACAAAAACAGCAGATATTTGAACATAAATATTGCCCCTCCTTTTATGTCATTTATCAGGTTCTCTTGAGGATTGTCAGTTTGTTTGGGATTAAAACAATGATGTTAAAATAATTTCATTGAGTTATCATGGGATTAAATATTTTTTCATCACACTTGCTCGTAAATAGTGTCCTAACATGCTAGACAAATCGACCGTAAATCCAAAATAATACCCACGGGCCTTTTTTTTACCATTACGCCCTATCGTACGTACAAGCTTTTTTTTTTAAATATAATGCGTGGACTCAAACTATCATTATACGTCAGGACCCCAATTCTTGTGCCATAAGATATGAAATTTCATTGGAGATGAAATGTCAGTTGCATACAATTTTCTAAAAATCTCGCATATAAACTATTGATTTCGACTGTCACTAGAATCGGACTCCTGAACACGTTTCACATTATCTGTGGTAAGTCATAGAAAATGATGTAGTCTGTCGAAGTGCCGATAATTATAATTTACAAGTGCTGATAAAAATTGTGCGATTCAAAGAAAATAAGTTAAAAATATGATATTTTTTTTGTTTTTCTTTTTTTCCTCGCAATTGTGATGAAAGACATTGTATGTTACATGTGTGGTAAAGGAATTACAAAGCTCGAGTCATTAAAGCCCTCAGCCATCGGCTTCGGGCTTCTAACAAACTCTCGTTTGTAATTCTGCCTTTACCACCCTTAATACACAATGTACTATTACATATTTTTACCAATTACAAAAATTGATAACTCTTCTTCGGTAGAGAGGAAAACAATTCCTTACTGGCGATTAATTAACCTTTTAGTTCTAATCTTTCGAGATTTTTGGTTTAAAGTAGTGTTTTACAATTTAGCGGCGTCGCGAGAAATGAAACCTGCCGCATCAAACAGTAACGCGGTGCAGCGGCGCGTGCGCGTTGTAACTGCTACGCGCCGCTGCTGCAGTGTACGTACAACTCGGCAGCCGCGCGCCGCGCAGGAGCGTCGCGCGCGCTGGTTCTCGAGGTTGTATTAAATACGGGCGCCATGGTTACCGTCACACTGGGGCGAGGCAGCAGCTGCGATGTGCTGACTGTCGAGCTGCTTACGCCACGCGACGCTGCTGTTTGGTGTGCCGGAGCCTTAAAACAACCGAACGCTTAAGACCACCGTTGAATTTACAGTTACATGGTTTTATGAATCACGACCTCCACTCCACCTCGACCAATGACGACCAGCCATTTCAGCAGAGTTGCCAGTTCAGGGACCGGAACCGCTTACCCTTTAAAGGGTTTGTATATAATTGACTGGTTTTTACAAACCCTAACGATGCGATAAGCATATCTTCGACTTACCCCAATGAAAAGCTACCCCCCATACGGTACAATTAATTCGACTAAGCGCTTACCAATTCCTTAAAACCCTCGTTACGCTTTCCCTATGAAGTGCTTGTTGAACGGCTCCAAGCTATTTTAATCTCTACGCGCAGTCCATATAAAATATTTTTGCATAGTCTTGAAACCAACCAATCACGCGAGTCTGCGAAACAGAGCCAACGTGGAGGGAGAATGGATAGGGTAACACTAACGTAATGTAAGTGCTTAAATCCAAAACCCTTACGAAACTGGTAACCTCAATGGTTGTAGTTAACTAGTTCGAAGCAGTTTCCATGTCATTAGAGTAAGCATATCGATAGGGAGGGCATATGATGTGGTACCCGATTGATAGACTTAATCAAATAAAGGGGTTTTCCGGTCCCTGTGCTAGTTTAGACCTGTAAAATTGTAACTTGTAGCTTTATTAACTGTTGTTTGATTGACAACATCTACTAGGTTAATAACAATAAGTTTCTGTCAAAAAAATCATTTTTCGGCAAGCTTTTGTTGTCGACTAAAGGTACTTTTATATGAAATTATAGCGCTTAACTCTAACACAGACGGCACCAAACGCATAATGGAAGTTTTCCAGATTTCTCAGCCACCTGGTAAGACTTGTTAGATAACTTTTTCTAGAAATTATTACTTCTGTCAAGCGATATTTCATTTCGCGTTTTCTCCCATTCCTAATTTTACCCAATTTCATTTTTCCGCTGTCGATTTTATTACGATCGCTTTTGTTTCCCGAGTCGATTTTTTTCCCGATCGATTTCTATCCCAGTAGCCCACTCCAAATAATCCAGAAATAGGAGCTCCTTGACTCTGTCAAGTTTGATTCAAGGAATGGGAAAAACGCGAATGTGAAAATATGATGCTAGGAAAAGAAGCGACTGGATAAAACTCGCAAGGGGAAAAACACGAAAATAAACTGGCGGGAAAAAGGCGACTGGTAATATTACGTTCAGGAAGAAACACGAAAAGAAAATTATCTTCAAAGAAAAAATGCGTTTGGGAAAGTTATATAACAAATCCCTGGTAGACTTACCCTGCAGTGAAGCGCTAAAATATTTTAATCTATATTGACGGGATTTCTTTTGTTGTCTTCTCACAGCCGTTGATCTAACGGATTGATTCTTAATCCTCGAAACGGTCAGTTTACCTGTGGACCACCGGCTAAGCTAAGAAACTCCTTTCCAGAGGCCCTAGATCGTTCGGTATTGTTATCCAAAATGTATAGGTTTGACGTAAGCTGTCAGACGGTCGCGTCGAGCGCCTAGTCGCCTACGCCAATTACATACATTTAGTCAGTTCGAAAATCGCTTACGTTATCGTTAAACAATTTGTCTATATCGGGAATCGAGCCCGGGACCGCTTCCTAGGCAGGGTCACTATCGACTAGGCTATGTCGTCGTCCACGACAAAACATTATTATAAGAGAACGCTTAAGCAAATACCTTCCCCGTGTAAGAGGTAAACCATCTAGTAAATATTCGCATAAGACAAAACAATCGAAAAGGACTGATTTTCCTTTTTTAACGCCGAAGTTTAGCCCGAACCTTCGCTCCCACACACAGGCCGAAGCGAGCATTGAACAGCGCCATCTCGACAGCAGTTCTATGAAACTTTTCGATGGGCCGTCTCCCCCTCATAGCCAACTACCCCTGCCTTAAATTAAAGCAGCATGGTAGTTGAAGAATGTAATTGAGCTATTTGACGAGAGATGGCGCACAAACACAAAAATTTGAGAAGGTCAGATGCGAACCATATCGTCTCTTTACTTTCAAAACCTCGTATCTGATCGAGTAGATAGGAAAGTAGTCTTTATTATTTAAGGAACATGAGTGATTTTCCTACCTGTCTATTATATCAGATACGAGGGCGAGAAAGTAAAGGGACGATATAACACGACCGGTTTTTTGACGGGGTCCGACTCGCACTTGACTGGTTTTATTTTTATAATAGCTACACTGCTACATGTCTTACAAATCGTGGAAATCGGGGTTGATTAAGGGTTGAGGAACGCAAGAGACGGTATGGTGTTTTTAGGGTTCCGTAGCCAAATGGCAAAAAACGGAACCCTTATAGATTCGTCATGTCTGTCCGTCCGTCTGTCCGTCCGTATGTCACAGCCACTTTATTCCTTAACTATAAGAGCCATACTATGGAAACTTTGTAAGTAGATGTTTTCGGTGAACCGCATTAAGATTTTCATACAAAAATAGAAAAAAAACAATTAAATTTTGGGGTTCCCCATACTTAGAACTGAAACTCAATATTTTTTTTTTCATCAAACCCATACGTGTGGGGTATCTATGGATAGGTGAAAAATGATATTGAGGTTTCTAATATATTTTTTTTCTAAACTGAATAGTTTGCGCGAGAGACGCTTCCAAAGTGGAAAAATGTGTGTCCCCCCCCCGTAACTTCTAAAATAAGGGAATGATAAATGTAAAAATAATATATGATGTACATTACCATGCAAACTTCCACCGAAAATTGGTTTGAACGAGATCTAATAATTAGTTTTTTTTAATACGTTATAAATCGTAAACCGCATTTTACCTTTCATTCAATCAACTCCAATATATTAAAAAATAAAGAAAAACATTTATTTAGATGTATAGTGGTACGGAACCCTACGTGCGCGAGTCCGACTCGCACTTGGCCGGTTTTTTTTGACTGGCGTAACAGTCAAAAGTTGCTGATACGCTGGATAGATGGCGCTACCAGTCGATTACCTCGCGGAGGCGTTTCGCCTACTCCGAAAATACAAGTGATCTAGATATTGTGTTGACTCGTCACAGGGTAATAATACAGACCATACCCATTCATCCGTCATTCTTTGCGTGTTAAAACATTTTTTGGGTAACTATACGTGCGGTTTTACGTACGTCATAGTTTAACAACACACTTGTAATTGGAGATGCATAATGTATCACTATACAGCGATGCATATCATGCATCTCAGCAGAGCTAGTACTCGCTGCTTCTTTAACCTACCGCCAAGCAGCAGTGTTCGCATTGTCGTGCTCCGGTGTGGGGATAAGAAAACCGGTGAAATTACTAGAATAGAGGCATTCTATATTAGTCCCGAGGGTTGGCATCGTTTGCAGTCTCAGGATTGCAGATTGTAGTCTTGAGAATGCGAGTGTCTACGGGGCACAGATCCTACACTTAGGTACCAAAAAAAGTATAGTCGAGCTCATAAATATGTATACACATTAGTACCTTGTCTATTTAATGTCATGTTTAAACTTCCGTACATGAATTGCCACAACGATTAAAGTGACAAGGTACTAAACTAATTCATATTTATTCGAGAAGTTTGTGATGTCTCCAGTAGAAACCGCCGTTCTAATGAAAATCTGTGTACAACATTCTCCAATACAGCACTATGCATAAAAGGGTATTCTGTTTAGCAAGTAAGATATATATTAAGTAATCCTTGACATTAAGAAACCTACCAGCGATTGGAATAAAAACTAAATTATTTTACTTGCTTGTGCAAAAATGTTTCGATTCGGTCTGAGATTTCCTCCTCGAAAGTTTCGATGAGTAATATGTATATTGGTTTTTATTTTATGTTTCATAATTTAATATTGTATCTTAGCGTAGGACAATAGTATATATAGTATGTTTGAGAAATTCTCATCACATTTTTGTACGCCACATGGCAAAAATAGTGTTTTCCCATAATATATTTTCCACCACTATTTTAATTTTCTCTATGTTTACAAATAAACACTTTGACTTTTGAATTTCAAGTCTTCGGCTCGCCGAGATATATAGGGTGTCCGTGAACTTAAATATTACCCGCCAAGAATATAATTTTACTTTGCAACGTGTTTAATAATTTAGGAGTTTCTAAGGTGTTAACGTTACAGAACACTTCCTGAAGCATATTCGGTTCCTAGGCTGATAATGGTTATAATTTGTGATTTCAAAACTTAATAACTCTTAACGCTAAGAAGACGACCCTCGGTGTTCAACTGCGGCCAAAACCGGGGACCATAATGCATGTATGTCCGTCTCTAGGTTATAAACTGTGAAATCTGTATATCATTGAAAACATTTGAAATTAATTAAATAGTAATGTTCAATCAGTAAACGTCAATGTTTGCTGTGTTTCAGGCACTTGATATTAAGTAGGTAATTTTCGTGATCTCCCACTAAGACATTAGTGTTTTCGTTCATGTCTAAAGCGTATTATAGGGTCTAGGATCTAACAGACAATAATGCACCGTCTTATACACAAGCAGGTTTTTTTTTTCCTTTTCTCCCTCTATCTCTTTCCCAAGATTTTTGGCATGTTTTCCTGCTGAACTACGCATGTTATTTGGTATTATAATAATTTAATATTCACAGCTTTATATAATGCTTAGACTAAGTAGGTATAATATGAAATATGTTTAAAAAATGACTGACTGCTGAGTTTCTTGCGGCGTTTCATCACAGCAGGGGTTCCTCTTGGGAAGCGCTGGTAAATTCTTAACGTGTAAAAGTGCCCGTGCTACTACTTACTGAATAAATTACTTTTATCTTTTTATCTTTGTTTTTGCTCTACCAAGAAAATAAAAGAGAAAAGTTATTCCCACCTGTTACCACCAATTTGTTACCACTGGTAACAGCTGGGATTTTTTTTCCCACCTGTTGCCACTGGTAACTACCGGGAATAAAAATTCCCAGCTGTTACCACTAACTGCTGGGATTTTTTTCCCAGTAGTTATCACCGAATATTTTGGTAACAAATGGGATAAATATTCCCACTTTTTACCACCGAGTACTTTAGTGGTAACAGGTGGGGGAAAAAATCCCAGCTGTTACCAGTGGTAACAAATTGGTGGTAACAGGTGGGATTTAGGAATAACCCAATTGAAACCTGTCTTTAAAAAGGGATTAGTTAAAACCACCATTTCTTAATAGGCAGGTGACCATTCGGCAGTCGGGAGGTTGGGGCAATACTATACAGGGCGTCCCACGGCTATGCCACTTGGAAGGAAAGTACCTTGAATATTGTAGATGGAACATTTTACAAAAAGAAGACATTATTTGAATTTAGAAAACAATTTAAACTGCATTCATAGATATTTAAATAATTACATGGTTATACCGGGAATCGAACCCGTAACACGAGAAAAATAATCACACTGTAGCTTTATCATACCGATCGCAAGGCTTCATCATAAGGATTACTTTTTGCTAAATAACATAGAGTCAGAAACAGAAGGAAGACCATGAATTTTGACATTTTTAAAACAAAATTAAACAATTAATCAAATGCTCAAAGTGAGTCCCTTCCTGTTGAATACAAAAGTCGCACTCTTTTGATTATTTCGCTCCCTGTCGATTTTTTGATCTTAGTGTGGTGGATATTTAGAATAATATGTCTAAGTTCAGTTTATTACAAAACATTTATTAGTAATAGGTACTTATGATAATATCAGTTGTATTTCCATACGGCAACGTCAGCTTTTAATTTTTCTGAACAAAATTTCACATCAAATGTTAACATTTATGGTTTTCCTTTTGTTTCTGACACTGTTATTTAGCAAAAAGTAATCCTTATGATCAAGCCTTGCGATCGGTATGATAAAGCTACAGGGTGATTATTTTTCTCGTTGTACGGGTTCGATTCCCGGTAAAACCATGTGATTATTTAAATATCTATGAATGCAGTTTATATTGTTTTCTAATTTCAAATAATGTCTTCTTTCAGTAAAATGTTCCATGTATTCAAGGTACTTTCCTTCCAAGTGGCATGGCCGTGGGACGCCTGTATAACATGTAAGGTAGTGCCCGAACCCCCCGACGCGACTGCCCAATGGTTCACTACCTAGGTTAAGCTAGGTTTTTGCGGCTGTAGTGAGATTTACCCATGATCATTTACGTGCAAGCGGGCCTTAGTGGTTTATTTTGTCATAATTGAACGACTACAAAACGAATAGTTATTTCGTAGTAGTCGCGTCGCGGGACATTAAATTTATTAGAAAGTTTAGAGAATTCTATTACAATTTTTTGCTTTTTGGATAGGTAAGGTGCATTTTCTTTTTTATTAGGAGTTTTACAGCGGTGCTTTAGGTATTAGGTTGCGTGTTACGTAACGCTTAAATAATTAAAGTTTAAAATGTTTATTGAATCCTAATCAGAACTATCTCATGTTCGTCATCGTATCTCCGTCATGTTGTTCTAAATTATTGCCATTATTTGATGTACGAGCATGGAGTATTCCCATTTGGGACTAGAAAATAGTTCATATCGGGCACGACGATGATACTGATAACGGCCACAACTTTAGTAAGAGTTCTTGCAGAGTTCAAATTTGCGAGACATTGAGACTTTTTTTAGCTCTAACTTCTGATACAAATGTATTCCAAGCAACTAAACATCCATTTGTACGCCGCCCCGGTCAATCATGAGTCATGAGGTCTCATTAATAGTGCGTTTTGCTTCATATGCTGGAGTGTTGAGAAATGAAATTTTTGCCTTTAAACAGAGATGTGACGTTTTACAATTTAAAAAAAGGTCCTTATTAAACAAATACTAACTCGGGTTTTCAAAAAGTCAATCATCGTTGCCGGCCGGGAATGTAAAAAGATAGTCTCGGAATTTGCGGCGACCGATTATTTTTTCTTCAAAATGTACATTGAAATGTTCTCTAAGGCTCTCTGGAAATCTATACAAAATTTAACTAACTATAAAGGTAGTAAAAATACTAACTTCGACCTTCTCAAATACAAACCTGACCCTACTGAAGCTGTTAACTGCGTCAATGACTTTCTCGCTAACATTGGCAAAAAGCTAGCCACAGATATTCCTGGTCACAACTCTACAACAATCGACACAAATCCCATACAAAACAACAGCTGCATAACCTCATCTTTCGTTCTCCTGGAAGCAGACCCCCTAGAAACGGAAAATATATTGATGTCCCTAAAAACTGATAGTGCCCCAGGAGTTGATGGAGTTCCCACAAAATTCCTAAAGCTGTGCAAAACGACTGTAGTGCCCGTTATTAGTCACCTAGCAAATCTATGTTTCGCCCAAGGTGTTTTTCCAAATATGTTAAAGCAATCACTTATTACGCCGGTTTATAAGAGTGGAGAGAGAACAGACCCGAATAACTACAGGCCAATCTCGGTGCTCACTACGATTTCAAAAATAATCGAAAAACTCATAAATAATAGATTAACAGGCTACTTTAATAAATACAACCTACTTTCAAAATTACAATTTGGGTTTAGGCAGGGGAAATCAACTGAAGATGCTATACTTAAACTTACATCGTTAGTGAGCAAAGAAGTTGACAAAGGAAAAAAGTGCCTCTCTGTTTTCCTTGACTTAAAAAAGGCATTCGACACGGTCTCTCTCCCCACTCTTATAAAAAAGCTAGAACACTACGGCATCAGAGGCAAACCCCTGGATTTGCTGAGTGACTATCTGCAGAATCGTAGTCAGAGGGTCAGGATAGGAGACTACATAAGTTCAGATGTGGAGGTGACTTATGGGGTCCCCCAAGGCAGTGTACTGGGGCCGACTCTGTTTCTCGTCTACATAAACGACCTTACGAATATGCCTGTTGATAATGGACACGTCATTTCATATGCAGACGACACTGTAGTGGTATTCACAGGCGAGAAATGGGGGTCGGTCTTCGGGGCAGCGGAGAGGGGCCTCTATAAAATCAACTCATGGCTAAAATCCAATCTGCTCACACTCAACACTAGTAAATCTAATTTTATCTGCTTCTCAAAGACCATCAGTTCCCAACCACCTCAAGAACTTATATTAAAAATTCATAACTGTGACCTCCAGAATAATAGTAACTGTCAATGTACCTCACTAGGAAAAGTCGCGTCAATCAAATACTTGGGGATTATTATTGACCAACGTCTGTCTTGGCATCAACACCTTGAATTTATAAATGGTAGAATAAGAAAACTTGTATGGATATTTAAAATTCTAAGACACATTAGTAGCGCTTCACTAATACAACAAATATACACTGCACTTGCGCAATCAATTATGACGTATTGCATTACAGTATGGGGCGGTGCTGATAAAACCAAATACCTGGAAGTAGAGAGAGCACAGAGATGTTTGTTAAAAACTATGTACTTTAAACCATATAGATACCCCACTACGGAACTCTATCAAGATATTAAAGTGCTTAGCATGCGCAAGTTATATATCACCTCTGCAATCTTAAAACTTCATAGATCATTGGTTTTTAGGCCAGAACTGTTATCTCGTAGAAGGAAACATACTGTTGCACCCTTCCCTGATTATAAATCAGCTTTCGCAAAAAGGCAATTTGATGTGCAATCAGCACTATTATATAATAAGATAAACAAGGAGACTAGTATCTATAAATTAAATCAGTATGGATGTAAACTAGCTTTATCTAAATGGTTAATTCCACTTAACTACCAGGAGACTGAAAAATTAGTTTATGGTTAGCAATGTAATTTAATGATAAGACTACACACACACACACACACACACACACACACACACACACACACACTCTCACACACACACACACACACACACACACACACACACACACACACACACACACACACACACACACACACACACACACACACGCACACATAGCTCATAAATAGGTTTAGTATCTGAAAATGTAATTTTAAATATATGTAAACATAAGAGATATCCATTTTAACGCTTATTGTAAACCTCTATAAACTGGAAGAGCGAGGCCTTCTGATACAGGTACTCATTACCTAATAGAAGGACTCGACCACACTGTACCTACCACCTAAGGTTAAAAGGAAATAAATTATTATTATTATTATTATTATTATTATTAACTTTTAATTTCAATACGTATTGAAATTAAAAATAAACATTGGTTTTATTTGACTCGAACTTAACACACCGGCTAGTTATCAGAAAAAAAAACATTCTGATTAGTTTAGATTCGCCGGTCTTGTTAACGATTGAGTTCAGACTGTCACCTTTATAAGTAATACCAGCGAATCTGGCGAATAGGGAACGAAATCTTTCATCAAAGCAAAGATGAAATCTTTAGTATTCTCATAAAAATGGTATCTCTATGTTGCGGCTATAGCCTAAAAACCCATTTGCGAATGGGCTTAGTGGCCCCATTACCTTTTGTTCCATTGCTGTTCGGTTTGATCAGAAACCATTTAAGACTGAGCCCGGAACCCCGCGAAAGTAGGTAGGGTTCGTTAAGCATCACCCTAAGTACGTGAAATTGCGAACTTATAAAGGTACCACGGTATGATCTAGTACACATTTGGTCAGATTCCTTTTTCGTCAGAATAAATTAGCCTGTTTTTTTCGCACGAAAACGGAATTACTTTTTGGACAGAAAAAGCTTTGGTTAATTTTTATAATTTATTTATTTGTTACATTATATTATTTAATATTAGGTAGTGTCGACGGAGCTCCTATTTCTGGATGGTTTGGCCCTCCTGGCCTGCTGCAAAACTAACATAACCTAAACCTACCTACGTATTCTATGGTCATCCGCGTATCAGGTAATATGTGTTTCTGGCACTATGCGTCGGAAGCGAAAAAACAGCCTACATTTTATTCTGACGATAGCGGAATCTGCTAGAAAGTCCGTTTTCGTCCGAAAAAAAACAGGCTATAATTTATTCTGACGAAAAAGGAATCTGACGAATGTGTACTAGACGCACGGTATAACGGTCGTCGAGCTTTAAGTACGCGTAGTTACTCGCCCGTCTATCTGGCCAGAAGGAGGGCCAAACTGGCCAGAAGGAGGGCCAAACTGGCCAGAATAATTCTGTCGAATAGCAGTCGAATGGGTCCATTAAATGGCGGTAAATCAGTGCAAAATAAAAAGCCCAATACGTCTTAACATTTATTCCGCTCAACCTTGCTTCTGCGCGAGCTCGCGGGCCTTGGCCTTCTCAAGCTTGGCGATACGCGCGTTGGACTTGTTCCCGAGCACGCCACCGCCCCAGTGTTTCCTGAGCTCTTCGTAACGCTCGTTGAAATTCGTCCTGATGGCTTCCACGGCCTTGGTGAAGGCTGCGCGGTCGCCAGATTCAACCTGAGAGAAAAATACATGTAGAAACTGCTTTTGGAGGATAAAAGGAGGATCTGGATAGATATCTTCAGATAGTTCTATTGGTGGTAGAAAGGTTTGACAGCATGGCTCTCAGATAGCAAATATTACAATCATCATTTTGAATAATGGTCCAATCCGAAATAATTGATGCCTTTTTAGACATTTCATGGGGCTGATTTATCGTTAAGCTATTCACAGCTAGCATATCTTTCACACTAGAGTAATTAATAAATCTGCTTTTAAGTCGAGGTTGAGGTCAACAATTCCTGCATTTATTGCAAATTAATAAACGAGAAGTTAATAAAATCAATATTACACATCACCCATTATAATGAATAATTTGAGTACTGCTTTTTCTTCCTCAACTTCACAGCAGTCTCAACATCCACAGAGATCACCTAACCTGTCTTCCAGTATACATATCCCTGTTTTCAATACACTGAAGTGATCCTATTAAGTGATCTCAGCGCATGTACTCAGCAGTCCTAATGGTCTTGAAATTAACCTACAGAAGTCAATATCAACTGACCTGTGTCAGCGCCAAGCATGTGCAAGTCTTGCGGTGCACCAGCGCTCCAAGGCGGGATTTGCCCTTGACGATGCAGTAAGGGACTCCCATTTTGCGGCAGAGAGCAGGGAGGAAGAGGACGAGCTGTGGAAAACCATTATAAACAGTTGAATTATGTTACTTTATGAGATACAGGTTTATTATAGAACTTGAAAACAAAGTTTGCTGTTACTGGCAAGAAAGATCCGCGAGTAAATTGTACTAATTAATTATTTCTGTACTGTTCCACATTAAGACAGACTGAGACTGGATTATAAGGGTTCGGACTTTACAAAGCACCGTTAAACTTATGTGATCTTGTTTCTCATACTCCTATCATCCTTACTCAATAACTTTTGGCAATCCACAATTTATTTATACAATGGTCAAAATGGTCTACAACATAGTGCTAGGATTAAAACGTAAGTTGAAACACATAATGTTAATGTAGCTCAGAGTCATATATCTTCATGCAGCTATTAAAATCAATGTTTTATAGCTTCAGGTGAAGAAATTCTTACATCATCGCTACATATGAACATTTAAAATGACATTTATGCGCTAATACCTCAAACAATATTGAACAGTGCATTATCTCTGGCCGGAATTTTCATGGCAATTTAGAAGTTACTTCACTTACAGGTATTGTTACCTATATTTGGAAACAATATAATATAATAATGAGGTACAAGATCCATATAATGATTTCCAAGTAACTTTTCTCAGCTTCCAAAAGGTTATCTGGACGAGATTGCTCTTTAGCTATAAGCCCGCCTGTTGTTTAGCTCTATTTCAATCTTCTTTTGAATTTGGTGTTTGATATTGTTAATTGTATCAATATCATAATTTGTATGTCTGAAGTCTGTAAATGATGACTCTAGCTGTGCCACGATAATTCCGGCCTCCGTTTCGGCTCACACCAATGCCGCAGAGTCTGGACAGTTCTATGATGTCTGAAGCCCCAAGAACATATTCCTCACCTCAATAGGGTCAACATCGTGTGCGATCACGACTAATTGCGCCTTCTTCTTTTCCACCAGCTTAGTGACAGTGTTGGTGCCGGAGCGGATGGTGTTAGGCCTCTTGGGTAGAGGCTCGTCTTTCTTGGCGACCTGGGAAAAAATAGTGTTTAGTTACAACCTTCTAGGGTGTTCCAAAAGCTCTGATGAAGTCAAGTATCAGAGATCTTGGTGGTTAGAGGTCATCATGGCCATCAGGACGTTTTGTTATGCATCATTTACAGAATTTGGGAATTATTTACCAATTTTATACATGTCCAAACACTTCTTAAAAAACAAATCGAAAACCAAAGAAATAATACAAGCAATACCTAAATCAAGTAATTTTTAGTGTCACCTATAAGGCAACATAAATCCATCCAATATAATATAAAATGTAATCTAACATAATCTATAAATAAACCATATCAAATGAATAAAATAAAATAGTGAAAGCAGGCGTGATTTAAAGTAATTTAAATAATTATTTCTGTTTACTTTATAACAATTTAATTTATGTCAACATCAGCATTTACTTCATCAGGCCCCTTGGACAAAGGCTATAATTATTTTGATTACACATTTACCGTAATAAATTAAAACAAGCATTACTGCAGTTAACACTTGTTACCTTGGCTTCAGCAGCCCTCTTTAGACGCTCTTTCCTCACAGCCTGGGTCTCAGGCCTGTATTTCTCCAAGATCTTGAAAAGGCCTTTGGCTGAAATAATATTTAACTGGTTAATATTCAGGATATAGATTAAAAAATACAGCATCTAAAGCTCTTGATAAATCAGAGTTAAAAAGCTCGTATATTTTTGTGATAATCATAGATTATTCATAGTTGCATTTGGAAGTTCATCATGTTGGTAATATGTTTTACTTTTATCACTTTGTTTGGGATAAATAAAATAAAATAAACAACAGGGCAATTCACATCACTCATGATAAGTAGTCATGCCATGCAGTATAATATTTCTGGCCTATTCTCACGTGCCACTTTTTACATTACCTCGGTGAATCAGAAAGTCAAATGGTTCTAATGGGAAATTAGTACATTAGCAATTGATTGATGTGTGCCACAACATGGACAAAATGTTTCAAGACATCTTTGATCACAACAAAATTCCTGTAATTTATAGAATGTTGTTGCGTTTTCAAATGTTTTATAATGGCAGTTTTGGAGCATCATAAGGAACAAATATTCAAGAAAGCTGTAACTAATTATCTTTTAACATGTGGTCGGGTTAGGTAGTTAATTGATATCTTACTCAAAATTGTTCTTAATAACGTGTGTAATGACTTCATATCAACTCAATCACACATATCAACTTCAATTGGAATTTTACTAATTGCTCAATGGCCGAACCATTCAACACCATATTTTAAAAACCCAACTATATTTCACCAATGACAAAACTACTCTATCATGAACTTCCTCACTAACCTGTGGTCTTGTCAAGAGTCTGGGTGAACTGGTTGATAGGCGGCGGCACCTTAAGCCTGCGCTGGAGCACGGCCTTCTGGCGCTGGATGCGAATGTACTTGGGCCAGCGCACGAAGCGAGATAGGTCGCGCGTCGGCTGGATGTCCTGACCTGGGAAATAGACAGCATTTTAGAAAGTTCTAGAGTGCTATGTTGATATATTTACCTGTAGTTTGTGTCGGAATATCTATTGCTTTTAAAATTGCTTTATTTCTGGTTTCCATATCTTAACAAGCTAGGGCTACCCACTAGCAACTCAGTTTGTAGTGGAAATTGTCTTGGGAGTAACACAAGTCATTATTTAAGCATTTCAACTGCCCACTGCATTTAATGAAAAGGGACTTATTACAATTATTTTATTCTGTTATAAATGTGACCCATTGCGAAACTTAACAAACTAACGAAATATTTCATTTCATAATTCGAAATGAGAGGCAGTTGAAGAACTCGAGCCACTCACGGCCAATATACAAAAGTCCGTAGTTAAGGTGCCCTATACAAATAACTGAAAGGACACTTTGTATCAGTTCATTTGTAAACTCCTAATCAGCGTATTGTTTGTAAGTACAATCTTAATATTCAAATACAAAACATTGTTCACATTCATGTACACCAGCTTTTGTAAACCGCATTATTTGGGAATGCAAATAAAATAACCAGTTATTTTTATACCTTATACAATAACTTAACCTGTTTAGCAGTCATCAAATAGTAAATTCGCTTACGCAAGGGCACAAAAGTGAGGTTATGTTAAGACGTGAATCGTAACCCTAATGCAGAGAATTAAAAGTACGACTCCCCATATTTTAATATACTTGTGAATAATTTATGAATTTGTTTTAACTTGGAAATTCGAAAATCAACTCCATAGAAGGTATTAAATTTTTAGTAAAGTAATAAAGTAGTAAATTTTATCTCAACTACATAAAAAAAAAACCACACCTACAAGAATAATAAAATAAAAAAAAATGTTTATCCAGTAAGTAGGCCGCATGCATGGTTGGTACAGAACCCTGCATTTGAGTGTGACTCGCACTTGGCCAGTTTTTTTTTACAGTTATCTAAAGGTTAAACATGTTGAAGGACCTATTTGTGAATTGATTATCAAGTGTGAGTATCCATCAGAGAACATAACTATTATTTGATGGTGATTATTCTTGAACTTGAATAATCACCATCAAATAATAGTTACATAAACCCTGTTAAACAACTTTCTACCTTTCTTTCAAAACTTTCAAAACTAAACTTTTTCAGCTAAAACAACTAAAATCTTAAATAAAGTAAAGAAAACAATTTGGACATTACTTGGCCAAGATATCCTACGCTTTATTTTAATTGGCCCCATATAGGGAACAATCCGTTGTTACAATCAATCTGAATCTATAGACTGAAAATTGGATGCGATATTGCCAACAATCCATCACTAGATTTCAGTCTGAACCGACGGATCGTACCGCATGTGGTGCCCTTAAGACAACTAAGTCTGGACTTGGTGTAAAAGGTTACTTTGTTTTAAGAATCCATCAACAACATGCATTTTGGATTAATTATGTTTACAATGAATTATGCAAATTAAAATTTAATCCCAGACATGTCATTTCCTATGAAACAACACCCAAAATATGAAATGAACATGAAAAATTGGAAAATGGACTTTTATCTTATTTAAAGTTCGCATCGGCGCAAAGCGTCTGGAAATAAAACAAATACATTTTTACCTGTACAGGTTAAAGTTTAACTTAACCCTTTGAATTCGATGTAGTCTGTAATTTTACACATTTTTACAATTTTATATCTTGTCAAGTTGTTTGATCTTATAGACAATTTCCACAATATTTCTAATATTGTCAAATATAAGACAATACAAAGCAGTCAGTACCTTAAAACCACCAAATTCTCAGTTCAAAATGAAACCTAGTTAGGTTAAAAAATCATTCTACATAGGAATTTACTAATGCTATTGGTAACACAACACTTCATTCTCATTTTAAATGCAATAGATACCCTAGATGACCAATCAGTGTTAAAAAGCTCGTAATTTTGTAACCTCACGGTTATTCGGATTATAGGTTAGCATCATTTAGGTCAGAGTAAAAAATAAGTCAGTAGAGTGAATTGACAAAAGAAGTATGATAATTATGCTGGCTGTAATACTAGTACATTTTTATTTATTTAATATACTACTCTATTCTGCACACAGTGAAAAGTCATTACTGGGATGCCAGTATCAGTATAATTGGTTAAACTCACATATGAGAGTATACAAGAGCAGTTGAAAGAGAAATAGAAGAGATTTGCTGAAAATGGAAAACATGTGCCAACAATTCAATGACCTCCAAATATAATCACAGGACTAAAAACCGCATGTGACTTGTATGATGTATTAGGAAAAATTACCATGTGGCAAATGTACTAACAGTAAACTTAGGATACAAAGATGTTTTTTACTAAGTTATACTCATAAACCTTGTACACTGTTCTAATTACCGAAGATAAAAAGCATCCTTTAATTCATTTGACAGTGTTGAAATTACAACCAGAATTGGTAGTTTCTATTAAGGAAGAAAACAATGTTCAATATTAACCAGAGTAACTTTAATTAATACTTAGAGATAAAATGGTTATCAACATTCTCATATAACCTTTAAAAAAGAAACTTTTTTTGTATATGGTTAATAATTAAATTACACTGATATCAGAAGCATAAAATTGTTAATTAAAAGTGGCATAATCCATAGTGGATATGCATTTATGATATTAAGACTACATGACATCCTAGTGTGCAGTGCTATACATTAACCAAAGTTACTGCCTTTAAACCAAGTATAACAACCATGTTTCTTTGTCCATTCACCAAACCTAAACAACAATTGTAATTCTAAAAACAACGTGATCTCAAACACCTACAATATAGTACACCACTTTAAAGGGGTTTATTAGAATTACTACGGATAGGAAAGTTTAACGCACCAAGGCCAACCAACCAAAAAAAGTAAGGTTATTGTAAATCACGTTTGTTTCGAATGAATAAATGTTAAATAAACAAATTGTTTAAGTAATTACTTACCAACAGCGAAGTTCTTTGCCCTTTTCTCGAAGAGAGGGTTGACAATCTTCTTGGGCTCTACCTTCTTAACGACCAACGGAGCGGCCGCAATCTTCTTCCCGACCTTCTTTTTCGGCTGCAACAGTAAAAATCAGCTTAGAATCATTACACGCAACGTGCTCTGAACTTGACTGAGATAAAACATCAGCGATCTTGGTGATAAAAAGTGGTAATCATGGCACTCATTATAACAGTTAACATCATGGTACGAAATTGAGGTTATGTTGAAGTGTTGATAAAGACGCCAAAATCCATAATTAGAATAAAAACTGCAGATCCAGAAAAAATAACGTTTCAAACACTGTACATTTGCCGGTCAAAACACGGTATACGTGTAATTAATATGATATGAAGACGATCTGCACGCTAAAACAAGTAACCACAAGTAACCATCCGATAACAATTCGACAAGTTGAAGTTTAACAAAATCTAGACATAAAATATATTATTTAACTAGACGCACATGATTTTTACCTTCTTCTGCACCATCTTGGATAGATTTTATAATAGTGATCTAAAAGCCACGATCGGATCCGTGACTCGAGGCGAACACCAAACTTTCGGCGTTAACGGCCGAAAGAAAAAGGAGGAGGCGTCACACAAACGTCAAACTCAAAAGTACGATGAAAACTAGAACGTGTACATCTATGGTCACTAGTATTACCAACCTAAAAGGGTAGTGAAGTATATGGACGGTTACATTCGCGCGCAATTCGCACGCGTGAATCGCCGTGCGAATCACGGCGAGATTTGCGCGGGAGCTCTTTTTGGCTCCACATTCGCAGTGTTCACAGTATAGTTCGCGCGCTCGACGATATAACAAGGTCTACATTAAAAGTAAAAACGAATGAAAAATAAATGGAAACGAATATATTGGATGACGAGTATTCTTCATAATTGAACAAGGTTTGTAATATTTTTCAGTATTATTGGTATTGGGCTAATGTTGCGTGAATGTGGAGTCTTGTTTTGTCTACGCAGCTTTCGCGCATGAATTCGCAGGAATTGCTGGCTCTTTAACGCAGCGGACCAAACAATCGACACAAAGTGGTTTACAAGTCGCGAACCCGCGAAAAATAGGCTAATCGGTTCTACATTCGTACTTTCACGCTTTCGCGCATAGTTTTCGCGGATGTATATAAAACCGGCCACATATAATATAACAGTTAAACTGTAATTCTATGAAACTTGCTAACTATGTAAACAAACAATATATTGAAATTGACATCTAATGTCAATTTTAGTATGGCGGCTTGTTTACATAGTTAGCAAGTTCCATAGAATTACAGTTTACATTAATTATCTGCCAAGAATATTGAAGGTACTTTAAAAATGGAAGGTTGAAATTACTTTAGTTCCAATCCATTGTTTAAATTTAGTCATGAATGTCGAACGAATGATCGACACTTATAAGGCCCTACTTTGAAAATCAAAGTTCGAAGTTACGTTAGCTCCATCCCTGTCACTCATCATTAGAGACTAAATCGAGAGAAAGGGATGGAGCTAACGTAATTCGGAACTGCGATTTTTAAAAAGGACCTCCGATTCATCGTCCCTGGATGGCTACTACGAAATACCAAGTTCGAAACTTCGAGTGTAAAATCGCTGTTTCTCATCAATCAAAACTAAACCGAGAGGAAGGGATTAATTTTCAAAGTATTTAGGGACTCTGTTACTTGAGGCTAAATTAAATGAGGAGAAAATAAAGTAAGTTTAATGATCAATTTTCAAAGAAAATCATAATGCCTGCATTCACTATCGCGCAAGACGAGACGAGGCCGAAATACATTGATGTTATTACAAAAAGTTTACAGCACAGATTATTAAGGTATGTTTACAGTCCGTCTCATATTTAAAGACGAAAGAATGAAAGTAGTGTATCTCGGTCTCGCGTCGACAAAAACAAGGTTATAAAAATCAAGGTACTGTTCAAAGCAAATCGAAGTGAAATTGGCCACATAATCTATAATGCCTGCACTATTCTATTACGATAAATACTCGTCATTCACCATCTTCGTTTCCTCCAATTCTTTAAAATTCGTTTTTACTTTTAATGTAGACCTAGTTACATCGTCGACCGCGCGAACTATACTGTGAACACTATGAATGTGGAGCCTCGGAGAGGTCACGCGCAACATTGCGCATTAACCTAAGTAAACCCGACAAGATCGCCACAGGCCATTGTTATGACATTTCCATTTCTTTTCTTTTATTGCCATACGTAGGTTTACGGTATTGAGCCAATGTGTTGAAGACTACTTGGTTGCACTATTGGCTTGTTCGTAGTTGGCGACCAACACTGGCCGGCCAAACGGCTGGTGTCGGTTTTTCGTGCACACATCAAGGGATGTTGGCGCGCACCGCAAACAGTGTTTGTGGGCTGTGGGGCACAGTGGCCTAATGTGTACAGGGGCCATAAACAGTTACTTTTTGGGGATCAGATTTTTGGCCCAGCGTACTGGCCCAACGCATTGGCCCAAAGTGTACAGGGGATATAAAGGTATTATCTAAGCCTGACCAGAAAAATAAACAGAACCTCTAATGTGGTCGCATAGTGTGGCCGCCACTAATACTTTTTATCTGTGTTTCGTGAATTGCAATAGAATTTACTGTTCATATCTCTTTGGTTCAAATACATTAACATTTTATAAAAACAAACGAAAGAACTTACAAACTTACTTAAAACTACACTAATCTAACAAACCGCTACCAGTAGGCAGATTTGGGCTTAAATTATCTATTTACGAATAACCGAAAATAAATCATCTTTTATTTGAAACAAATAAATAATCCGTCATTTGTTATTTGGAATTTATTTAGATGAGTTTCATTTATATCTAGATAACTAAATTAGTTGGGATTTTAAATAAAAGATGAATGTCAGTAGTGCAGTCATGTACAACTAGAAGTGGTCGGGCATGATGAAATGAAAATAACCTACAACAAAATTAATGAATGTTTTGTAAATATTTAAATACATGAAATATAAATATATGGGACATTTTTCTTCTGAAGTAGCTATTCAACACACGTTTGGAAAGAAACATATAGAGTAAGAGTATATTGCTGAATTGGACCTAGTAGACGACATTGCAGCGTTTATGAAATTGTAACAATAATTTTCTGATTTTATGAGGTTTGACCCGACGTGACATTCTATATAAATTTATTTATCTAAGCTTACTTCAATAACAAACGAGGCCAGTTATCTTCATCTAGATAATTTATCTAGATAAAAAAGTTGTCAACGCATTATTTGTGATTGAATTTAACTTCGAATATATTTATTTGAAATGATTTTATTTGAAATAATTATCTAGATAAGAAATTATATAAATAACGCCCAACTCTGCCAGTAGGCATTGTTCCCAAATTGCTGGCAGCATTGCCATGTTGAATGGCAATGCTTAATCTTTGTGCCAAGTACAGGCCAGCATTTTGGTCACGAGTTGTGTCGATCAGGCGCTTTTATAAATCCTAAAAATACGGTGCTCTCCTGGTCCCCACGGTCCATAATTTTCGACCCCAAAAGGCTCAAATATGGTTTGGTTCATATAATTTCCGCAATATGGCGAGGTTTTTTCCCGTCAGGCTTTATAGTAGTCAACTTAATGGAAAAAGGTGGCCATTTTTTTGTTTTGGTGTCGTTTACGCTATAAACAGTGTATTCATTTGTACAACAAAAACCACTTAATTTTTTTCTCGTTCAAAGTGTCCGTGCCACTCGCGTGTGCCACTCCAGGTACGAAGTCAGGGGAGACAGTGCGTTGATACTTCATTCATGCTGGGTTGAAAAATGGAGTTGAAAAATATACAGAAAATGCAAACAATAAAAATTTCTTAAGAGTGATTCTAGACTGCAACTGTCACATGTCCGTTGAGGTTTTAAAATATCTTTAAAAGCACTTAAATATGTATGGAATTATGTTACTAATAAATAAAGCTAGGTCAGAATCAGTTTGGTATTATAAGACAACATGGATGTACAAACAGTAATCCGACGTGTTCAACCTTTACTGCTGCTTTGAAGACATCTATAATATCGAGTTTGACTGCAGCACATAGTCGCGGCTTTAACTGCGAGGAAGACAAAAATGAAATTGATTTTTTATTATTGAAGAAGAAGAAGTTTTAAATGAACTTAAAGTAGTAGTAGCAACAGATAATAGACGTAATTCAACTGATAGGTACTTCGGTCCAATCTGAACGTATCTTTGGCTCTGAGGATATTGATTATCCAGTTTTATCATTGCCTGATATATTTTTTGAGGATTATGAAACAGATTTGTGCTCTTTTGAAGGGCAACCTATCGTGTATGTCAGTGGCTACATTGCTGCTAAAACTCTTCACAAAAATATATGTGCAATCTGTCGAAAATGTTTAAAAATTACGATCCCAGCCAAGAAGACCCCGTTTATAAATACTTGTCTCCTCGATAATGGTGGGTAGACAAACAATCCCTCTGTTCGCGCTCCTCAACGCCATCTACCGGACTTGCAGCGACACTGAAGTTTGCTAGGAGACGTGCGCGGGGGCGCGGCGAACTGCCCTTCACTTTACCAACGAATTTTTAGTAAGCGTGAATATGGCGTGGTTTGTTTGTGAAGACCACCACAATGAATGTTGTTCAATTTGCTAAACACACTCTTCATAAGACGACAATGCAAAATAATCAATAATAAAATTTCTGTCAGAGAATCATAGCGCCGATACTTCGAAAAAAGCCCAACAGCAAATTAAAACTAAATAATTAATAAAACGACGTTCAGTTATTCCAGAATTATAACCTTTTTCAGAAACGATTTCCAATTTTTCTTTACATAAAGTTTAAATAAGTAAATTTTATGTAAACCGAACGTTATTTTTTCCATGGGATTTTATTTGAACAGCACGTCAGGCTCAGCTAGTCTCTACATATAGAATAAAACAAGGTCGCTTCCTGCCGTCAGTCCCTCTGTATGTATGTACGCCTAAATCTTTCAAAGTACACAACGGATTTTAATGCCGTTTTCACCGCGGTTTATGTGTATAATAGGAAGTACCCAGGGCGAAGCGAGAGCGGGTCGCTCGCTAGTATAAAACAAAGTCGCTTTCCGCGTTTTAATAATTTGTTCAAATGCAAAAGCTTTATCCTGCTTTGTCCTGGCTAGGGGACACCATTGATGCAAGAAAACATATCGAAACTTTTATAAGGTCATATTGCACCATCTCATAATTATACACATAAGTAGTTGATTCTATTTTTTATTTTTCGTTTTTTCTCTTCTCTATCTCTCCCGTAAGATTTTGGGCATGTTTTTCTACTGAACTACGCATGTTATTTAATATTATATTGAATTTAATATTTGTCACTTTATATAATGCCAGATTAAGTAGCACTAGTAGTACGTAGTAGTAGTAAGTAGCAGTAGTAGTACCTACTATTACGTACGTATTACATACGTACTTTATACGTACTTTTCATATTACAATAGTACGAAGTAAGTACTATTGTAATATGAAATATGATTAAAAAATGACTGACTACTGAGTTTTCGTTTTCGTCGACTTGAGCGTTTCTTCTCAGCAGTGGTCTCCTCTTGGGAAGCGCTGGTAGATTATTGACGTGTAAAAGTCCCCGTGCGGCCTACTTACTGAAGAATTTATTTTATCTTTTATGTCTATCTGTCTGTAGGTAATATCCACTAATATCCGCTAACTCGTCTTCCTCCTCCTCCAACCTCGCAACGGATTTTGATACGGTTTTCACTTTAATTTCGATATTTTTTCATAGCTTCATATATTTCATTTCAGTTTAATTCAATAAAATACGATACAGTATAAAGATTATTTTTATTTATTAACTAGCTTCTGCGCGCGGCATTGTTTGCGTAGAGTTCAGTGTCCCATTTCACGAACCTACAATCTACAAATTATAAGCGGAAGTCTCTAGCAAAAGGAGTTAGAAAGAGACTTCCGCTTGTAATTTGTAACTTGTAGCGTAGAGAAACGGACCATAGGTTCGGTTCAGATTTATAATATTAGTAGGATATATTTCAAAATTATTAGATATACTATAGGAGGAGAAATATCGATATATTTTTTATTCTGTCGACATTACGCAACACTAATTTATCGATAGAGTGCTCCTAATTTTACTTACATCACTGTTTCAGTTGCTAATGTTGGTATCGCACCTAGTGATTTGGTTGGTATTGTAATGTGACGCTCGACATAAATAAAAATAAATATTAGCTCAAGGCTAACTTCACAGTGCCGTCTCTTAAAACGTAGTGATTATTGACTCAGTGAGGGGCGACTTCTAGAATTAAATGGCACCACCTGAGGCCCGTTTCACGAAGCTACAAGTTACAAATTACAAGCGAAAGTCTCTTTCTAATTCCTATTGCTAAAAAGAGAGTTATGCTTGTAATTTGTAACTTGTAGCTTCATGAAACGGGCCGCTAATAAAGAAAGGTAGGAGTTAGTGAAGTAGCTGTACGAGGGCTGCGCTGAGAGTTTTGTGAGATTTTATTAATTTTGTAAATCTTATAAAAACATCATGAAGACCGTGTGGTAGCAATACATAATCCGGAATTAAATAGTCTTTCAATTATTAAGGTTCTAAGTAAACTTTTAAGTGTCAGACACAAGATCAAAATGAAACGATAAGTAAAGTTCCTGCAGATGTACAACGAAACTTAAATGTATCAATATTATTTGGTTTCAGTTCGCGCCCGAACGTGCAGGTTCGCGCCTTGTTAACCACTTTTTTGGCCCGCGTTATAAAACATTAGCCTTAAGCTGGGTACTGACCAACGTTGCGTGGTGTAACGTAACATGTTTCACAGTGAGCATTCATGCAGTACGTAGTGTTACGGGGAAACCAGCGAGCAATTACATACTGACTGCATGAATGCTCGCTGTGTAACATGTTACATTACACCGTGTAACGTTGGTCAGTACCCAGCTTAATACCATTCATACTGATTTTTTTTTATTACACGCCTTGTTCTATTACGAGGAATACTCGTCATCCAACATCTTCGTTCCTTCCATATCTTTTTAATTTGTTTTAGTGTACAGACTAAAAGGGGTGATAGATGGTCGAGTAAGGTCGCGTACTTACGGCCCGGCGACGTTACACGCCCGTGTGTCACCCTAAGTACGCGACCTTCCAAAGGTAAACACGGGCGAAAAAGGTCGTTGAGTCTTAACTACGCGTACTTACTCGCCCGTCTATCTGGGACTTTAATAATACTTATAATATAAGAAAAAGGAGAAATAAATATAAAGAAGAGTTCACGCGCAATTCTCACCGCGATTCACACCCGCGAAATGCGCGCGAGTGTAACGCGCCCATGTATGGCTTTGGCCATTGGTCCGCGTTTCAACTGATTGTATGTTGCCAGCCGTAATAATATTTAATGGCTCTGTGGCATTCTACTATGTTATAGTGTGTACGCTTTATGATAGATGGCGCTGTGTGATGACGGTGACAAGTTATTTATCTTTATTTTACAACGTTCATAGCGAATCGATCTATCTGTACATTCTGTATTACTAACAACTCAAATAAGGTTTCAAAATTATGTTTTTATTTCAGTTGGTGATTTTCTCCTTGTTTTCACTCAACATAAAAAGTGGGTTATGATAACGCCACCTATCGGTTAAACACTTAACTACTTTGCGATTAAACAAGCCACCGTTCTGTGAACGAGCAAAGAACTTCAGGTAACAAGGTTGACTACATGTTTGAAAAAAAGATAGATGATTGTAACAGATGGCGTTATGAAATAGTTCGTATTGTTGTAAATTCAAATTGTTTATGATAACATTGATAACTTTTGTATGAAAACCAAAATCGCCCGGGTAAAACGGCTATTTAAATGATAAATGTGGGGCAAAGCTTGATTTGTGCTCGATTTTAACATTATTCTGTTGCATCTACACATTTGTTTGTAGTATTTTTGTGATGCTTTGTACGAAAGAAGTTAACTGGCAATGTGGGGCAAAACAAACATTTGCCGTGACAGACTTATAGGTGAAAAACTTAAGTATTATAAATTACCTTTTGTGTGTAGTTGTGTACAACTCCAATATGGAATTTACAACAAATTTCTAAAATAGAATGTGAACGGTCTATACAGACGTGTTACAACTTGTCAACGTGTTACAACCTATTCAAGACTGACCGAACAAAGAATATCGCAATAGGTATTTTTGGGTGAGAAATAAGACCAAAATGACTACCATAACATTTATTGAATTAACTACGTTTAACAAACTACTATAATAGAAGTTTTAAAATAGAAATAGAGTAGAGTATATACAGTTCCAATAATTGTTGGAAAAAATAATTTAAGTACCTACTTTAAGGAGCTCTTAATAGACCCAAACAATGGTCTGAATTAAACAACTTAATAATTTAAATCAATTGTCAAAAAAAATATTACATATTTATGAGTGATCGGATCTCTGTATGACCAAGGAAAAAAGTTTGAATAACTCTGATTAGGCTGACTACCTTTTTCTAATAGGGGTCCTGTCACATTTCTTTCAATCAGAGTACTCTAACAACGTAACATGATAATTTAAATCTTGAAATTCTTCGTTTCTGAATATATATTATTTTTCTTATACAAAACTATGAAACCGATGGGTATTCAGTGACATACAAAATGAACGGTGGTGATTTGCCCGGATCAAACCCTGAAGAAGCGCTTGAGTCGCCGCACGATTCTGACGATGATCAGCAATCTTCGGGTTCCTCTAGCACCAGATCCTTGGTAGTGGAGAAGAAAGCTTCAGGGATACGTTCATCTGAAAAAAAAAACAAAGGTGTAGCTGGCGGCAGGGTGGAGAAGAGTCGACAGCAGAATCGCCGGACCAGGCGAAACCGGGATGAAACTACAAGCTACTATAGAGCGAGAAGATCTATGTCCAATAACTATCTGTGGCTCTTGTTACTGTTGTTGGACAAGAATGATAATATGTGATTAGCGTTGGTAAATGTTGGTGTCGATTTTAGAATAAAGTATTGTTATCGGTGATTTGGTTTTTTACGAGGCTGGACGTTCTGCGTAGTGAAACGTCTTCTGTGAGGATAATACAGAGGTAGGACATTGTGCAGGGCCCGTCTGACTTTCCTAACCTACCACCAGCAGTGTTCGCATGCCTGTCCTGGTGGGATACGACAATCTGTGATATTACCTACAGAGGCACTCCATCTAAGGGCCGTATTAATAAACTCGACTGGGATGCCCGTCACAAGATACGTTAAAGTAAACGCGAAACCATAGAACACAGACATTTTTAACGCATCTCGAGACGAGCATTAGAGTTGAGACCAGTTTATTAAAACGGGCTTTAGTTTTCAAGATTGGTAATGGATTTGCAGTCTTAGCGTTCCAGTTTTGAGATTCTAGCAATCATGCAGATCACGCACCAACTATTAGGCATGAATTACCTACACAAAAGCGGCGCGGTGCAGGCGCGGCGCAGGCATATTATGTGCCGCGCCCCAAACCTTTTTCATACAAAATTTAAGAAAGCGACAAGTTGTGAAATGCACACAAGGCGCGGCTCGCCTCCTGTAGGCGCGGGAAAGGTATGCCTGCGCCGCGTCCTCGCCCTTTGTGTATATTTTATACCTTAGGTGGCTTGTGAGCTAGTTTCCTTTCTTTAGAGAAAAAAATACGTTTCTACCTGATGATGTTTGAAACTCACCGGTTACTAAACTTCACCAAAGTAGGTAATTTTAATTGATTTCTACAATTTTTTAAAACGCTCGTAATCATCTTAGCCTAATTGTACAAAATGTAGTCACAGAATGATAAGCTAACTTTTAGACTTGTTGTTTAATTCTGTAGTTCTCCTACCCCACTCGGGAATGAAGGCGTGAGTTTATGTACCTATGTATATTTTACCTTAACGGTGCCCGATATCAAATAAGAGTGCTCCCACACACTCCCATACATGAAGTGATAGTGATTTAATCCTAATCGAAACTATTATGAACCAACGTAACTTTGCCTGTATGTTACGCTTTCACAGCTAATCAGCTCACCTGTTTACTATTAAATTTGTTATGGGGGTAGTTTAAGTCGAAGGAAGGTCATAGAAAAAGGATTCCGGAAAATTTACAATTTCCGAGGGAATAGCGACAAAAATTACTAGATGCATAGAACCATGAGTAAAGACTAGTTTTCTAGGTTAATCAAAATGTATGATCAATATCATCAGTGAGTTTCAAACATCAACTCCCTGCCACGAATGGATTGAATATAGAATGTAGGTAAACGTAGATAAAGTGGGGTCAACAACGATGAACAAATGCCGAAAAATTACATGTTTATATAGAAAATATGCAACACTCCAAACACAAATACTCGCGCTCCTCACACACATTTACCCTTAACGGGAATCGAAACCGGGACCGTGAACTACGTACCTAGTTGAGGTACTAGTACTAGGCTAACCGCGAAGTCGTAGCGTCGTCGTCGTAGCGTCGTCGTCGTCCTCGCGATCACAGAAAGCGAAGAAATCGAGTAACATACACTAAAATGCAGACCAGTTGGGAAACTCTTTTTTGATGTCAGTGGACCATATACGAATTAATTCTCAAATTGATTTTAAGTTTAATGAGGTAATCTCAATCTATGTCACTAAATTTAAAGTGTTTTTACATTGATACAGCTACAAAAAGTAATCAAAGCCGCAGTTCGATGGTGATATTAATATATTGTACTGTCATTGGAATTGCATATTTGAAGTTACAAGTCGATCCGACTATCGAGAGGGTGGTAAAGATAGAAATCTCCATATAAAATGCGAAAACGTTTAAAACTGCGCCTTTAAACCTCGTCCGACTTAACGACATCAAAAACCATTAATTTTCAAGGCGCATTTACAATATATTCACAGTTACATGTAAATGTGCTAAGTATGGAAATGGGAGGTTGTGCTCATTATTATAATTGTTTATGTGCTCTAGGATTATGAATTCAGGTACTTACATTGATAAGTAATAAGACCGCACGCAGACGGGCCAGTGACGCCCTCGTGCTATTGTTTTATAATGAACTAAATTATTTTATATTCGTTTATATCGTTTATCAGAAAGATGTGGCCAATTTTACCGTCGGACAAAGTAAAACAGATCACGAGTCATTCAGTTCAGAAAATGAAACAAAATTTGCTTAGATAACCCTGTTTCAGTTGAATAAAACAAATCAAAGAACATATATGATTTTACTTCGTCTAAAAATCGAACACTTTAGTTTTGGACAAGATATTGGTGTGTGATTGTAAATTAATAGTAATGTTTTATTATTATGTTTACTTACGTTTAGCTGACTTGATCCTGTTGCAGTGCCGGTGAACATTGAGCCCTCAACATAAACAATCAACAAAAAAAAAATCTACAAATAAAAAAAAAGCCTATCTAGGTATCATTTCTAAAATTTTAAGCTGAACGCCAAATAACATAAATTAAAAGGCCGAGCAGAAGTAACCCTGCCATCACTTTAAGGCCCTTCTTCAGCCTGTCCGGCAGATTAAGCAAGCAGCAGTAGGCAGGAGCGTTTTCCTCCTCAATTTCGAATTCTTCATAAGGAGGGTCCATTTTTGACTCCATTATCACTGGGAATGAACTTTCGGGACTTATTTTCGCGGTAATAGCGCAACTGGGACGACGACTGCACGGTCCGGGAGTTGTTCTGGAACTGAGGAGCGGTAGCTCCCGCCCACCGGGCACCCTTAAATCCTGTAACTTTCCTTCGGAAAGGGTAAACGGGCGGGGACGTGAGAGTCGTCGTCGGAACAGGCATGAGGGAAATAAGAACAAAAGATAATACTTATTTAAACTATACTTAGTACTAAACTTTGTCGCTGGTTACGTGAAAAAATTTTACACATTTAAAAATGAACTACCCACATTTATTTAATTGAAAGATCTATGTAACATTTTTCTTATTGCAAGGAACTTGTTAAAATTGTTTATGACAGTACTTTTAAGCCAAAAAACACTTAAAAACCCTAAAGTTGCTTAAATTTAAGTGATAAGTGATAACTTATAAGGAAATAATTAAAAAACAGGTTAGTCCTAATTTAAACGCTTACAAATTAAATTTAATAGCCCCGTTAAATTAATTGGCTGTGTGTAAGTAACAAATAAATAATATTATTGATTAAAAAATGAAATCCGGGAAATAACTACGCTCCGCTAGAAATAAAAAAAGAGAATTAATTTTCTGAAATGTTGTACAGTCAAGGGCATTAATATCTATACAGCCATCGCGTCTATACACGAACCTTATTGCCAGTGGCTTAAAGGTGTATAGATATTATTGACGTCATAGGAACGTATATATATTAATGCCCTGGACTGTACGTACTCTTAGTATATACATGTGGAATGGTGAATGCAGTTTAAAACACTTCATTGTACACGACCCGACTTTATCCCTTTAAAGTAGCTCTTCTAGCTACCCCTTGAGAGATTTGGTGTTGGTACTAAAAAGTATCTGCTAAGTTCGAAATGAGCCCATTGATAACTCAAACAAACTAGGTTCTTTGGTAATCTCGTTCTCAATTTTAAGCCTTAATTATTTTTTTTAAGATTTCAATTGTTTCTTGTTCGACATGTCTGAGGCTTGGAGGATTACAAGCAATAGTAGATTATACACCGAGGGGATAAAGCACAGTTTTATGTCACGGGCGCGATATTGAATCCTGAACGTAACGAAGGACTCCAGATTTAACGAGCGCAGCGAGGGTGTTACTAGTTAATTCCCGAGCGGAGCGAGGGAATTAAGAAGAGTCCTGAGCGCAGTGAGGGGTTCAAGCGCGCCCAAGACGAAAACAGCTTTATCCCCGAGGAGTGTACTCTACTTTTCTCACCTTTTGCGAGACAATAAAAAAGCGAGTCTACTAAAAACAGCGTTTTATTATAGTAAATTAAAATTAAAAGTATTAGTTGATCCCGGCCTTCGAGTATTAGTTGATCTTTTATTACGAAATTAGACTTTAAGGCCATTGTAATAAGAACTATGAAAAGTGAAAATATTACAACCCAGCGGGTTATAATGACATTCAGTACAACATTAGGTACACCCCGGCTAAAGCCAAGGGCTTTAATGACTTGGTTTGCGTAAGGTTTGCATGATATGTAATTTGGCATTGTCGAGCAGGTGGTGTGAAAAGTATATTAAACACAGATGTAGTGAATAATGTTTTGCCATCGTTTTGTTGTCGGATAAGTTTCTATTGATCTTGCTTTCTTATTAGCTTATCGATGGGTACTAAAGTTGGCTGAGACAGCAAGGTAAAATTTTAACCAAATCGATAAACAGTACCATAATAGGCCCGCTGTTATAATATTGTTTTTAACTCGCCATTACTGTCTACTGTGGGGCTTTTTAGCTTTGAATCTTGCAAAAATGACCGATCCGCTCAGTGAACGAGGGCGCACGACCCGACTGACTGAGGAATCTCGAAAGGCCGATGAAGCCAACATACAACAATTAGTTGAGACCATTTGCAACGTCAAAAGATGGCGGATGTGTAATTGGTTTTAGTTTTTATTTTTGTGTATTTAGGTGTTCAAAGTTCTTTTCTGTTAGTGATTTGTACTTTTAATGCCTTTGTGTTGCACAGTGATAGAAGACTTGGACTTATTTCTTGTATCCTGGCATCATACTTCTCGTTTCAAGTGGACTCGCAGTGGTACAGAGGTTAAAACTATCTTGGTCTCTGTCCTACATGTCACCGTACAACGTTGCCCCCAATCTTCTTAGAGAAGATTGGATTGTGTTTTATTGCTATATTGATTTATACTTATATATACTTGCCACTGGCGAAATCACTTCATTGTGGAAACGCCATATCCCCGCGGTAGTAGCTGTTCAAGTCGCCGCGGGGCAAAGAATAAAAAACAATTAGTTGCACTGTCTTACGCTGGTGGCGCTGTCATAGCTGGTTGTCTCATATGTTTAAATAACCGTTGCTAGATGTCGCTATGGTTACAGACCCGCGTTGGTCAGCATAGCATAGTTGGGGTACTCTAGCGTGAGCTTCAACAGACTTTTTCATTTTGTGTCTACACTTGTTGTACTTAAGGGCTACCTACCTTATTTTTATAATAAAATAACATGTCGCTGCTGTGGTGATCCGTATTTTGAGTGCGATTATTCTGTATTTAACTGTTATAATTTTACCGCTTTTTATTTTATAGTTTTTATATCAGTAATATTAGAGCTCCTTTTTACAAAATTTCTTTATTATCACGTAATTGGCATCAAAAGTTTAGCCTCCTAGTTTATTATCATTCTCGTTTATTAGTAGTAAAATATCCCGTGTTAGATTCCCTTATTCTTGTTTAAAAAAATGTCAGAACTACTTGACATGGGTAAATATTTGTGCGGGTCCGAAATAAATAATAACATGTTCGACCCCTGGCCATCAGCTAGCTTCAATCGCCGTTTCGTCTACTACTACGTCGCATGTGAACTAGGCCCTGGCTGCCTGCTATGTTTCGTTGTTACTCGGTTTTAATGGCACAAGTACACGACCGCCGCCGCGGTAATTCCAAAAAACAAATACATATCTAAATGTATTTTGTTTCTTTCTTTAAAGAAGGCGACTAACTGTAGCGTTGTACCTAGCCGAAGCATTTTATACAGTGGCTCTAGACAAGTTTTGTGGAGAGATCGTCGTCAAAAATGTATAGGGAGCCAGGGGTCGAACAAATCATGCGGATGACGTCAAACCAGCGTCATAGGATGATTTAAAATATTATTTTCATAAATAACTTATCACTTATCATTTATCATTAATCAACCTCTTTAATTACCTAAACGATATCGTCACTTGAAATGATTCAGGTAATGACATAATGTGTGTACGTACTCGTACGTCTCATTGTACCTACACAATTATATGTATGTAGCCTGGTTTAATTTTAGGACAGATATCAATCATTAATTTTGAAAGCAAGTACAAATGTAGTGCATAATTGTATTCCATTGTATTTTTTCGCTTATTTATTATAAACTGATGTAATGATTTTTTATTAGATGTTCAAATGCATATGCCAAGCATTAAATTACCACCGTTAGATACTTTTTGCAATTTCTTTATAGCGTATGAAGGCCGCAATATTTTTTCAACTGTATTCCACTTTTAAATAAGTAGGCACTGGCTCAATATTAACGCCACATAAAGATAAAAATTTGACGTACAGAAGAAAACAAATGACTTTGTTTTTGGGACGATGTCGCTACGTATTTGGAAGTTTGTAATGTATATTACAAAAATATTAATTTAAGAAAGAAAGATCTTTTTTTCTTTTGTAATGACATCCAAAAGTAAGTGTGATTGATTAAAATATATTCGTTTGTAAGGTATAATTAGTTTATTTAAAAAATAAAATTAAAAATATTTTTTTTTTTTTTAAACTAAACAAAGATTATATTGTACCTATTGTAGGAAAACGTACAGATATGGAAATGCACGATATTCACGATACGTTTTTTATTCGGGCGACATGTCACACGGGAGTTTAAATACAACAAAACAACGTTGTGCAAAACTACGTCATTTTTACGTTATCCGCACGATTTGTTCGAGCCCTGGGATGACGTAAGACGACGAAGAGACGTCAGTTCCATACACTTTGACAGTTTTAGAATATTGTTTTCGATATCGTTAAGTATCTTGTCTAGAGCTACTTACATGCAACAATGCTTTTCGTATTTTGCTGAAACTACCGCTTTTCCGTAGTGCGGAAGACATGCAGTGCTCTTTGATGCGGCAGTGGCTTGAGAAAGATTACCATCCTCAGATAATGAAGTAACTATTGTCGATGGTATCTTTTGATTACTGCAACGTATCCGGTCACCGGTCAGCCAACGGGCATTTGTATAACTGTAACTAAGTATAGGTATGATTTAATATGATAATACCTAATTCATAATATATTAAACTCAAAAACTTTTTTTTTTTTGAAACCGTTTCCTCTTCAGGATTGTTATTAAATATATTTTGACCATTATACCTATTCTGCCTGATGTACCTACTTTGAACTATAAATATATTTTTACTATTTCACTATTTTATTTTTATTGTTGTAATTTTGACACATTATTTGTAATGCACATTTAATTTTACACATCATTCACGCGGTCCTTTGTTAATGCGTTGTTTTTTGCTTGAAAATAAACTATTTATTGTTGTTATTTCTTTCTTTCTTTTGTAAATTAGCTTCTTACCATAGATATTCAAATATAAAATTAAACATTATACAAAAGTTGACTATTATTGTTATAACCACATCTAATTTATAATGCTTATACTATGATTATGCCAGTAGTCCGCTATCTACAATTCTACATACCAATTACGTCAGAGCTAACCAAACGCACGAGTAATATCCTGTCCGCGGATTCAGGCGATCGATACGGGGGCTCCCAGGTGCATCAAGGTCGCGCGTCGCGCGCAATCTGCCGGTGCTAGCTACGCAATTGTGCAATATTGTAACTACCGAGACCAACAAATTGATATCAGCCATGTCTTAATAATCTTTTATTTATCTTGCTTTGTTCGTACGTTTATTAAAAACCCGCCGCAAAGTTACATATCAGAACGCCGACAATTAATAAGAATAATCTATGTCTATTCTATACTAATATTATAAAGAGGTAAAGTTTGTGACGTTGTAGCGAATTCTGGGTGTACAGAACTGATTTTGAAAATTCTTTTACCAATAGACAGCCACGTTATTTGTGAGTGTCATAGGCTATGAAAATATATTATTATTATAAAAGCCCAACGAAGTGGGCTCGGGTGTTCACGGGTGTCGCTGTTGCTAGTGTGTCATGCATTTATAATCCCTAGTTTATTTTTCCGAAGCCGTAAACTTTTCACGATGTTTTAGTGGCTATTGTATAAAATTAGGTATTCTGACAAATTATATCATTTAGCAAAAATGTTTTTGTGCTTAGTCCGTTACATATTACATTAGTTGCTATGTAGGCTTATTAAATAGGTTATACTTACAGGTTATAGGTTAGACTTTTGACCAGATAAAAATATATAATAATCCGGCGGGAAGTACCTGTTTGCGAAATACAAGTTTGTAAAATGATATATTTTGCCAAAGGTATAGTACGTTAGTGAACTATAAAATTCATTAGGTTTCGTAGGTGTGTTTTGTAACAATACTGAAAAGTTAACGGTTTCAGAGAAAATACATTATGTAAGTTTTTGAACTTTATATATTATTATTATTAAACCATACCTACACTTAGTTGCAGTTTTACAAATGCCCGTTGGCTGGCCGGTGCAAGCAGACAGAATTTTTAGTAATAGAAATTTGGTGGTGATCTGGTGATGGTGTCTGAAAATGGCGGGTGGATCTACGCTGTACTTAAAGGCCGTTCCATGGGCCGATTACAGCCCGCATATTTTTCGTGATACATTGCGTGGCTGCAATGCTCCCGGCTGAATAATGTCAAAACAACTCGTCAATGGATTGCAACAAGCATGCGGGCCATTGATAAATAAAACTGAGCCTTAAAGTAGACCCACCGAGTTGGGGCTCGTTAGATTGCTCTTGATAAACAGATGATTGTCCGATTTTTTTACCAAAATGAGTTTTATAACTATACTTTGAAATTATTAAACTTACCTTTTTTTACATAATGAATAGATATTTGAGTAAAGAGTAACAGAATACTGTATTTACAAAATTCAACAATAATAATATTTAATTTTTATACAAATTATATTTAAATTACAATAAAACTAAGCTACTCAAATATTAATGATATAAATAATAGTACATTGTGCATCAAGGGTAGTATGAAGGGAATTACTAACGAGAGTGTTAGAAGCCCGACGCCGAAGGCGGAGGGCTTTTAATGACTCGAGTTAGTAATCTCCTTACTGCCTGTGATACACACAATGGTTTTCATCACATTTGCGAGGAAAAAAAACAAAGAGAAAACACTTTAACTCTGCAAAATATAAAGAAATAACTTTTGAAGAACGGGAACGTAAATGGAAACGATATTTTTTTGTGACCTCTACCACAGATAATAACTGCGTTTAGTTTCGACCTGGATTCGCGCCAGATTTAACCAATTTGATAAAAATGTATAATTACTAAAATTAATGATAAATGTGGATATAAACTTGAAATAGGTATAAAAATAATGAAGTTTAATGAAGCGTATAGGTTTTGTGTAATGTAAGTTAGTCTATAGCTAATTTTTAAAGATGAAATTAGAAACCGATTTAATTTTTGGCTGAAAATTAAACCTCCTTAGTCAGAAATGATGTACGAAAGAGTAGCAAATTTTAAAAAGAAAGTCATTACTCCCTAGGGTTGACAAACTCGCCATAATTCCCGCGGGATCAATTTAGGCCATTGTCCTTCTGTATACAGGCATGGAATAACACCATTTACGAGCAAGTGTGATGAAAAAATCAATAACTTGCCTTGTAAATAGACACGTAAGACACGTTATAGTTACTTTTCACTAACGATAAGAATAATGATGCAAGTTTTTTTTTAGAAGTTTGGTACCTAATTATGTTTTTGTACATAGGGCGTCAGAGCTTGCATAAACCAATTATCTTTAAAATCTCGCTCGGCGGACACAGCTCAAGAGGAAGGTTATGTGTTTGACCTGTATGTATGTCTGACTCTATGTTCCCTCGTAACTACTAAACGGCTAAACCGATTTTAATAAATTATACGTGGTTAGGTACATTCGTCTTAACAGTATGAAAAAAACAGTTCGGTTTTTAAAGATTGCACAATTATAAGACTTGTTGAGCAACTGTATTAAGAATATTATAGACAAAGGATATGCGTTAGGGACGTTTCGTTTTTTTACATTTTGATTTCATGTTTTGCTTCAAGAGCATTTTTAACAGCGGGCGATTTGCTCCCTGAGCTTTCTTAAATGTGGTCCTTCTCAGTAAACAGACTTTAGACGTACGGTCAGGGACTTTAATTGATACACCACTATAGAACCTTGTCGTATAAAACCTACGATTAATTCCCATGTAATTTCTATCTCGCCACTGACGCTGTCATTACGACAGGGTTCTTAGCTCAAAACTTAAATAAATCACCTGTTGCATGTAGTTGTTATACATGCGTATAGACCATTTGACATTTTATATTTGAAATTGGACGTAAATTCCACATTCGTTTTGTGCACAATAGGTGATTTACTTACACACCGTCACTTATTGGAAGGGCTGGCAGGGTGAGGTGCGCGAAATAATTGGCACTGCGATTAATGATCAGCGGTACCCGGTTACACTTTATAATAAGTCTGAGTATGCAGTTTAGAATATCAACTTTGTAATTATACTTTTAAATTAACATCTTATCTAGTATTGTCGACGTCGTAAGTTCTATGAATCTCGTGAATTTCTTTAACTTATTTGGTGATTATATAATGTTTCTCTATTGATAGGTTTATGATGCTGTCACCTCGTCTGTGGTGAAAGACCGAAGTTGTTGTTTATGCTCATGCTCTAAAAGTTACTCATTATAGTCGTCATATGTATAAGGGTCACGATTCAATTTACTGTCAGTTAATCAATTAGGAAATTTTGGTCTTTAGGGACTAAAGTATGTACTTACTTTTTATGGTTATATCTGTTAAAGGGCCCGACTGTTTTTCACGTACGCTAGCTATGAACCATCACGAATAAACCAGCTTTCATAAAACGCTATTAATTGGCTGCTACGGTGCCGCAGACAGACCCACACACAGCTCATATACATAAGTTAAACTAACACCCTCTTTTCTTGATCGTTAAAAAAGTATTCGTTTTTTTAAATCAGCGTTTGAAGAATCCTCTCTAGAAATGGAAATTCTATTTATAACCCCGCTATTCAGTGGTGATACTTATTTTCCGAAGAGAGATCAAAAACATAATTAGAATCGCGTGCACGATATTAAATTTTCCAGAGAGTGGTGTGCCGAGGGTGTAGCTTTGTTGTGTTGCTCTTTGAAATATTGCTCGAAACGAGTAACTTGTATTGTATGGTTTCGCAAACATTTCTAAGGTTACAGTTACCAAGTCCGTTTTATTTATAGAGCCCCACTCGAGGGGTGTGGGCTTACTAATGTTGCTGAGTTTACCTGTAATATTTTTGGTTGTTCAAAGGCGAGAAGCACCTCTCCACCCCTAGCCCCTCTGTAACTGTTGTCGTCTGTCTACCAATAATTAGCATTCGCCAGGCAGGCGCCTTAGTCTCATCAGTCGCCTAGTTCACTAATCCATATCAGTTAAGTCATAGAGCCTATTATCAAAGTCCCCATACTTCTTAAATGGTCTTACAATAATCAGAGGTAGTCCGTGGAAGCATACTTGTATAGTTTGAGCTCAGGGACGATCACCGGTGTCGCGTTGGTGTCCCATCACTTTACTAAACTAAACTTGTATAAAGGGCCTCTGCGCTCCCATAGTCCCGTGATTGGTAAAGCCTTACAAAATATGAATATAATCGAATTATGATTTCGCTGGAGTAGGGGAGGTAGGGGACCATTGGGCAGTCGGAAGGTCCCGGCACTAACTTTCAAGTTCCCGAACCTCCCGACTGCCTAATGGTCGTACCTACCTTAATATTCTGCATAATGTATACGTGGCATAAATTGTTTTTTTTGTTCCAAAAATCAAAAATCAAAATAAAGAGCTGTTAAGCCAGGTCTCAGTCAGTATAATGATACCATAGTTACTAACGATTAAATTACAGTACAAATCGTTAGTTTTAGTACGTAAACCTCGGTTATTTTGATAATAAAGTTCAAGTTAGTTTAAGAACTGTTACATGCACAATCAAGATATTTATAAATACTTCATAATATATCGTAAATCTTACATAAGAAGTTTATTCTTTTAGTTCTATACCGTGTCGTGTACCCAAGAAAATGGAAATACTCGAACCGTTTGTTTATTTGCAGCGGACAAGTGCTCCATGACATAGACAGGAGTGTAGTCGCCCGCGAGGCGGAGGTGTTGTCTGTTTTTTATATTGTAATGAGAAGGCACGCAAGCACTCAGGCCACCTGGTGGTAAGTGGTATCTGAGACCCATATACATTAGAAATCTCAAGACCAATCTCAAAACTGCAATCCTAAGACTTCAAATGCGTTGCCAACCCTGAGGACAGATGGAATGCCTCTATGCTAGTAATTTCACTGGTTGTCGGTGGGTTAATTGATAAGATGGTTGTAGCGATCCGGACGGACCCTGCACAAGGTCCTACCGCCACTATCCTGGGGGTTTGGCTTGTTGTATGGTATGAAATAGTAGCTGCTAAAAGCTCATTGCTCCTCCGCGAGGCAAGTGAGTACCTACATCCTTCCGTTGTAGCCAAAGTGTTAACGATTGTAAATAGGTTCTCTTTTTTATTTTCCAGTACGCACTGGATTTCTAAATTGTTTGCACGGGCTTCTTGTTCCAAGTTACTAAGACGTAGATTTATATCCGCGACTTTGGTCGTCATTTTCATTAATTTCATCAGATTAATTGTCTTCTTAGGTTCGGCCTGCTCAGCCTCAATGTCATCGAATCTAACACTCGTGAACGTCACAGTGTCATGCATGTCAATCATCGCTTGTTTTCAAGGTTCCAGTTGTTTTACGAAAATACCCAACATGTTTTTATTATATTTCCTAGTTGGTTTAATAAGTTCTGATACAGTACGATTAATTGAACTTTGACACTCGGCAATTCTCGACTTTCATTGGGAGAGATCGGAAGTACAAATGACACGAGACACATTGCTGCGTATTCATAATATCATAGTGTGCACTTAACCGTCGAAACCAGTAATGTAACCTGCCTGATGTGGCTTGATTTAATTATTACATCGCATTACTAAAAACACAAATATTAAATCAGTAAATGTAATAACGTAATACATAATAGATAATTTCATTAGAAGCAAACCTCTTAGAAGCAGTCCTTTGATTTTAATAACCAAGGAGCGGAATTTTCATAGCAAAAATCAAACGTCAAGAGGGATTGACCAATGTGTTTTATCGACTATCGATAATTAATTGTCACTTAGCACGACATGTTTTTCGTAATGAAACTAAACCTATAATGGGGAGGCTTTTACCATGGAGTGGGAGACACTCAACTACCAAAAAAAAACGTGTATTAAAAAAAATACATTAATAAAACGGGAACTAGTTTTATTTTGTTACAATTTAAATATAAAACCAATACGGGAATTTTAAACAGTATAACTGATAGTAGACAAAGTTTCATTAAAAAAAAAACGATTTCTATATCTGTACTAATTATAGTTTCATCTTGTCTGTAGTAAGAAAGAATCTTGACTGTTTTTTCTAAATTATCATTTAAACTGGTCCTTTTTCATTGTAGATCTATTTATACCATGAGAAAGGGCGTCCTACCTGAGTTGAAGTAACGGGAGCATATTTGTAGTGCTCGATAGCGCCGTTTTGGTTGTACATATTAACTTTTTGCTATTAAATCTGCATAATCGCGAATTTTGTCATAGTCCGGAATCGTATCTAGTAAAATCGATAACTGGAATAGTCGATAAAACATAATGGTCAATCCCTCTTGACGTTTGACTTTAGCTATGAAAATTCCGCCCCTTGTTAATAACTAATCAGTCACATAGAATGTCATAAAAAAATTATAATAGTCAATTTATATTAATGAAGTTTCCTATACTTAGGTTGATTTTGTTTGTGAAGTGATGTGTGTTAGGTTGGTGATTAGTAATTAATTATAATAAATTACAAATTATTATGAATAACTTCTCTTTAACATATTATTCTAAGCTCTGTACGTTCTCTATATGTGTTATTTCCCCAATAAAAAATATAAAATAAAATAATAAATAGGTTTGGCTTTTTTATGTAAATATGTAATTTGTAGTATTCTGTATACTCTATATGAAAACACGGACCTGTAAGATTAAAACCGAGATGTCCCGAGTGTCAAAGAGGAAATAATCGTAACTAATGAAATAAAACGTTTTTTTTAAATTATAATTCCGATATGTATGAAAATTAAAAACTCATTTAATGTACATTTTGAAGAACAAATACTTAATCATTCTTATAAGTCGCCGCAATTTCCGACACGACCTTTTTACATTCCTAGTCGGCATCGATGAAATTACGCTTGACATTTTTGTAAATTTCAGCTTTAAAAACGCTTAACAGTTGGTCTTCGTTTACAAAAGAACTTTTTTTGTATAATATTATAAAACTTTCTATCTCTGTGTGTTCAGAGACCAGAATTATATTACTCAACATGACTTAATTCCAAAATAAGGGGAGTAGCGGGCAATTATACCTACCTCTAGTACCTACATAATAAATGTTGAACAACATATTTGATGTTTCCGTATTTCTGCAAAATCATGTGAAATCCTAAAAAGTTTAGTGAGACAACAAGATTGACCAGTTTACAAGAGGATCTTTAGTTGCTTGGAATACATTTGTATCATAATTCAAAGCTACAAGTCTGTTCAATATGTCTCTCTCTGAACTCCCTACAAGAACTCTTGGTTCGAGCATCGCCATAGTGAAGATCCATTATTATTGGTTTTGTTTTTAGTGTATGCATCTAATCTTTAAGCAAATTCTCTGCTCCCTTTTTATTTTTTACGTAAACAACTCCGTTCGAGGTCATCTTTAAAATAAAAACCTCTATAAAACTCGACACTACAAACGAATTATGTGAAATGGGTGATGAACGACACCCGTCATGTTCATTATTCATTAGAACACCAGTTTCAAGTCCCAGTACGGGATACGATAAAGAAGTTTGCATATTATAGTTATTTATGACATATAAATATAATAATAGTTGTAGTAAATAATAAATAGTTGGTCTGATAAAGATATAGCTTTAAAATGAAGTAAGTAGGCTGGCAGGTAAAAGGCTGACATCGTCCTAGACTTAAAGCTAATTTAATATCAAGTTTAGACATAACGCGACTAAGGCCCGTATTAATAAACTGATCTCAACTCTAATGCTCGTCTCGAGATGCGTCAAAATTGACAGTGTTCTGTGGTTTGGCGTTTACTGTGACGTATCTTGTGACGGGTCTCACAGTCAAGATGAGTTTATTAATACGGCCCTTAGTCCCTCTACGCATTAGGTGCACCAATTTGAAAGATTTTTATTTTTATTCTATATAAATCAACGGGGACGCGTCAACTGTACTACAAGACCCGCACTAAATTGTCTAATATAGGCCTCTCATTAAACTTTACTAAGTGCGATATTTATACAACTGATCACATCAGATCAGACAACAGTGCCAATTACAGACATCCACCCAAGAACGACAAATACAGATGCAAGTAGTTTAGTTGTAACTAAATAGAGACGATCGTTACAGCTACGTACGGATGCGTGTATCTGTGTATTATGTATGTGTGGGTGTGTGGGTGGGTGTGCGTTGAATTTAGTTTTAACTTTTAATTGTAGTACCTAGATTATTTGATGTTTAGAACTTAATTATCACCCGACTGGGTAGAACTAAATTCCGATTTTACAACTCCTCGAACTATGGCACGAACTTCATCCGAGCTCACCGCTCCGGACACGTTCGAGTACCCTCCGGTTGCTGCTGCTTGCACTACAAATATTACGCGCAGGAGTCTTGTTTTGACGCTTATACAGGATGGAAGAGGACCGTGGACCTTCCCGATAATGGGAAATAGTTTAGCCTTAACACTTTATTTCCCCCATACAAACTATGTGAATTTAAGCAGCCGTTTTCAAATTACAGCCGGTTAATCATTCACACAAAATACTACTTGTTTCAACCCTAAACATATGATTGGGTCAGTGAACTTAATTGTAAACAACATTTTCATACAGGATATTATTACGTTTTTTTTTGTCGTGGATGCATACTTAGACCTGCTTCCAATGCGGTAAGAAATATTGCAGGGTTTGTGAGTCTCTTTGTAGGTACATCTTGAACAACTTTATTTAATTTTTCCTAAAATTATGAATAAAATAACATAATAACGACCTACTAACAGCCTACTAAGCACAACTTGACACATTTCTGAAATAGCGACATTGACAGACAATGAAGTATACTCAATCTTCATAAACAATTAAAGATGATAATTAGAACCTTCTTTCATCGTATCTTAGTTTCCCTAAATTGATAAATAGGTTTTAGCTAGTTAATTGAAATTGAATTTGATTTAATTGAATAAATTGAAATTGTGCTGCTGAGTAGGCATATTTCATTCATTTTCATGCTTATTACAAAATATAGTAGAAGAGCGAGATTTCATAAGGCATAATTTTTGGAGTGATGAAAGCTCGTTCACACGCAACGGAATATGGAATAGACGAAACGAACATGTGTGTGCCGAGGAGAATCCTTTCGCTTATCGATTCTCAGGTCACCAGTATCGTTGGTCTATTAACGTCTGGGCGGCGATTCACGGAGAAACTATCATAGGATCTGTGTTTCTGCCTCCAACTCTAAACAGAGACGGATACATATGTCTCTTTTGAACACCGAGTTAGACAGTTATCTGGACGAATTACCACTGGCAAGTCACTTGGTTCCAACAAGATGGTGCACCAGCTCATTCTGTACACGAAGTACGAATGAAATTGAACAATGAGTTTGGGGATCGCTGGATAGGCAGGTTTGGGCCGCGGGATCCCCTTGGATCGCATAATGTGTTTTAGACTAATATTGTTTCGCATAATTGTTTTCGCATAATTTGTATTGGCATAATAGTACTGACGCATAAAAATACTTTAGCATACTCCTTTTTTAGCATATTACGCTATTAGAATAATTTTAGTTGGACTAATTTGTATTTGACTAATACACATTATGCATATTATTATTTGGGCTAATAATTATTTGTCATATCTTTAACCATAATATTAGTTTTCTAAATGAATAAAACGCAGTTTTTTTTGTTACTATGCATTTGTATTTCATTTGGAATGATTTTATAAATTAGGTCACGTTAGGTACATTAGGTTAGGTTATGTTAGTATGATATCCAGGCGCGAAGCGCTCAAGCAACGCAGAATAGGAGGTCCGCGAAGCGGACGTCCGTCGACCTCGTTTTAGTTCCTACATATTTTTTTAGGACAATACTTTTATGCATTTTGTAATATGCCAATTCATTATTATGACTTTTTGCAATTATGCTATTTGACGTTAGTCTTGATGACAATTATGCTTACTGTATTTATGCTTTTTAATGTTATGCGTAATAATATATGCGTAAAGATGATTATGCACATCATTATTTCGGCTAAAAGTAATTATGCGTAACACTATTATTACAAATAATTTTATGCCATCCAATAGAGAACCTTGGGCCGCACCGTTGGCCGCCAAGAAGCCCGGATCTCATGTGTCTTGATTTCTTCCTGTGGGGTTCTGTAAAAGATAGTGTGTACAAAACGGAATGTGACACTGCGGACGAGATGCGACGACGAATAACTGATGCCTTTAACGATCTGCGGAGAAAAAATGATGAAGAGCATATTTTGTCAAGGGTGCACCGACATACTCGGGCACGGGCTGCAGCGTGTATAATAAGCCGCGGAGGGACATTTGAACACCGAATGTGAGGGTAATTGAAGATTTTTGTAGACGTAGTATTAGATTTTTATAACAACATGATAATGTGTAAACTAATGGTTAATACATTTTGTAAATAATAAAAATAATTTTCATTTCGTTTTGTTTATGGATTATTTGACATCTAGGAATCATAAGTTATCACCTTATCACTATGGCAACGTCAACGTTCGGAAATAAGCGTAGTTTCGGAGTTTTCATATTCAAGTTGTAATGGGTAGGTGTAACAGGGTTGTCACCGCAATGAAAAATTAGTCAATTTGGTTTTTGTTTTAATTAGTTAATTCATCATTATTACCATCACAAATGGACTGTGTACCTCTTAATTAATGCTATAGTTCCGGGAAGGTCCCCCGTTCCCTTCCACCCTGTATATGGTTCATATCTTGCACGTTTCTCACCCACTTCCCGTCCGCTATACTTACCGTAGACCCACCGTGTTGGGACCCAATAAATCGGTCTTGATAAGCAGATAAAGATTTTGCAAAAAAAGTAACAGTCGGCAACAAAAGCTTGTCCGAAAATGATTTTTTTGATAGAAACTAACGTATTGGTGTTAAGGAGGTTAAAGAGATACATTGTATAGACAATAAAGGCTCGGGACTACTTCCGTTCTTACAACGGAATCTGTTTGGAGCAACGCCCGGCACGCTTTTGTGCTTCGTCTAGACACTTGCGTACTAAACTCCTATACTTCAGTTGACTACTACCATCAAACTGCCATGCCTTAGGGCCACTTGCTGCAAAAGTTTAATTTTGCGCGTTGCTTAACTGCTGTGTACAGTCGAGGAATTTGCTTTTTTAAGCAATTTGAAATAATACCTCAATTTGCCGGGTTATAGATTTTCCACGTGTCATTAGATGTGTCAACCCGGGAAATGTATAACACGGCTAATTTATGTGGTACATAAAATTGCTAAACAATTATTTTCCTTGACTATACCTACCTGATGTAGCGACTCCTAACGACCGAACCCTATATTCATTTTGTATCGGACAAATGTCAAGTTTAACCCGAAGTAAGCCTTATCTATCAGCGGTTTGAATGTATGTTAGGAGTCGTCACTGTGCCTACTAGTTTGCGGTTCGAAAGTTTAGAGGTCAAACTCCCATTGACGGTGTTTTGCAGGCCAATTTTTTAAATCTTAGCCGTTGGTCCTTAATTTTGCTTACCGTTTAGCTTATAATAATAGGGATTGTCCATATTTTTACCATATTCCGACAAAAGTATATTTAACCTTCGTTTGACTTTCGTTTTCGGCTTGAAGCCCTCTTAGGTGTATCGTACGGGTTAGGCGAAAACCGCTTGAAATAGTATGTTTTATTACACTATTACAATTACTTTTTATCGTTAGATATCATTAAATTGTTGTAATTTATTAGAACATGCCATCCCAAATTAAAATAATCATGTCATCCATAAAATGTCTGCTAAATAAATAAAGATATTAAAGCAAAATTGGATCAATTTCAAAATTAATGAAATAAGTCTCTTAAAATTACGTGTTCTTTCGAACCGTTTGGTGGGGTCGTTGTCAATGGCAAACTGCCTAGAAGTAACAAGAAGCTGGGCCAGTCAAGTGACGTAGGGAGTGTGGTATCAAATTCAAACTCTATTTCAGGCTACAGCACACCAGAAGCAAGTCAGGAGCAGAGCGTTGAACGCCGGCACTAACTCAGAGAGCGCATTAAACTCTGCACAGCAAGAGGCAGCCGCTGAGAAGTAAAAACGCGGACCGCGTAATTTTTTTGGTGTGCCGTATTGAATGCGTTCCATGGATACACAACATGCGTTGCTCGCGTCCGTCGTTTGCTGCTCGCGACCCCGTTTTGGTGGGCCGAAGTCTTTAGACGAGGGTGAGCTCTTTGGGGTACGGGATCGATGAACTTGGCCCACCCCAATGCCAAGGTTGGCATTGTTGTCCTAATATAAATAATGTACGCTGCGCGCCAAGCGGTTAAGTCAGGTGGCTTTCAATCTTCGTCGTGAGATCGGGGTTGTTTGATTTTTTTAATCGTTTGTTTGTGCCACTCACTCTAGTTCAGTTTTGATGATTCTGATTTTAATGTGTGGAGTATATCTCAGAGGTAGTCCCATTAACTGTCAAGATCTCTCTTGGGATCCATATAAAGTCAACGGAACTCGCTAATGACTTAGAGTCAGTTCATGGTTTTTAAAAATAATCAAGAACGAAGCCCTATGTTTGACTATGTGATTTGTTTTTTGAAAATATAACTATTTAGATTTGCCTATATTGACGGCGTGGCTAGCCTTTATAGTACAGTCAGCGTCATATAGTTTGTAGCATCCAAAGTAGCCAAATAGTTCGTTACACGCCCTTGTTACTACGGTAATAATGACGTGTAACGTACTATTTGGCTACTTTGGATGCTACCAACTATATGACGTTGACTGTACTAGAAAGATAAGCAGGTAATCCTGAAACATTGCTCAACCATGAACTATCTGATTTTTGAAAATGTTAATCATTGTGAAACAATGCTAAGCTCACTTGTTGCGTGTGAAGGAATTAGTGATAACAGCATTGTTTTACTGCTGTCATTATCAATATTCAGAAACTTCATGGTTATGCAACTGATTGTCACGATTGATTTCTTATCTATGTTTTGAAGAATGCTGCCGACGGAGCAGACGTGTACGTTAGCGCGGCGAAAAAGTGCAAGAAATTCATGGCGTGGCTTTAATTTGGTTGGCTGATCCCCGATGGCAAAAGTGGGGGAGCGTTAAGTTTAGCGTATGTGTCAGTGTGTCTGTGTATCTGTGTGGCTGTGGCATCATAGCTCCCCATGATGGACCGAAAGGACACGGCTTTTTTAAAAAAAAAAACGCGATTATCCTTTTTTATAATCGGTTGGATGGTTCTTAGCTAGATTTTTATTTTTATTTATTTATTATGGTACGGTCACGGAAGTTAATTTGCTACCAATTTCAAAGAAAATCTGCTTGAAGATGTCATTGTCATTAGATATATCAAATCATTTCATAAGAAACTCAACATTATTGCTGTAGAATATCAGATTGACTTTGGAACTAAGGTGGGTGACAAATTTAATTCCTTGACTGTACAATAATAACGAAGGCCCTGGAAAACTGCTAGAACCGTTTGACTGCAGGAATGTGTTCGTGAATAAATTGTTTTTGTTTTTAAATATAGCTTACGGCAAAGAATAAGAAATATGATCAATGGGGATCAAGAAACAAGATCATATCGAGCTAAGCTCGCGTTGTTATTGTTCAGAAAGTATTGACACCAACATTGATGTGTTGTAGGGAATCTTGGGTATGACAGAAGAAGAACGCAAGCAGGATTAATGCAGTTGAAATGAGAGCTCTGAGAAGAACATTTAGAAAGGATGGATGAAAGAAGAGTTCGAAAGAGATATGGCGAGCGAGGGTGAGTGGAGATGTCGGTAGGGGATTTCCTAGACGGACGAACCGTGATCAGATTAGCGATTTAGGTATTGAATAGGACACTAATCCCACCGCCGACGATGAACGGGAAGCGAGTAAAGCCAGCGATAAACCTATTAATATTTGTCTCTTTTATTGACACGGGATGTATATTTCTTGTTTCGACAAACTAGTGGAATGAGTTCTCGCCGGCAGTGTTAACAGCCAGCGAGCAACTATTAATAATATACGTGTCTCTTTTATTGACGCGGGATCTATACCTTTTGTTTGTTTCTTGAGCGACTAAATTGTCGTTAGCTAATCGCTTTCTCGCCGGCAGTGGAAAAAGTGCCTAAAGGTCAAACCAAACGCAACCGAAACTAGGATTACCATTTAGGAATTTGAAAATTCCTGAGCCTGACAAAAAGCCTGACATTCCGATAAAAGTCCGGCAATTTTAGTAAAAAATTAAAATGTGTACATTATGTAGTTTTATTACTCATAACCCATCTAATTAAAAAAAACTGGGCAAATCAAAGAGCCGGACAAAGTCCGGATTACTCTAAAAGTCCGGACATGTCCGCGGTCTAATTCGGGCGGATAGTAAGCCTACGCGAAACCGACGTACGTGCATGTAAAGGAAGCGAAAGTTGTATGTATAGACGGTGCACAGGGTGTAACAAATAAAAGTAGACAAGATAAAGTATTTTTGCATTTGAACAAATTATTATTGATTAAGGTTCGGGTTTAAGCCATGCATTTTTGTCTGTTAGATAATCCTCGACCCTATAATAATACGCTTTAGACATTAACGAATTTTTTAAGTCCTGGAAAGGGTAACTTTAAAACTACGTCAGGTAATTTCTTATAGAAATGAATGGTAGGTAGGTAGGTAGGCATTTATTTCATATTGAAAATTACATTATTATATGTCACATAATCATAACGAATTCACAATAAGATCGTCAAAATGTAAAAATAATATAATATAATAAACGACAGCAGTCATAATTTAAAAATAAGAATTAAATTAAACAAAATAAAAATATAGCTAATTGCTACAGTCACTAATCTCAAAAAATATATTGAATAAAAAGAACAAATCAAATTAAACCTAGTATCACTATACTCTTTTACGGAACATAGTGATTGCGTCAATAAAAGATCTTTAAGTCGGCGACCTAATACTCCATCCGAAGATTCGTGTTTGAGGTCTGCGTGCTGGGATGTGAGCGTCTAGCTCATAGAAAGCGGGCCCTATTACGCGCGGGTTTTTTTCGAGCAGCTCCAACCGCCGCGGCACACGCTGGAGGCGGCCCGTTTGCCGGGTTGTTAACACGTTTGAACTGGTGTATATTGTGTCGTGTGTACATTATAATGTCGAAAACATATTGTGAATAATGTATCATACTTAATACCATATAAGAAGAGTTAGATTGAAGAGTACCCTACAAGAGTGCTTCGTTTTTACACTTGCTTTTTTGCAAAGTGAAAACTTGTTTGGAGTCCGCGGAATTACCCCATAGGATGAAAATATGCATAATATACTCGGAGCAGCGCATCGGCGGAAATCATTGGCTTGAGTTTGCGTATTGCGAATATCGCACTACTAACCCTTCCACACAGCTTAGATACGTGGTTTTTCCAATTAAGCTTAGCGTCTAACCAAAACCCGAGAAAACTGCAAGACTCGCAACATGGCATGGGAGTTTGTATTGGCGCAATGACAGTGGAATTTCCGGCTGTGAACATCATCACGTTAGACTTCGCGACGTTGAGGAGGAGGCCGTTCGCAGAGAACCAACTGAGGAGGTGAGCGCACACGTTAGCCATTTTCTGCTCGAGCTGCTCGTACGTACACGCGGCCACGACCACCGTGGTGTCGTCGGCAAATAGCACCACCGGATCGCTACCACCATCTTATCCATTATCCTACCGCCAAACAGCAGTGTTCGCATTGTTGTGTTCCGGTTTGGGGATAAGACAGCCGGTGTAATGACTAGCATAGAGGCATTCCATCTTAGCCCTCAGGGTTGGCAACGCATTTGCAGTCTAAAGCTTGCAGTATTGTGAATGTAAATGTTTATGGGTCACAGTTTCCACTTACCATCAGGTGGCCTGTGCGCTCGTTTGCCTTCTCTGTGCCATAAAAAATAAATAATAAAAAAAAAAGCACCGTCAGACGTTCGGTAACGGAAGACGGTATTTCCAAGGGCCGATCCTTGCGGAATTCCAACTTCTATATCCCCTGCTTCCAATTTCCAGGCTTTCCCCTCGGTCTTGACTTGAACGGTCTGTTTTCTGCAACTTAAAAACGATTTAAACAACTGAAACGCTGTTGCATTGACCAACAACTGATTTATATACTTCACGGACACGGAATTTTCGAATAGCGATTTTATATTTATTTCTAGTTGTTCGGACACATAGCGACACCTGTGAGCACCCTACATGAAGCAGCCACACATCGTCACACTCTACGTCACACATTTGTTCCATACATACCCCTGTCCTAGAACTTTTGTACAAGAACGTTCGCTACAGTATAAGCTGCACGCACGTTAAGCTTTTGGATTTTTATTTAACCATCCTTTCGCAATTGTCTAAAATTATTACGCAAATTAAGCGCCTGCTATCCAACATATTGATCCTTCTTCGCCGATCTAAAAGAAACAGTACCTTTAAAATAAATAAAAAATACGCTTTGACTACACGTGTTGGTTGATGGGCGCGTTTGCTGTACTCTGAAGACACCCAAGGACACGCAAATTTGGGAGAGTTCGGATCTCGGACAAGAACTGGACGTCGGCACGAGAGTATACGCACAAATCTCGGTACGGACGGCCAGCCTCCCTACTCCAAAATCCTAGTCTTCTTTTGCTTACTACCGTGCTTAATATCATTTCAGTGAGCTCCGCAATCAGTTCTCAAGTGTGTTCTGTTCCCAGCCACTACAGGGTTCACACGTGAGTACTCCACCTTTCACTGACTACCAAAATGAGCTTAGAAAAACCACGCGATAAATCTCCTTACCGAACTATTTGTGATGAGAATAATGAGCCGTTAAATAATGTTAATGAGAATCCTAATTTAAGTACTCAATGCCGCATAGACTTAAAATTACGAGTTCAGGGTGCCACAAGCTTGTACACCGAATTTAACGATCTTCAAAGTAAAATTGAATCAAACGTGGTCGATTCTAACCTTTAAGATCAGCTGACGAATCGAGAGCAGTTTGAAGATGGTTACTACGGTGAACTTGCTTTGGCCGAGACTATGCTTAACAGTAATGCTACACCGGAGAGTTCCACGAGTTCACAGAATCATCATGTCAGCCGAAAGACGTCCACTGCTGGACATAGGCCTCCCCCAAGGCTTTCCACAATACATTAAATTTAAAATCAATTAAATTACCAACTATACCTATGCCTACCTTTGACGGGTCATACGATAACTGGCTCGAGTTCAGAGACACTTTTCTATCGCTAGTTCATGAATCTACAGAACTTTGTGACGTTCAAAAGTTTCACTACCTAAAGTGTTCGCTAAAAGGCAGTGCTAAACTAGTGATAGACTCGCTCGAGCTCACGGCGACCAAGTATGCAGTAGCTTGGGAGCTTCTTCTTAATCGCTACAACAATAGCCGCTTGCTAGTTCACAATCACGTCAAGGCATTATTTACATTAGAACCACTTAGCAAGGAATCGCATATGTTTATTAGAAAGTTAATCGATACTACACACAAAAATCTACGCGCTTTAAAGATATTAGGAGAACCTACGGCGTCTTGGGACACTTTAATTATTTTTATAATCGTCTCGATACTTGATAAAACTACTGAACGCGAGTGGGAACAGTATAAAGGCAGTTTTACCTGTCACGGATCTGACGGATCTCAAATCAGGCTTAAATTGGATGATTTAATGCAGTTCTTAAAGAGCCGAGCGGACATGTTGGAGACATTACAGACGTCACACACTCCGCGGGATAAACACAAAGTTAACAAAAAACAAAATACTTCTAACTTCAATCACAAAGTTCACTGTAACGTTTCCACTAATAAACCGCAAAAATCACACGCTGTACCTAAGTTTACGTGTTCGATGTGCAAAATGAATCATCCACTTTATTCCTGTGTTAAGTTTCTAGAGACTGATTACGATTCGAAATTAAAGTTAGTTAAAGATAACAATCTGTGCGAGAATTACTTGCGCGCGGGGCATAAGGCTGAGACATGCGTGTTCGGGCCGTGCCGGAGGTGCAATAAGCAGCATAATTCGCTAATTCATCCTCCGAGCGATGACTATTCCAGCTTTGCCCCCGCCGGACCTCCCGTCCCCGCAACGTCCTTCACTGATATTTATTTATTTATTTATTTTGGAACAAACAGCCATATAAATATATTTAATTACAAATAGATTGTACTTAACTAGACCTATAGTTCTCACAATTGAACATTATAGTATTATAACATTAATAACGCATTTACCTAACAACTTGTACTGTACACTTATTTTGAACCTCGTTACAAAACATATAAAAAAAAAACAAGATTGAAAACGAAAACAGTGACATGACATTAACATACAGAGTATTTATTTTATTTATTCTTCGTTTCAAAAACACTTTTCAATGAGCCTATAGTACAGTTAAATATGTCTATGTGTATAAGTCTCTTATCATTATTATATAGAGTGCATACACGTTTGATAAACATGTTCCTAGAGTAGTTTGTTCTACTACGAGGGATGGAGAAAAGATGTTTATACTTGTCACGACATTGGCGTTCCCTTGTACCCGGAACTCTAAATTGAACGTCTTTTAGAAGGCTAGGGGCATCAATGTAATTGTTGATTATTTTATATAATAAAACTGAGTCAACGCAGTCTCTTCGACACTCAAGAGATTGCATTTTATGACGATTTAATGATTCTTTATAATCCTTGTATTCATTGCCGCATTTAAAGTCAAGGGATTTTAGGAACTTTTTCTGTAGTCTCTCTATCCTGTCATTATGAATATTATAATGAGGCTTCCATACTGCACATGCAAACTCAAGCCGACTACGAACATAACTATAATAAAGTATTTTAAGTGTCAAAGTATTCCTAAAAGGTTTACCAATTCGCAGTATCATACCTAATTGCTTAAAGGATTTACTTAAGATGGAGTCAATGTGGGGTACAAATGATAATCTCTCATCCATAACGACGCCAAGGTCATGGATTTCCTTTACTCTCATTAAATCTGTGTTGCATAATTTATAACAAAACTTTAACGAGTTATTCTTCCTTGAGAAACTTATTGTATTACACTTATCCGGATTAAGAAATAGATTGTGCTCTTTGCAAAAAGCCTCAAAGTTGTATAAATCATTTTGTAATAGTTCACAATCAGCTTGACTACGAATAACTCTATAAATCTTTGCGTCGTCTGCATAAAGAAGGATATTAGAGTGAGAGATAGATTTGACAATATCATTTATACATAAATTAAACAAAAGAGGTCCCAAATGGGACCCCTGAGGGACGCCGGAACTTATAATTTTACTGTGAGAGGCAAACCCCAAGACCACTACAGACTGTGTGCGATTTTCGACATACGACTTAATCCAGCGAAATAAATCTCCGTGTATACCGAGTTCCCAAAGCTTACATAACAAGGTATAATGACAAATTTTGTCAAATGCTTTGGCAAAGTCAGTATACACGGCGTCTACAGAGAATCCATCATCCATGGCCTTCAATATAATATTGGTGAATGTTAGCAAATTTGTATCTACTGATCGGTTTCTATAAAAACCATGTTGATTGGGTACAATATGGTGTCGCACAACAATAGATAATTTATCAGTAACCATTTTTTCGAGGATTTTGCCAAATTGACATAGTTTGGATATAGGCCTATATTTCTCGATGTCACGACTAGGGCTTCCAAAATTACGGAAATATCAATTACGTTATTGATAACAGAATTATTTTTAAAAATTACGTAATTACGGAATTACGTAATTTTTCCTATTTTAGTTAAAAGAGTTATATTTTCAGTAGTATTAATGAAAACAACAACTTTTCAGGCATTATTAAAGTTTTATTATATTACAATTATAAACAAAAATAAAAAATAAAATGAACAATTACTTGAACATCTTCATTTATTATTTATTTATTGTTTTTCCCCTGAAAATGGGCCCTCATGAAAGATAGAGCGTCCAAAGATTTATCAGCTAATGAGCTTCTCACTCTTCTCAGCTTATTGCAAAAATAGCCGGCGGAAGAAAAAGCTCGTTCAGCTTCAACACTCGTCGGCTGTATTGTTAATAAATAATTGTATGCAGCATTAAGGTAGACTTTACGTCCACCGCCAGTTTGTGAAAGAACGTATTATTTTTCAATATTTATTTTTTGTGAGTTTATCAATTCGAGCCTGACGGGAGTAACGGGGAATTACCGAGTCCTCTACCAAACACAACTAATTAAAGTAGGCTGAAGGCGGGGAAATCCCGTGCCCGCCAGTGTCAAAAATGGTAAAAGTGTATCGTGTGGACGTGTCTTAGCAAAAACATTTCTAATAATGTTAAAAAATAATATTTTTAATGTACAATCGGATGTGATACTGAAAGTAAAAAATAACGTAATTACGGATTTTAACATTTGAATAACGTATTTATTAGAAGCCTAAAAATCATCCGTAATTACGTTATTACGTAATTCCGTAATTACGGAATGGAAGCCCTAGTCACGACTTGCGGGTCCCTTTGGTACAGGAGTTATCCATGCTTTTTTCCAAACAGTAGGAACAAAACCTTCCTTAATCGATTTTTCAAAAAGTATAGTAATCGGAGCTGCGAGAGTAGAAGAACAATTTTTAATAAATAACGGATGCACTCCGTCAGGTCCTGCGCCCTTGTGAATATCAACAGATTTTAGATATTTGTTTACAATATTTTCATTAATTTCAATTGAATGGATATCTATCAAGGGATTAGTAGGTGCAACCAAATTATCTATGTCAGAAGGACCACTGTCATATACCTCAAAAACTGAATGGAAATGATTATTAAACAAATTACAAATTTCTTCTCCGCTCGATGTAACAGTGCTCTTATAAGTCATGGTTTGCCCATTAATTGAAAAAAATGACTTAATGTATGTCCAAAAAAATTTTGGATTATTTTTTATATATTTTTCTGAGAGACCTATGAAATCGCGATAGCATTGTTGTTCCATTTTTTCGGCTCGTTTCCGTAGTATACTAAAGCTATTATAATCAAGCGGGTTTTCGTACAGCTTCCAAAGTTTGTGAAATTTACATTTTTCTTTGAGAATTTTTTTTAAAGATGTATTATACCAAGCTGGTAGTTTAGATGATGAGCGGAGTTTTCTTCGGGGAACAAACACATCGATAATGTGACTCAATAATTTATACAATTTCTCAACTGAAGTTTCACAATTTAGATTGTTAAAATAATCACTCCAATTTATGTTTGATAATTCATTATTTATTTGTTCGTAATTCGCTGAATGAAAATTGTATACCAATCTTGTAGAGGGCGCTAATTGAGTTATATAGTTAAGTTCTAAGTCAATATGCAGTGCTTTATGATATAACGCGTCCTCCGCAACCAATGGTTCACTGCACATAAAAACTTTACAACACATATTATTACAGAATATTAAATCAAGTACGAATTAAAAATACAATTATATTGTTTTAGGTCAGTGAAACATAAAAAATCCGCTAAACATTGCGATGCATAGTTGTTGCCCGACAGTAAACTCATCGCGCCCGACGGAGTTGACACCCAATCTGCTTGAGATATATTAAAGTCCCCCAATATTAGAAATATGTCTTTAGGGTGGTCTATTATTAATTGGCCAACTAAATCAAAAAAGGATATCAATGACTGTCTATAGCACGGTCCATGTGGAATGTAAACACAAGCAATGTTTAAATAATAGTGATCTTTGAGTATGCCTCGCACCGAGCTAGTGTTGTTGCTCTGCATAGTTGACACAGGTATTGATACCCACACGCACTCACAGCCAGCTGGCGAGGGCACGGGCCAATCGCGGCGCACGGGCAGATACTCGGCTCGCACGGCTAAGAGCACTCCTCCGCCTCGCGCAGCTCCGCTATCGACCAAGGACCGATCGCAACGATGTACGCTATATCTGCTATCAAAGTATTCACGGTCATAAAAATCGGCTGTAAGCCAGGTTTCTGATATACCTATAAAGTCATAGTCGGATTGAGCTACTTGTGATAAAAACATGTGAGACTTAGTGCGTAGGCCCCTTGTATTCTGGTAATAACCATTAAACAGTTTTTTCTGTGTCATATTTTATCGTAAATACAAACAAATCGGTGCAAACTACTATAAGACGCCAAAGTGTAAAAAAATTAACAAAAAATAATGCTACTCGAACATCGAAATAAGACTCGCATGTTACCTTGTTTAAGAATATATAAAATCCAGGCCAAATTATGTCCTCAAAGTTAATTTTATAGACAAGAGACTTATTATTGTACAGTAATAGATAAATTATATTGTATATTCCGATAAAATTCAAAATCATATTGAACGGATAGGCTTTTTGAAATAGTTTTTGTACGATAGGCATACAATCAAACAAAAAAGTGTAGTATATATGAAGCGTCCACGGAAAGAACATGTCTAGTCACTTTTTTTTGAAAATGAGAATTTAATGCCAAAATGTAGAGCAAGTAATAAACTATTACTTACATCCTCTGTTACAACTGTATTATTATATTAACATGACTTTTTTTTAACTTTTATAAAACCTATACACGGAAAAAACATGTTATGTCACACAAAACAAAACCATACATTAGAGAAATTTTTCTTTTAGTATATCACGTTACAAATTGAGAACGAATGAACGGTAGTATTAATTCCAAGCTCAACTTATGTGACTTTTGAGTTTTTGCATTTTTTCGTAATACTATCCTTATCGACTTAATAATTAGTAAGGTTGCATATTATGCATGTTATAACTAATTAATATTCAAAGTTACCACATTCCAATACTTTTTGCTTTTGACTTTGCATATTTATTTCCTGTAGTTAAGTGACAACGTATGTTTCTTCCGTGTTCAATTGGGGTTTGGTTCGGTTTTTGGGTATTAACAATAACTATCCGTCACTTTTAACTAATGTTATATTTATTTATCTAAAGATAAGTAACTTTAACATACAATTGATTTATAAACAAGTGGATAAATATATTTGTTGATTAATTACATTGTTCCAAACTTTAAAAACGCGATAACTCAGAATGTCACTAAAGTGACTAGACATGTTCTTTCCGTGGACCCATAATATACAGATTACAATTTGAAATAAATATTAAGAAATGCGCAATGCAGCAGAATAAACTTTTTGAAACACTATGAGAAAATAAACACGTTTCTATATGAATGAACACAAATAATAAACCAAACAAAAGTCATTTCAGTTTGTCTAAATCTGCGTGATTATTTATGTAAATTACTCTACTGTTATCTTTCTTTCGCATTTGAATTTTACAATCACGAATCCACAAATACGAGTATTGCAATTCATTCTTTAACTGCCTGGCCCGTTTCAGGAGAAGTTTATTGTTTGGGGTTAGGTGATCGCCGACATACACGTTGGAGGCTGGCCCGGGGAGCTCGATGTCCGCAGTAGTGAGTCCTCGTCTAGCTCGAATAGCAGATAAAAGCTCATCTTTGCGTTTTCTTTGGGTAAATCGTACAATAATTGCAGGTGGACGCGCATCTTTTTGAGGAGCATTTTCGACACTCTGATAGCGGCGAACTCGGTGAATCGTATCCACATCACTGCCGTAGTGTAAAACCAACCTTAACACATATGTTGCGTAATATTGTTAATAAGTTTTCTCCCTTATTAAACGGTATACCCGAGATTTCTAAATTATTTATTATTATTTTCTTTTATCAACATCGCAATAGTTTCATTAGCGTCATTTAAACTCTTCTTATAATCGGACTCATTAATACTTTTACGGAGTTGTTGGTTCTCCGAGCGCAAATCAACAGTTTCTGACCGCAGCTCCGACAGCTCAGCTCGCATCTCGTCGTTATTGTTGGAAATAACATTAATGTCAGTCTGCATGCTTCTGATGGTCTCCTCAAGCAGCGAGAACCTGGAGGCCCAGCTTTGAATTGTAGTAGCCAGTCCGTCAATTTTGCTGTTGAAACTGTTCCTAAGTTCAACCATATCGAGAGTTAATTGCTCAAATTTTGTATTCATATTATTCATTAGGCCTCCGTGTCGATGCTTACAATTGACGGCAAGTTGTGATCTGTATTGCTATCCGAACGTTCGTTTAACAGCACTGGAGTCTTGGGGCTATTGGATGCCGATTGACCTTTTTTAGCGTTCTTGCAATCGGAACACTTCCACTTCTTTAAGTTCATCGGAAGTATTTTCTTGAATTCCTGTTCCGTAAGCCCAGCGCACGAATAATGGGTGCATGCCTCGCACGATGACGATGTGCATTTTATAAAATCACTGGACCCGAGCACCTTTTTGCATTTGGAGCAATTCATATTGATCAAATAAATAACTCCACCGTCTTATTAAAATTTTAAAATAAATCGGTACAGGATAATTGTCACACGGGGATAACCTTCTTAACACCATACAAGTTCAGCTCACTATCGTATGCACTTTGCCTTGGTTCGCGTTATCACCAAACAGACCGCTCGGAATAAAAAGATCGCAAGCGCCATGCAGATTGCGGCGCTTACGACGTTTGAATCTGGCACTTCCACTAACCGTGCGGTTTAACTACAATGAATAATTTGAGCAATGATGTTAAATAGTTATGAAAATGTTAACTCTCATCACTATTTCATAGCTACTTAGCTTATAGCCCTAATGCACTGAATTCTACTCTCCCAAACTTTAGTTTTCTACTTAGAATGAATAAATTACGAGGAGCAAAACAGAACACATGTCCAGGTACCGTACGTTTTTTGACATGTATGTCATTCAATGCCCATACACAGATTGCTATGCAATCCGCACACCGATATGCATCTAAACCCGTATTATTGTCCACCGCCCTTGTCGATGTGACGGACATAAATAATATTTGTCACACCGCTCGCGTATTACTCGACAATGGCAGTCAACGATGTTTCATCACTAAATCATTAACGGAATTATTAGACATGCCATTGATACAGTCCACTCACGAAATTCGCGGAGTAGGTAACTCAGTTATGCACTGCACGCAGACCTGTGATGTAACTCGCGCGTTAATACCTACACCACCAATTTAAATTGTTTTGTACTACCGCAAATAACTTCTACTGTTTGGCGTTCATTGCCGCGAATGTTATATTGATTTACAATTTGACATTCGCGGTACTGAACGCCGAACGACGCATGCTATTTGTACGTGAAAATCGCGCTAATTTCTGTATTCCAGATAATGTACAAATGGCCGATCCGCATTTTCTAGATTTGCAAAATATTGACATCTTAATAGGAGCCGATAAGTTTTGGGATCTACTTACGCAGGGTAAGATAAGGTTACCTAACGGACCTTACTTATTAAATACTAAATTAGGCTGGATAATTTCGGGTCCCGTTCATTTAAACGCACGCATTGACGGCCATATCCAGTGTAATTTAACGGATTCGATTGACACTTTGTTACGACAGTTTTGGGAGATTGAGGAGCTGCTCGCGGCTCGGGCCGTGTATACCGACGAGGAGAAGGCTTGCGAGGAGCAGTTCCTTCGCACCACTACGCGCAATAGCGAAGGGAGGTTCTGTGTTAGTTTGCCATTTAAGTACTCACCCGAACTGTTGGGAGATACTTATTCTCAAGCGGAACGTCGTTTTCTGTCGCTTGAAAAACGATTAGAGCGATCAGAAAGCTATAAAAAATGTATAGTAACTTCATCCATGAATATGAGGATTTAGGACACATGAGCAAAGTTACATCCCACGGTTCACCGCACTGTTTCATGCCACATCACGGTGTCTTCCGCGAACACAGCAGCACCACTAAATTGCGTGTCGTTTATGACGCCAGTGCCGCTTCTACCTCGGGCAAGTCATTAAACGATCTCCAAATGGTAGATCCAGCGATACAAGGCGACCTCATCTCCATTTTGCTTCGTTTTAGGCAGCACCAGTTCGTAGCCTGCGCCGACGTTGAGAAGATGTATCGACAGTGTTTAGTTACAGACCAGCAACGTGACCTCCAGTTGATTCTCTGGCGCGATAGTCCTGCGCTGCCTCTCAGCATGTACCGGCTAAACACTGTCACATACGGAACCGCGTCCGCCCCGTTTTTAAGCGTACGTTGCCTAAAACAATTAGCCGCTGAGTGTACTAATCCCGATGTCATTACGGAAGATTTTGACGCACAAAAACAGCTGACGCTCGATAGCAACTGCAGCTCTAAAACGTTAGGAATAAACGTTAGGATGGAACAATGTTGACGATATGTTTTACTTTAATTCTCAATTTGAGTTCGTTAACAATGACAAGGTCACTAAACGCACTATTTTGTCCCATGTGTCGCAAATATTCGACCATTTAGGTTTACTGAGTCCTACGATAATGCTGGCTAAGGTCTTATTACAACGTTTGTGGTTAATAAAATTAACTGGGATGATGAAGTACACAGTGACGTCACGCGGTCTTGGAAACGCTGTGCGAAGTCGTTATCAGCTGTTTCTTGACATCGTAAATTAAAAAAAATACGTCAACGATCAATTCACATTATGCAGTGACACCAAAGTTTGACATAAAATGCTGAGAAAACAAAAAGCGTTCGAGTGTTTTAAATTTCGAATAAATGGCATTTAAAATTTTAGTGGCCAGTATTGTTATTATTAAAACAAAAAGGTTGTAAAGCTTTGAACAGAACGTAAATCATTTTAAATAAAATGCTTCACAAAATTAGTGGCCAGTATTCTTATTTTAGCAAAGAAAAGTTTGTCATCATTCGGTACTCTATCTGGAATTCTAGAGCACAAATTTAATATGAAATAATCGACTCAATTGCGGAAAACTGAAGTTATTTTTTTATTCTAATATTTAAATAAAGAAATATTTAGTGTTTTTAAAATTTCTATTAAATGGATATGTTTTTAAGCTAATGGGCTACCTTGTGGTAGTGTATTTTTTTTTCACTGCAACAGCTCAAAGTTTGGTAAATGTTCGATCGATGATGCAAAATTCAAGTTTGCGTTTTTTTTTTATTAAAGCACGGTAGTGACGCCATTGGTAATGTTTATCAGATAGCACCACTATTAAACATTATTAAGGTAAAAAGAAAATAAAAAAAAAATCTTCGTACACTAACCATGACCAACAATTCGAGTAAGGGTGTCAATTTTCAAAAAAAACAAAAAAGTCCAAAAATCTCGAAAACCGTGCGACCGTAGTTCAAGGATTATCCACTATATACCTAACATCCTGTATATTCGCACGGTAAATGATGACCTCGAAATATCAGTACGCCTGTTGCCTGTTATGTTCTAAAGGGAAAGTTGCGCCTTTAAAACCCTTAAGCATTCCACGTTTGGAATTGATGGGAGCACTTTTAGGGGCTAGGTTGTACGACAAAGTTGTCAAAAGTTTGCACTGTCAGTTTAACATTTTATTTTGGACGGACTCGATGCTTAAAACTTTCGTGCACAATCGTGTTGCCGAGATACACGAATTAACTAAGGACCTTCCATGGCGACATGTTAGCGGGAAACAAAACCCAGCCTGACTTAGTATCGTGCGGTGTTGACCTGGAGCATTTGGTTGATTCGGGTATCTGGTGGACCGGGCCAAGTTTCTTGCACGATAGTCAATTTGATTACGCATCTTTATTATTGATTCCTAATTCTAATGACATGCATGTTTTGCCAGAGGTAAAATCAAATGTTAATTTTGCGCTAACTTCGGTGGCTGACGAAACTTGATTCCCATTCAAAAGGTTCTCTCAGTTTTCTCGCATGATACATGCCGCTGCGTACATATTACGATTTATTTTCAATTCACGCAATAAAAATAATAAACGTAAGGGCAGTATCAGCGTTGAAGAACTTGGAGAATCATTGACGTTATTGGCCAGACTGTCGCAACTGGAATCCTTTCCAGATGTTATTGGCTAATAACAATCATTGAAATCTAAACACAATTTAAGTAAATTAAGTTTTTATATGGGCGAAGATAAAGTTATCCGTGTTGGTGGTCGCATTAAAAATTCTCCATACTTTTCTTTCGAGAAAAAATACCCAATGCTGATCGCTAGTAAATATTATTTCTCAATATTATTATTTCGCAGCGAGCACAATAAACTTCTTCATGCTCCGCCTCAAGCGCTATTGTTTAACTTACCTACACGACAGGAGGTGGTCTATCGGGGGTAGAAACCTCGCTCGTAAAGTGGTTCATGATTGTGTTATTTGCAAACGATTAAGAGGAAAAACCCTTACGCCTCTGATGGGCAACCTCCCCACAGCGAGAATAACTCTTACCTACCCTTTTCTCAAATGTGGAGTAGATTACGCTGGACCAGTTTTTGTACTGAACCGCAAAGGCAGAGGCGCGCAAACGGTTAAAGCCTATATTTGTTTGTTCTTCTACTTTGTGACTCGGGCTATTCACCTGGAGCTTGTGATTGACCTCACAGCTAACGCATATCTCCTAGCCCTTAAACGATTTATATCGCGCCGCGGCAAGCCTTCGGATATTTTCTCCGCCAATGGTAGAAACTTTGTGGGTCTAATGAACGATTTCCGCAGCTTTCTATCCAGATGCAGTTCGGACATTGTTGATACGCAACCAGTCAACAAATTAAATTTAGGTTTATTGTACCTTACGCTGCTCATTTTGGTGGTCTATGGGAGGCTGGGGTGAAATCATGCAAGCACCACCTACGTCGCGTGGTACGAAACGCTCACCACACTTTCGAGGAATTCAGTACGGTGCTAACGCAAATTGAGGCTGTCCTAAATTCACGTCCCTTGTCCCCCATGTCTTCGGATCCACAGAATTATGCTCCGCTGAGCCCTGCACACTTCTTGGTTGGCCGATCCTTAACGTCACCCACTAACGAAGACCTCCGAGATGTCAACTCGCATCGACTCGACCGGTACCAGATGGTGGAGAAGATACGGCAACATTTTTGGGAGCGTTGGGCGAAGGAGTACGTCTCCGAACTACATGAGCGATCCAAATGGAGGACGAGTACCCAAGACCTGCAACCTAACTCACTCGTCGTCATAAAGGACGACAATCTCCCCCCTTTAAAGTGGCCCCTAGAGCGAGTCGTCAAAAGTATTCCCGGCAAGAAAGGCGTATCAAGGGTCGCAGAAATTAAAACCGCATCTGGCATAGTGAGGCGCGCATACACCAAAATCTGTCCGTTGATTTCCCAGACTAACAACGCGATTTAATAGTTTTGAAAGTCAGTGCTTTCAAGGCCGGGGGCATGTTCGGACACATAGCGACACCTGTGAGCAACCTACATGAAGCAGCCACACATCGTCACACTCTACGTCACACATTTGTTCCATACATACCCCTGTCCTAGAACTTTTGTACAAGAACGTTCGCTACAATACAAGCTGCACGCACGTTAAGCTTTTGGATTTTTATTTAACCATCCTTTCGCAATTGTCTAAAATTATTACGCAAATTAAGCTCCTGCTATCCAACACTAGAGTTCTAAATCTAAATTCTTAATAACATAAATAATATTCTCGTAAATAAATTGAGACGCTACAGTTAAGATATTAATTTCTTTAAAAAGTTGTCTTAAGGAGTCTGAAACTGAAACTTTTACTTTTGATTTATACTGTTTATTGCTTGTTTACTGATTGACTCTACCCACTTTACATTGGCGAAATCACTACGAAATACCGCGGTGGATCGCCATTATTCGCTGCGGTCGCTTCGCTAAATGCACCTGTTCGTTTGCAGTGCGCGTGCCGCGGTTTATGCTGGGGACCGTCAAGTGACCCGACTTGTGGCCGAAAGCTGTCGCGTTCCGGAAGTTTCGGGGCAATCTAGCAGCAGTGATCATGACGCTAATTTTGGCAAAACAGGACCACGCTGTTCTGTCACGTCGGTGTTAGTTTTAAGTTTTGTATTGTTATGAATGTTAGTCTATAAATTTTTGGCCTCGTTGCTGGAAATAAAAATGATTATTATTTAGATATTAATTTAATTTTCTGTAATATCGGTTTTTTTAAATAAGTATCAAATATAAAAGTGAAATAAAAATACTAATAATAAATATAAACATTTAAAAAAATCTAAACGCTGAGTGCCGCCGGCAGCCGAGTAGCGGGGAAGAATTCATAAAAGTTAAATGGGACCCAAATTACTTAAAATAATAGTGTAGCTCTTCTTGGTACGAGTTTGTGGTACAGTGCGACACAAAAGAGTAGAAATTAAATAAAATTAACTAAAAAAACACACTAAATTGTTGCCGTAAAAATAAATAAATAAATAATCTCACTCAAATTGATCTAATCCCAAACTAAGCTCTAGGCTTGTACTATGGCTACTAGACAACGACTTAAATACTTATATAGAGAAAAAAATACTTAAATACACAGAAAACATCCAAGACTCAGAAATAAATACTCGTGCTCATCACACAAATATTTGCCCATACCAGAAACCAACCCTGGACCACTAGCTTCGTAGGCAGGGTCACTACCAACTAGCGTTGAAAACGGAAAAAAAACTCGCTTTTTTCTGCTCTTATTATAATCTATATTTGGTCTTTTTTGTTAACAAACGGGTGACATCGACGGCATGGAGGCAGAAGCAATTGAAATAGGTGGCGAGAGTGATAGTGATTGACTATGAATAAATTGTCATTATTCATTTGTTATTTTTCCTAAAAAACCAGACCCAAACGGAAAACAAACGAATTTTTCAAAAATCGAGTTACGCTACTACCGACTAGTCTATCGCGTCGTCAAAATATGGCAGTTACGTAGAAAGTGGCGCCCGCTTTTAATTTCTGCTCTTTTGTGTCGCACTGTATTTGTTTATTATTCACGTGTATCGTCTTCGTGAAGGTTTCACTTGAACGGAGTATGAACAGCATACTTTTTTTTTTCACCCTGTACGTATATACAGTGTGTAAATCCAATACGAGCAAATATTTTAACGACGGTTAATATGCATCCTAATTAACATGAAAACATGTGTATCGTTAACCTAAGTTGTAATTTTTTTTTAAATAAATAAATAAATAAATAAATAAATAAATTTTGTTGTTAATTTAATAAAAAACACTTAGTTCATGCACATACTGATTCCTTCACACTTACAGAAATTAAAAAAAAATATCTTCGTTTAATCCTTAGTTGATCCACGATGTTCCAAACTCAGCGATGTAAATCAGGGGAAACCATTGTAAAATCACAAGACAATGTAGATACCTGTTCTCCATAATAATGCAAAATTATAACGTTTTTCTTAATAAAAATCTATCAACAAACAACCAAGGCACACAGCATTGATTGATACTTTAGGTTATGTGACTGACGGCCACTCGTAATGACATAAGGTCAACATTGGCTATACTCACCTGCCCTGCCAAAAGAGTTTTCTTTCGTTTCAAGCAGAATTTTTACTAGCTTTTGCCCGCGAGTCTGTCCACGTAGAAATTGTTTATCGCTTATATCGGGATAAAACCTGTCCTATGTGTCATGAGTCATAATAAGTCGATCCGTGGGTGTCGAATTCCTACAAAACCGTTAAACCGTTTTTGCGTGATTGAAACACAAACATCCACGGTACTTTGCCCGAGTTAACTTTGTAACTTCTTTCATTTCTTTTAATCTAATCTTTATTCTACAGAATAATTGTACCGAAGGAAGTTAGACACCTACTTAATTCAAAGTTTTGCATACTACAATAATAACATTTAAGTACTTAATCCCACTAATCCCACTAATAAATGTAAAAAATTCTCATTCTTTGCCCGTGGTTCTACTGCGTAGTCCTACTGACCAATGATTTCTATTTCAATATCAAATTGACAGGGTTGACGGATCTCCGCTGGCGCGGAGCTCCTATTTCTGGGCGTTTTAGCCCTTCAGGCCAGCTGCAAAACTAACATAGCTTAAACCTAGGTACCTCATATTTATGATACTATTTTCGATCAGTAACGATGATTGAATAAATCGTGACACTGCTGTATTGTGTTATTAGCTATACACAAGCGTAGTTCTTTACCAGTGCAAAGGTTACGACCAGCGACTGTATCGCGGGTTTTGCAACTGTATGGTGATTTCATCGCTGAAAAAGATGCTATGGGTGATCTTCCTAAGGGACATTAAGACCTTTAATGAGTAAATGGCGAACTGGACAATAACGCGAATATCAAATTTAATTTTATTTACAAACATAGGTACTGGTACTCTAAAAAAGATACTGTTGAAATTTTCACTGCCGCCGGTGTACATGCCTGAGATAGCTGTTCTCCACGTGTCGACCGTGTACTTCAATACAGGCTTCACAGCGTCGTTTAATGGAGTCTATGACATGGCTGAGATCGGTCGTTTGTCTCAGTTTTTCAAAAACTTCGGTTATTTTGTTTTTGAGCTGTTCCACCGACGTCCTAGGTTCCGAGTACACCTCGTTCTTAACTGCCCCCCAAAGAAAAAAATCGAGTGGCGTTAAATCGGGAGAACGAGCCGCCCAGCGACGTGGGCCAAACCTCCCGAGCCACCTGTCCTCAAACATTGAATTGAGGACATTTCGCACGCGAATTGCCGAGTGAGCCGGAGCACCATCCAGCTGCAGCCATGTCTGCCGGCGTTCTTCTTCGGGCAGCGTATTAACGTAGTCTGCTAAAGGCCCATTCAGAAGCTGTATAAACTTGTCTGTGTTTAGGTTACCGTCGATAAAAATAGGCCCGATAATACGATTGCCATGAATCGCAGCCCAAACGTTTACAGCCCAACGATACTGGTGCCCAGTTTCTTTTAAATTGTGAGGATTTACCCGTGACCAGTAATGACTGTTACGCTGGTTCCAGACCCCATTCCGTGTGAATGTACTCTCATCAGTCCAGATTATCTTGGCCAAAAAATCGCCGCCTTCTCGATGTTGGCTGAGCAACCACTGACAAAGTGCAATTCGTGGCGGCAAGTCCCTGGAGAGCAAAGCGTGAGCCTTTAAAAATTTGTAAGGATGTTGCTTGTAGCGCTTGAGGATATTGTGCACCACCGTTTGACTCACATTAAAGCGTCGCCCAGCGTTCCTGGTACTATCCTCTGGGTTAGACGAAAAATGGAGCAGTATTCGATCTTCTGTTTGAACGGGAACCTCTCGATTCACTGCTGCACCATCAGTTCTTCCGGTCACAGGCAAATCCTCTCGAACTCGCTGTAATGCGTTCACAATCACTCGAGCGCTACTCGGAACTCTGCGATTCGGGAACCGCTCTCTGTACAAACTTAACGCTCTGTTTCCATTTTGTTGAGCTTCACCATATGCTAAAATCATATCACTCAATTCCTGAGCACTAAAATTAGATGGTCGCGGCATTTTAGATTTATGTAACTGTTTTCCAGCATATTTTATGTCATAGTTGGATGCTGTTACGCAAAAATGCGTTATCCCACAATTATTTAGCAATAAAATGTCAACCCACAACAAGAGTTCTAAGGGTTGACACTTTATTGCTAAATACTTGTGGATTGACACATTATTGCGTAACAGCATCCAGTTATCCTTTTTTACTACATGATGGGTTTTCTGTATGCAGTAGTGCAATTCCTCATATCTAAACTGTTTTCATAATAAAGAAGTATGTAGGTAGGTACAATACAACTTCTTCGTCTATGGTCATCTGAATTGATTATGAAATTGTCATTACCACAGGTCATGACTCTTTTGACAGTTACAGTTCTTTGTTGATAAATACCACATTAAATCCGCTAAATTAATACATAATCTGTAAATGCAATATTATCCATTAATAAAACCAAGCCCACAAAAAAGATCATGTCAATAATGTGTGAATAATGTATGTGTGTGATAGATGACACACTGGATACCTAGTAAAGATAAGTAAGTAGTATGTACGACAATTTACGTGCATGGGTGCATTAAATTATGATCGTTTCACGTTAAAATCAATAATAATACAAAATAAAACGTTTTTGTTTAGAGAACAATTCTAATTTTTCACGTTAAATGCCATAATTACGCTAGTTTGGCTGCCGATATACGAAAGGTCTGAAAAAGTTATGCATTATACATTGCTGCTCGATGGGACCTTTAAAAATTAATTGCGCTCTATGTATTAGAGTTATTAACGAAATTCCACATTTACATGACTTGTAGAGCTATAACCTACGTCTAGTTTAAATGTTTGCTCGTATTCCATTTACACACTGTATTTTACATCTTTTATTTTTATGTCTTTATGTTTAAACGCATACACACTAGTTTAGGCTCGTTGGTTTTGTCCGAATAAGTAGAGAATGAGTGTACCAAAAACTAGCCAAGTGCGAGTTGAACTCGCGTGGAGAGGGTTCCGTACATTTATGACACTGTAAAAAATATCACGTTTGTAATCCTCACGCGAGTTAACTACTACTAGCGCTATCTAGTGGTGTTTTAGTGAAGTATTTTCCGTAAGTGAATGTATTATATTTACCATTTTCTTTTCAATTGATAGAATTCTAATAGGTTTTTCGGTAATCTAAAAGCAATGAAATATATTTTGTATTTTTCAAAATTTTAGGCTTAGTTGTTCGAAGATCAGAGGGCATGGTTAATTATCGTCTTCTTCCATGAATAAAATGAAAGGAGCTTATTTCAACAAAAAAAATAATAATAATATTTGATATCCTCATAACGAGCGCTTTTATGTGATAAACATTTTCCCAAGAATTAGAACGTTTGGAGGACGAATTAAAGTACTCGTTAAAAATACATTTTATTTACCTTTGAAAGGTACTTATTTGAATAAAATACTTAATAACTTACAAAGGTTTCTTTGCGAAATTGATTCTGCGAGTGGGTGTTTGGTTTCAGATCTACAGGATGATTAGGTTGTTATTGGAATCAATTATTATACTCGTAAATAAAATTTATTTTTATATTATTATCTCTATTGAGGTACCGTAAACTGGGGGTACTTTGATTTACGGGGTAACATTGATCACCCCAAAAACTATCTTTAATATTTAATTATTCTATTAAATGTTTCATCAGGACTAAGCTACTCATACAGTTATATAATTACTTCAACAATTTAAGAAGATAACAACTAAAACAGTTATCGTTTTAAGGTCGGTCAATGTTACCCCGTAAATCAAAGAACCCCGGTACACGAGTAATCCTTCCTTTCCTTATAAATTCTCCTCCCTTCCTTATAAATTGAGCGCTTTGACGATGCTGTTGCGATGACGCACCTAGCTGAAGTAAATTTATTGAATTGTAATTTAATTTACCACCCACAGACTACCATTGCCTTTAATTTACCGATCAAGTTGAAATTGTACAAAAAACAGCTATTACGTTGTCAAATTTTTTAATCAAGGTCCTGTTTCTTGTACGCGCTGTTTGTCACCAATTAATTTGACGTCACACTGTTTACATAGAATGAAGTGGTAAGCTGGTTTTATTGGTCTATAATATTTTTCATATCTTATAGTGCCTGTTGAAATTATACATTTACCGCGAACATCGTGTCTACCAATTAAGCAACCAACTCATTATTATTGTTTTGCGCATTTTTAAAACAAATTATGAAAATCTATGGACATATGTCATGGAACTAAATACAAAATAATGAAACTACTTTTACTTCTTATATGCGAAACGGCCCGTTAATAGTGTTTGACTATAACCTCGTTCTTCGCCCAAATCGATTTGCCGATACGATTTTAATCATTTAATGTCATTGCGTTTTATTTTACCACATAAAACACCTATGTATACTTTACCATACGATGGCAATAATAATAATAATAATAAGGCCGCAGGGCAGCTAGTGGCGAGCTGTGGTGAGTGGCGACACCACGGACCTGAGTGCTCCCGAGGGTAGGTCCTGTTCCTCACCTCACGCTTGCTGAGGAGCACCATGTCATCCGCGTAGCTTATACTGTTGATGCAGTCTCCGCTAACGTGGCATCCTACACGTGTACTCCTCAGCTGAAGAATGAGGTCGTTTACATAGAGGTTGAAGAGGTCCGGAGACGTAAGCCCACCGTGGCGAACACCGCATTCTAACCTGTACGTGTTAGATGTCGCTTCACCCCATTTCACACAGTTAGTTTGACCGCCATACCAGTACCTCAACAGATCTACCACCTCTTCTGCTACCCCTGAGCCGTACAGTTTGTTCCAGAGAATGTCATAATTAATAAGATCAAACGCACGGCTCAGATCGAGGAAACACGCGTACACAGACGTATTACGGTTTGTGTAGTAATTTACGGTGTGTTTCAAACTTAGTATAGCCGAGTCCGTTGAGAGACCGGGACGGAAGCCAAACTGCGCATCATCAATATTTAAATGGTTCATCAGCTCGGGCTGCAATAACCGTTCAAAGACCTTACCTATCACCGTACCCAGAGAAATAGGGCGGTAGTTATTCGCGCAACTGAGATCCCCGGTTCTGTTTTTTGCGATAGGTATAACGACTGTTTTCATGAGGTCCGGCGGTAGGTAACAATATTTCAAACAAAGGTTGTACAGCGAACAGAGCTTAACATATAATGATCTACCTGCTCCGAGTAAATGCTCCAGACTGAGGTCATCATGCCCAGGTGACTTGCCTCTCTTCATCTTTAAAACAGCCTTTTCAATATCGTCTGGGTAGAACTGAATTCTCAGTTTCAGTTCTTCAGAACCCCGGACAGGCCTAAACCCAGTCTGTAGCATTGCCTCAGAGATTGGTAGCGGATCGACCATGAAATTTCGACCAAACATATTGGCTATCTGTGCCGGGTCTTGTAGACCGTCCACACCAACAGGTAAGCCTTGCTTGTCAGTAATTTTTTTTGTTTGTTTCCAAAAACTCTTGAAATTCTTCTCTTTTCGGTGCAGGGCCGACATATCTACTTTAATTTGTTCGTCATTATTCTGACACCATTTTAGTTTATTTTTAAAAACCTTCTTGCTGCTAGCAAACAAATCATACACTATTCCTGTGGACGGCCGACCCGCTGAGACCCAGCAGTTAAATGCAAGTCTGTATTTTTCGTGTAATTCCTTGACATGAAAATTCACACCCCACTACTTTTTTCTTTTTCATGCGATCAGGACAAGAGTCGGATTTTCTACTAGCACAGGCTTGCAACGTTGAAACAATTATAACATATTATAAATTATTAATGAACACAAGGTGCTCATCACGTCTTAGGCATTTAGACTTACTTATATTATTACTATCACAGTCGTTGCAAATAAGATCGTCGTTAATTTCAGGTAGCCTTACACTACATAGTTCTTTATAATAACTTATTTGACTAGCGTCTCTATCACCCCATCTCACTCCGCGACCTGATACCACAGATACCGGTACAAAGGCTTATTTCACGACCGCAATATTGCACACAATACGCAACGGGAAGTGATCCGATGAGGACACATCACGTACCACTTCCACGCACTCTATAGTATTCCACGCCGCCTCAGTCGTCACGCAGTGATCCAACCAGCGACATGAGCCATGCGCTTCACTTATATATGTGAACGTATCCGATTCACTACCCAGCTTCACAATGTCCGCGCAGTACCATTGCTGCTCCTGGCAGAAATGTGTGAGCTCACAACCGAACCTCGCACTTGGGTGCGCGTTAAAATCACCCAACACGTAAACAACTTGCACATCACTTTCTTCAATAATAGCGTTAACCCGTGCTAAGCACGCTGTAAATTCGGAAAGGTTGTCTATCGGATGTTGCGAATCCGTGGGCATGTACACGTTGATAACAATGAAAACATTCATATCCACGGTCACACGAATCGCGGCCAGCCTGTCACACGAAGTCTGGATTACTGACACGTTGGCAAATTTTGATTTTTTCCACAACAAAGCAAGACCTCCATAGGGTCTGCCCTGTAGCACTTTATCCCCCGTATCCACCGAAGACTTAGCAGTGCTCCCGAATTCACCATCGATGCTGTGCACGAAATCCAGGTCATGCGGCAGCAACCAAGTCTCTTGCAGTGCAATTATGTCACACATCCCACATAGGTCCCTCACAAAGTTTATAGATCTTTTAATTGCCTTACAATTAAAAGAGATCATAGTGGTTTTATCGTTTAATGCACTATCCATTATTAATAGAAATTTCGTTCTCAATACTCTTTGCTTTCGCACGTATTTCTCCCGGAACACCCTGTATTTGATCCCATCTGGCCAGAACTCATTCGACAAAAATTTGTTTAACTTGCTTTTAAGTACTTTAACTTAAAAAGAATTAAATGTTGTGGGAAACTTTTGCTGAAGCAACTGGATATCCAGATATTTTTCGCCGACATTTCCTCAATGTGCTCTTTAAGGTGTTCAACATTCGTCAGTTTGGAAACCCGCGACACATAGATCGCAACTGCCATGTCCGCAGCCATTATTTTGCACGAACGAAACGCTGTCCCATTCATATTAATTTTAAATGTACGTTTTTTGCGCTCCACAATAGTAAAGTCGTCTTCAGTTAGATTACGTATTGGCCGCAACTACGCAATACGAGGGCTGTTTGATAAGTCCTTTTAAAAACTATTTGAAAAACCTTTTTTCTGGTAAATGGCATTAACACTGGCAGGCACAATCTTTCAGCAAAAAAAAACAGTGTCAGTATAACCATTGTTTAACTGTGATCACTCGTAAATTTTCAACAACTAAGGAAAAATCTGAATGCCGTTATAATACATTTTTTTAAGAAGGGTTGCAGTGCTCCCCCAATAAAAACTGAACTTGATTCTGTTCATGGCACTAACGCTTGGTGCGTTAGGTGTCGTTGTAGACAAATTCAAATTCAAATTCAAATTCGTTTATTGCATGTCATAATACAGGTGATATAGATGGAATTACATGGAAGGTATACATATGACACCCTGCAAGGGCGTAGCAACTTAGGACAGTAGGGCTAGTACCTAATTATTAGAATAAAATATTAACTATGAATATTGCACATATCAATAATTCTTACATATTTAACTTATTTCTAATTATATTACTTATACATTATAAAGAATTATATTTGCTTTCATTTATCTCTAAATTCGGTATTTAAAAATTCACTTAGACTATAGAAACAATTATCAATTTAAAATATTTTTAACTTGCTTATAAATAAAGGGAATTTATTTTCACTTTTGATGGAATTTGGTACATGGTTGTATATTTTGATCATCATTTGGTGTGGACTGGACGCAACTAATTTTAATTTGGTAAACAGTAGTTTAAGTTTATTAAGATTTCTATTATTTCTCTTTGTTTCTGTGAGAGTCTGAAATAAGTCAGAATGCTTTCTGATAAATTTACATGATTCTAAAATATACATGGATGTAAGGGTAAGTATTTTAAACATTTTAAAGTGGGGTCGACAGGAGTCCATAGAATCTATATTTGCTAGTATTCTGACACACTTTTTTTGCAGGATAAATACAGCATCTACCTCACAACAATTTCCCCACAATATAAGTCCATACAGCATTCGGGAATAGGCGTATGCATAGTACGCCGAGAGGGCAGTTTGGAAGTCAGTGATACGCTTAAGGTGTTGGAGGGCGTATATGAAGGAGGATAATTAATTGTTTTGATAGTTTTTGGATATGAATTTTCCATGTTAAATGAGTATCCAGGTGTATGCCTAATAAGGTCGCAGAGTTAGCTGTTTCTGTTGTATTATGACAATATGAAATGGGTAGTGCCTGCTTTTGGTAAGGTTTAAATTGAATTATTTTTGTTTTATTGAGATTCAGTTTTAAACTATGTGACTCTAACCAGTGAGTAATTGTGTTTAGATTTATATTTAATTTATTTACAGCTTCGCTAACAGTTTTACAAGAGAAAAGGATGGAAATATCGTCTGCGAAGAGCACACAGTTATCAGTTACTATATTTGGGAGGTCGTTAATGTATATCAGAAAAAGGATGCAGCCTAGTACGCTACCCTGGGGAATGGAGCCAGTGATATCAACTCTATCCGATCGTACATACTGTATTTTTCCAGTCTCGAAGTGTGTATTATTAATTTCAACATATTGTGCGCGATTTTTTAGATACGATTTGAACCAATCGTGAGTTGGACCTCTAATTCCCGAAGCATACAGTTTATAACAGCGGGCCAATTATGCGTGGCACCTTTTTATCGTGTGGATATGTATAAATTTTTAACAAAGTCGTCTCTTTTATCTAAATCCCTAATATGGTTGACAATGTCGATAAAGTTATTGCGCCGATATAGCGACGACTATTGTGTTTAAGCCCAGTGTGACAAGAATCACATGAGATTACTACCAATTTGCAAAAAAGTTGCTAGTGTCACGAAATCAATACATTTTTGCACATGTTGGATGTTGAATGGCGGACTTTATATCGACGGTAGAAAGCAATTTTGTCGTATCTAAAAAATAGAGGTTTACACCAGAGTAAAAAAAACACTTTGAAAAAATATAATTCTTTAACTAAAAGAGATAAAGAGATATGTCCTAAATAAAAAATTGTAAGAAAATAATGATAATTCAGGCAGATACAATAAATTTATTCTAAAGTTAGTATAACATAGGTTTTTTACGAGATACAGCAAAACATTTTTTAGTCTCGGAACTCAATTATGTTGTATCTCGAAGTCATTATATATGGGATGTGGAAAATTCTTCTAAATTATTTGCGGCAATTTCGCTGTATATGTAATCTAGCAAAAAAATAGTTTAAAATTTTTGGTATATGTATCACAGAGCAATAATTGTAGTTCATTCATTTTAAAGCAACTAGAGACAATTAAAAGTAAATTGGGAAATTTTGTTGTAAGTAAGTAGGTACAAATAAAACCACAGATAAGTGTCACAAATATCTAAGCGTCAATTTTGCCGTATCTCCGTATTCATGTTTTTATGATAACAAACGTTTGTGGTAACTATTTGAAACTCACCAAACGTAACCATTTTATCTCAATACATCAAAATACATAGAAAGTAATTTTGATGTATCTAATTATCAAAACTAAATAACAAATAATGTCCTAAATACAACATTACAGGTAATGCTTTGGGTAAAAAGTTTGTATAAATTCGACGTCGTATCTAAAATTAAAATCGTCCGAGAAATACGAGACTTGGACCATTCTTCGCAGTTTTTTTTTCTGTTTCAAATAAGCAAAGAAAAAAAAAACGATTTTTCTAGATAGGTACGACAAAATTGCTTCCTACCGTCGATATAATGCTTCTAAAATGGGAAGTTATAAATTAGTCATCGAAAGAAGCCGGACGCCATACTATTAAAAATATATGGGTTATGTTGATATCTTGATTCGGTAGTTCTATATTCTATGGTTATTAGTTTATGGTTAGTAGTTTAGTACATACCTACGAAAGTTTAAAGTTTGTACTGGAATTTTAGTTCGGTCCGAAATTGTTCTTGGAGAAACCGAAAATGAGCCAAACAACAAAAGTGTAAGTTTAACATTGTGAACTAATATGAGTTTAAGTGCATTGTCAATTTCTTTATTTATTGTTAATGATTAAAACAATCATGTTGTGTTACAGTCGCTGTACAGCAATACAACAAAGAAAAATTATTGAATATATGGCCACAGCCAGAGACTGTAGTAGTAGTATCTAGACATTCTACAAAAAAATACAGCTTAGGTATACCAATTATAATGTAAAACGCTTTTATTATAAGTAACTAAACCGTTTTTAATAAGTAAAAATATTATAAAACCAATACTTACGCTTAAATATTACATGAATTTGAGTATTTTTCCAAATGAAATGTCTTGTCGTCATCAACCCGGCAATTGTCGACAACTTATCGAATTGAGATGTCAAAAGTCGATCCAAAGTGGCCACCCATATTAAGCAAAGTCGATAAAATATGACGTTCGTCGTATATCGTTGTCAAAAGTGGATAATGCAATGTAACCGATGCCACCATATTAGCTTACGTCGACAGTGACATAATGTCGATGATCTTGAGATAAAAACGTTTTATCGCGTGGATAAGTGTCACCATAATCGGCCCGCTGGATAAATGATTTTAAACGTGGTCGATCAAGCACATCAGATGCTCCACGCTCTGGTCGCCCAATCGAAGTCACTACTTAGGATGTTGTTGAAAAAGTCCATAATGTTGTACTCGACGACCGCCGAGTTAAGGTGCGTGAAATAGCTGAGAACACAGACATGTCCACTGATAAAATCCTGCATGAAGATTTGGGTATGACAAAGCTGTCTGCACGATGGGTGCCACGTTTGTTGACAACCGAACAAGAACGGGAAAGAAAGTGAATTTCAAAACTGTTTTTGGATATGATGAAGCGTAATCCTCGGATTTTTTTGAGTCGATTTGTCATTGTGGACGAAAATTGGGTCCATCATTATACACGTGAATCAAAACACCAATCAAAACAATGAATGGCGACTGGTGAATGTGCCCCAAAGAAGGCCAAGACTGTTTTGTCGGCTGGGAAGGCGATGGCGATAGTCTTCTGGAATGGCGAAGGAATCATTATGATTGATTACTTGGAAAAGGGAAAGACTACCACTGGCCGTTATTATGCAGAGTTATTGGACCGTTGTAATGCCGAATTGTTGCAAAAACGACCAAAAATTACCCCCAAGAAAGTCCTCTTTCATCAAGACAATTTCCCAGTGCACACGTCAACTATTGCAATGGCCGAAATCCACGAGTTGGGCTTCGAGGTGGTTCCGCATGCTCCGTATTCGCCGGATCTAGCTCCGTGCGATTATTATCTATTCCTAAATCTGAAAAGATGGCTTAGAGGGCAAACATTTTTGAAAAATGAGGACTGCATCGCAGGTGTAAACGCCTATTTTGAAGACCTTAACAAAACGTATTTTATGGAGGGGATAAAAAAAATTGAAACTCGCTAGAACAAGTTTTTGGCCCTCAAAGGAGACTATGTTGACAAATAATGTAAATTGATATTTTTTTGTTATCTTTTTACTTATGAAATCGACTTATCAAACAGCCCTCGTAGTTCTAGCGTGACCGTAGACGATTATGAGACGTTATTTTATAGGAGGTTAAATTAAAATGAGTTAACAAAATTAAAGAATTCGAATCGATTACATTTCCTTCTTTTCAAATGATAGGTAACTAATGTTAGTCCAGCTTAAGTCGGTTTTTGGTTAAAAATATTTATTGTACACCGACGCGCGACGTAAGTTTGAAACCCAATAAACCCAATGTTTTGCCCAGCAGAATAGATTCCGGCAAGGAAGCTTTAATGCCATATTTCGGTTAGTTAACAAGTTAAAAATATAACGAGTTTACCAATCCGTAAATTAAAAATTAAAAATTAAAACATTAATATTGGCATAACTCCGGTACGCTCCGCTCGTCTACGCCTCAGTGGAGCCACACCCGGCCCTTAAGGCCAAAAAAAATAGGGCTCGGCTGAAGCTGCGCAAAACCCATCAGAGGGAAGTCATCGAGACTAGGTTGCCCTGCGTAACTGCTGTAAGAAACTAGACGTCGATATCCATGAGTCGATTGAAGGTTGTCCTCCCCTTAAACTCTGGAAATCCAAGTAGCGAGGGGTGGGGAAGCCTCAAAATTCTTCTCTAAATAATCTTAACGCCCTGAACAAGCATTTTAGCACGTCTCCTGTCACTCTTGATCCTCTATAAAGCACTGTACACTTTCTCGTCTCGTCAATGTCCCTCGCCCCCAAATTCCACCACTCGATCTGGATCTTATTTCCCTAGAATACAAACTGGCTGTCCTGAAATCTGTTAGACGAAGGCCGTTAGTGAGGATGGCCCAAGCTTGGATATGCTATTGCTCGTGGCGGATTCAATATCCTTTCCAATATTACTAACTATTATTTTGGTGGTGGAAACTAGCACATGTCGTCCTTCTCCAAAAATCCTCAATTTATAATAGAGATCAAAATTATGCATTTTGATTTATGCAAAACGAAAATTAGTTATTTTTGATGCAAATCATTTCGTGATACCATTTTGTTTCAGTTATTTTTGTACCATTTCCATTAAATCGAGATTTTATCTAAGGAGAGAGATCAACGAGAGAAAGAGGCCTTTGCTCACCAGTGGGACACTCATATATAATAGTAAAAAAAACCCAAATGATTACGTTCAAGTTTTCTTTAAAATGGCACAGGACTAACTAGTTCTAGATTATATATTAGACTACTGAGAGCTCTGGGGATCAAGTGTACCGTTTGGTAATGTTCGGCTGCCGGCGAAGTCCCCCGCGCCACAGGGGGCCTGTGGGGCCAGTGTTCACGACGCTCCGCTCCAAAACGCACGCTTGTACCCCGTCTAACTTATCTATTTCAGCTTACGATCTCCTCGCTTTGTTTCAAAGTCGGCCGCCTTTACTGTCGAGTTAATAAGAGCTGGCATAACGCTGACAAAACGATAACAACAGGGGAAAAGGTGTTGTAGAAGAAGGCCCCTTATTTATTTATCAAGTTTTGCAATTTTGTCTTGTTCAGACGAGCCTACAGCTCTTATTAATATTATCACACAAATCCAAACTAGTAGGTACGGGTAACACTTGTATCTTTTTTTTGATCCAAACTTCTTAATTTTGGTGTTTTTCACTTTTAATTTTCGTGAAACGCGCGAGTTGAATGCCGTCGGGGCCTGAGGTGAAGGCTGAAGAGCGGGGGGCGCTCCCCTCGTCGTCCGCACGCCTGTGTCCGCACAGTAGTGATGTCTTTGACAGTGTCGTACGCTTATCGGTAGAGTTAATACTAAAGTTGCGGTCACAGTACTATCGCATTATATATTTATAGATATTTTTTTATTTCATACCTGGGTAAATGTGGTTACTGAATTATCAACAAGTGTTTAGAGTTGTTGGTCATTAAGTAGCTTTGCCTACCCCACTCTGGGAATAAAGGCGTGAGTTTATGTACTTATGTATGTATGATACCCGGTAGGTTAAAGCGTTGACAACTCATTGTCGGTAGAATTGTCAGTCTCATTATCTGTGGTTTCACAAATCTGGACTTCCAGTGATGAGATTTTGTCATTTTTGTCCTCAATATTTATTATGTGGCCCTAGGATGGCGTCTGTATCGCGTGTAAAATGTGGATATTTAAAGCGTCCGTAAATGTCGTACTTATTTACTTGTCGCAAGGTGACGAATGACTTATCCAAACATTGTCACGCGATAAACGCAACCATGTTAGGTCCCCTGAGGGCCCTGCTAAGATGCACTACGCTAACTACCGTTTCTATTCGTTTCGTTTTCGACCAATCGCGTCACTGGTAGATCACGTGACTTTTCGTATCACGACAGCTACGAGTGACGCCATTGGATGCAGTTTCTGTCAAAGGAAGCTACTACTGTTATTTTTATCACGCATTCATTGAAGTCAAAATAACGAATCGAAATTTGGTGAGTCTAAGTTAAGTACCCCGACGACGCGAAATAGTCAGTTTTTGGCCTGGTGGAATGTGGTAAAGTCTTGTTGTAGTGAATCAAGATCCTACTGCAAGGCCGTTTCTCTCGAACTTTTTCCAAGAGAAATCACAAACAACTGTTAGTACACCACACTGCGGTATCTGCTTTTTTGTCTTCTGAAATCACTGCACCTGTTCTACCGAAAAAAGAGGATGCCACCTTTTTGCCCCTGGTTGTTCATCATTACTTTTGTGGGAATCTCCTCGAGTGGAAATACCCACTGAGCTGTCTTTTAGTTTCAGCATTGTAAGATCATAACAATATATTCAGCTATCGTCCTCCTTAACTATGTCAAATACAGCATCAGAGTCACCTCCGTAATATCTTTGCATAATTTCACAAGACGACGACCCGACACGACTACTCAATAATACGTGTTTTTAAGCTTCGGTCATGTTATGACGTATCCAGCGACTACAAAAGCTTCCTAACCGCTAAATGGTTATGAAGATTTTTTTGCACTTGACATGAGTTTCCAGCAAATTCGGACAACCTTAGGAATTGGTTCTCCTGCTCTTAATTAGTATAATTTGTGTTTTTAATTTTTATATATAAACAAGACGATTTCATTTTGTTAATTGTTAATCATGGGAATGACAGAAAAAATGGAAGCAGGATTAAAATAAGAAATAAGTGCTCTGAGTATACAGTATGTAACCTTACTACCATCTCTTTCAACCAGTTGATAGCCTAATTGAGTTAAGTGTTTTACCTATCACATTTTGTGCTAGTGTGTGTCGAATATTCTTAATTTTAGCATTGCATACAAATTATAAAATCTTACCTTTTTCAAAGTCGGTTAACCCTAAAAGTATCAATCACTTGCGTTCAATGCATTCTTTATTGATTAAAGTAACTTCTTTTTTCATACCTGTTTTACGCGTTTGTTAAAGTCAGTGAAATAAATAAAAAAGCAGCCAAATTATTTTCAATTTATCTTTGTTTTTTTTTTCTTTGCCCCGTGGCTTTTTGAACAGCTACCGCGGGAATATGGCGTTTCCACAATTAATTGAAGTTACTTTAATCAATAAAGAATGCACTGAACGCAAGTGATTGATACTTTTAGGGTTAACCGACTTTGTGTTTTATTTAACACAATCCAATCTTCTCTAGGAAGAATGGTGGCGACGTTGTATGGTGATATGTAGGACAGAGGCCAAGATAGTTTTAACCTCTGTACCATCGCGAGTCCACTTAAAACAGGAAGTAAGATGCCAGGATACAAAAAATAAGTCCAAGTCTTCTATCACTGTGCAACACAAAGGCATTAAAAGAACAAATCACTAACAAAAAAGAACTTTGAACACCTATTTACACAAAAACAAAAACTGAAACAAATTACACATCCGCCATCTTTTGACGTTGCAAATGGCCTCAATTTATCATGTATCCATGCCATTTAATTCACTTCAATTTCACTGATGTCACTTTATTGTCAATAGTTTTTTTCTTACGCATTAAAACACAAAGTTTGCCTAGAAATCAAAAGGCAAGACGACAATCAATGTGATGTTTCTTTATTACAAAAAATGTAGTTCACGATGCCGCTGATTTTTAGTGCTGCGGAGATAGTAGATATCATTCTTATTTACGGGGAGTGCAGAAATAATGGTGTGGCATCTCTTCGATTGTAAGCCGAAAGATTTCCGCAGCGAAGACCGCCTACGGACTCATGTGTAATTATAAGGGCGATTACCAGACTGCGGAACAACTAGAGAGCGGTTCCGGTTAATAATGGTGGGCCTCGTCCTCGAATTGACGTCAGAACGGAAGAAATGATCTTAAACCATGGGGCGGCAAAAGCAGGGGGGGTTGTATGATATTAGTCATACAGCCGTGCACAATTTTTTAAAACGGGACCAACAGCATCCATTTTCGGTGATCAAGGTACATGCGTTGAAACAAGATGATTTTTTACGGCGGGTCGACTATGCAAATTGGGCTTTAAGTAAGATTGCAGATGATGCTCATTTTATCATAAAAATATTTTGGACACATGAAAGTTTGTTCACAAGAAACGCTATGTGGAATCGTAGGGTTATCCACCACTGGGCACGAAAAAATCAAGACTCGTCGATCATTAAATGTTTGGGCGGGAATAAGAGGTAACGACATCATTGGACTCGTGTTTATTAACGGGTCGAATAACGGGCTAAGATACCTGGAAGTAGAACCAGTCAGTAAGCCGCTATGTGGACAATTTACCACTGGCCCAATTCAGAGAAACATGGTATCAGCATGATGGAGCACCGCCCCATGTTACAAGTGAGTTCAAGTGAGGCAAAGGTTGAACCAAATCTTCGGACGTCAGTGGATTGGCCGCTTCTCTACGGATACGCCATGGCCGGCACGCTTACTTTAAATGACATTGCATGTGTTTGACACATTTGATTTTGACTTGATAACCGGCTTAGATAACCGGGTAACAAATGCCACCATTGTAAACAAATAATACGGGATGTTATAGGATCATGAATTAATTAAATTTTATTTTTTGTATTTTAATTGTATATCTGAAATAGCGTTAAGATTTCAATTATTTATATACCCCTACCTTATCTATCGCCAAGACATGCCCGGGTTCAAATAAATGGTTTTAGTAAGTTTACATACTGTATATGCGTGATGTTAGGATGATAGACAAAGTAAGAAACAGCGTGATCCGAGAACGATGTGAATTGAAAGGAGATGTAGTGAAATATATTGATTAGGGTAGGCATGTGATAATGGCTTAGTCACTTCAACAGAAATCAAATAAAATCGTTTATACATATATTAAAACAGTTTTCATTAATGCAGTTTCTGACAGCCTCCTAACTAGACCGGGCCCGTCTATCCTGTATTAAGTAGTAGTTATAATAGTTACAAAAGAGGCATGGCGAGCCAGAGTGATAACTACATACAGTTATTATTTTTGCGGTCTATTGCATAAAGGGCAAATTAAAAGCACCATTTACCGACGTACGGCACATAAACAGGATGAATGTAGAGGCATCGAATGAGGTATTGACCGGTGCAGGCAGTGCTGGCTTTCCATAGTCTCTGCCTCCACCAGGAGACGGGCGTGAAGTTCATGTGTGTATGTATGTACATCACCATATTTTTTTGGGATAAATAAGCTTCTCAAAGAGGAATTGGACACAGACAAGGTAAAGTATTATTTTGTAAACCTTGTTTTTGTTACATTTCTTCGTTTAAAAAAAAGGTGGTCGCTAAGTGTAACGTTTTAGTGTAACTTCGGTCATGTTCGGGTGCGCGGCGCAGCCTGCCCCCCGCCGCGCGCCAGTGCCCGCACCGCTCCCACGCAGGACTCACGCTTGGCCTCAGTCTAAGTTACAGGTTTCAACTTCCGATCTCCGAGCCGACTTTACCATTTGCGTCTGATCCCCATTTGATTCTTGAATTACACTTCTTTTTCTTCTTTGATGATATTTTATTTGGTCCTTGAATTTTTTTATTTTTTTTTATGTTATAGGAGGCAAACGAGCAGACGGACCGCCTGATGGAAAGCGATTACCGTCACCCATAGACACCTGCAGCACCAGAGGAGTCACAGGTGCGTTGCCGGCCTTTCAAATGAGAGTACGCTCTTTTCTTGAAGGTTTGAAGGTCGTAACGGTCCGGAAATTCCGCAGGCGACAGACCATTCCACAGTTTAATTGTGCGAGGCAGGAAATTCCGATTGAAACGCACAGTTGTGGACTGCCAACCATCTAAATGATGGTGGTGGAATTTCTGTCGCGTAGGACGAAGGCGGAAGGATGCGGCAGGAATTAATCCGAACAGCTCCTCGGAGCACTCCCCGTTGTACAAGCGATAGAGAATGCAGAGTGAGGCTACATCTCTACGCAGCGCCAAGGAGTCTAGCCGATCAGAAGTACGCTGGCAGCCGACAATTCGAGTGGCTCTCCGCTGGATGCGGTCCAGACGGAGAAGCTGGTATTGGGGAGCCCCAGCCCACAGATGAGAGCAGTATTCCATATGTGGCCGTACCTGCGCCTTGTACAGCTGCAGGCGGTGGGCCGGAGTGAAATACTGTCTCGATCTTTTGAGCACATCTACCAGCCTTTCCAAAGAGATCCCTGCGGCGAAGAAGCGCCGCAAGAAACTCAACAATCAGTCAAAATATTGCTCACTAGTTGTTATCCATGACTCCATCCGTGCAGAAAAATACAAAATAGCTATGTTACTCAGGGATAATGTAGCGTTCTAATGGTGACAGAAGTTTTGAAATCGGTTTTTGAGTTTATTCGTTACAAACATACCAAAATACAAATCTTTTCTCTTTATAATATTATAGGTAGTACAGATAGATAGTGTAGATGACAATCAAAATACTTAACCTAACATTATATAAGACAATGAATATGGATGAATATAGGTACATAATAAAAATATCATGCGCCGTTTATCAGGAAAACGTGTCAGAATAATAAAGGCAAATAAAAAAAAACTTTTCTATGAGTTTTATGACGATGCAAGAAAATTACAATAAAATAAAATTTCGATACGTTTTCCTACAGAAAACAGTGTCCCCTAAGCAAGATACAATGTTCAAATATTTTCATGACTAAGTTATAATATAAATTAATTTATGTGGGTGTGATTTAGGCCAAGCATTTTTGTCTGTTAGACAGTCCTCCACTCGTTTGGATGAATTGAATAATACGAGATATATATAAATATCATTCCGGGCCAATGCAATGTGCGCATGCTATTCTCAACGGTAAAAAAGATATTGTCTTTGACCTGTTGTGGTATTGTTTTGACGTCATCCGCCATTACTGTCAAGTAAATAAGAGCTATCAGAACGGTGACAACACGATAACAGCTCAAACACGATATGGTTGTTACCGTGTTGAATGGAGGCCCGAATAAGGATATATTTTCAGGTACATGTCCCACCTGCGAGATGATTTCACTGTTGTCACTGAGCTCACTGTGCAGTCACTGGATCGATGGAAATCCTCGAATAGTTTAAGTGTCTATCGTGTTTTGGGTACAATGTTAGTGTACAGTTACTACGTTTCGGGAGAATTGGCGGATGATGACGACCACAAAATAATAACCACTGGAAGTCCGTCACGATAGATTTCAGATGACAATGAGATTTGTTTATGAGTTTTGTTCAACAAATGCATGCAATGAAGTGTAACTAATGGTGAAGTACGGGAAGAAGTCTTCGTCGATTAACGTCCTTGTAAATAAAACTATGACGAGCAATCGATTTACCCTACTGTTGAGTAGGTACATGATTTGTGATGCGGTGAAACATAATATCGGCGGCATAATGCAGGGGTGCGATAAGACGGGAGTGTTGTCAGGTAAGTTAATACATGAAATTTCAAATTTAGAATATAAGTAGGAGGGTTTTGTTGTCTGTACATGAAATTTCAAATTTCGAATAGCAATACAGTGTATCGTATACGTACAGCTTGACAACCCATGTCATCATTAAGTAAACTATCACTTTAGAAGACTTCGTACACACGTGTTCAACTGAATATTCAGTTGTTCACTACAAGCAAATGCAAACACAGTTAATTGTACACTTGTAACCTTATCTTCTGACAATAAGGTTCACTTCTTGTCAGTTAGCAGTGTGGGCGACCTGTACATAAGTTATGTTGTGTTTATATTTTTTTTTAACTAAGAAGCACATTAACAGCGAAGTTATTAAAATGTATTTACAAAATACAAATACAAAACTAAACATACTTTAACAGATGCTCAAAATGACCTCCGTTATTTTATATACAAAGCCGTGCACGTTTTAACAAGTTGCTCTTTAGTTTGTCTAAAACACGAATTTCGTTTTTAATATCCTCGAAAGCTGATATTATTTTCGTTTCAAGATCGTCGAGACTCTGGGCTTCTTCGACGTACACACGACGTTTGACTTCACCCCACAAGAAAAAGTCACACATCGTGAGGTTCGGGCTTCTGGCTGGCCGTGGCACCTAAGGTGCTCCACACCGTATCCAGTGGTCACAGTATTCGTTATTTAGGTAGTTTCGCACTGTTTTTGCGTAGTGGTAGTAAAAATCTCGTAGATAGGCTATAGGTACATCTTCCATTAACTCGCTTACTACATCTTGTAACAAATCCAGGTAGGTTCCTCCGGTCAAACGGCCTTCGATAAAATAGGGTCCTAATATTTTATTCCCAATAATGTCCGACCACACGTTGGCACTAAACCTTACTTGGTGGTGATTTTCTTTAACTTTATGTGGATTACTGTATGACCACCAGTGTTCGTTATGTACATTGTAAATCCCAACACGGGTGAACAGTGCTTCATCAGTCCATAAAATGTTGGCATCGGGATAACTAAGAAGCCACTCACAAAACCCTCGACGAGCGGCTGGGTCCGGATCATGAAGTTGTTGTACCGGTTGAAAATGATAAGGGTGGAGACCGGCAGAATGCAGCAACTTCCACACTGCGTACTGGCTGACACCAAAACGACGTGCCGCGTCATACGTACTAGCTCTCAGGTCATGTTCGAAAAGTTTGAAAATTTCATCTTCAGCTTCTAACCCCAAATGAGGTCTACCACGTCCATCAGCGTGCCGGGGGGTAGTTAATTGGCCATATGCCAATAGTCTGCTATTGCGGCCAAAATTGTTCGCATGTTTGGTACTGGTGGATTTACGTATTCTTAGCTGTGAAGTGGAGGTAAACTTTCGTCTCGGTACATCCTCTGAGCCTCTCTTAAACTTTCGCCGCTCAGAATGTACATACGGACCATTTCGTAATACTCAACATTAATATATTCGTAAGACATCGCGAGAGATTTTATCCCGGTTGAAAATTGTCTTTTCTCAAACATGCTCGGAAAAAACGGTTTTCCGATTGAAAGACAAGGACGGAAAGAGCCTCATTTTACTCCTAGGAGTAAAAAAATCATATGAAAACACTTTCCGTCCATGTCTATATTTTTCTTAAAAATGCTGTCAATTTGCATACAAAATCAAAAGGACCAAGACAAAAATTCCAAACAGCCAAGGTAACTGCTCGCTTTTTTAGCACAGTGCGTGTGTTTCTTTTTGAATTTGCATTCCAATTTCTATGGTTAGTATTTAAAAACAATTGACAGTCGGTAACATTCGTTCATACGGCATAATTAAATTACTTGCTTTTTAAAAATGTATTTGTATTATTTCCTCACATGTTTGAGAAAAGCATTATGTATGCCTCGGCGGAAACGAGGATTTCCTGACTCGTATTTTAGCAGGCCTCGCTATTGCTCGGCCTGCTAACCACCTCGTCAGGAAAACCCTTACTTTCCGCGCTTAGGCAACAATGTACTATTAAAATTTGTGCACTGATAAAAAAATTACAATGTATAATGTCAGAGAATGATAGGAGATGTAAAAGTGAAACAAGTGGATGAAGACTTCGCGAAAATGCAGACGTAAATTATTACTTAGACACATTTTTTTAAAACCAGTTTGTTTTAAAAAAAACGGGCGTTTCAAATGTAACGTTCGAGTGTAACGCCGTTCATGTCCGGGTGCGCGGCGCAGCCTGCCCCCCGCCGCGCGCCAGTGCCGGCACCGCTCCCACGCAGGACTCACGCTTGGCCTCAGTCTAAGTTATCTGTTTCAACTTCCGATCTCCGAGCCGACTTTACCTTTTGTGTCTGATTCATTTTCTATTCTTAAATATTACTTGTAGTTTTTATTTGCATGCTTAAAATTAAAAATTAAATATTTTGTTCGTTCGTTGGTTGCACAATCTATATATATATCAAAATCAACCCCTATTCCTCGTGGTCACGCTATAATTTGAGAATCGCTTTACCGATAATATTCATTTTTTTAAATAATTTCTAATAGGTACTTTGTAGAAGAAAGATTAAAAAATGAAGAAAAGAGTGCAGAGAAAAAATCCACTGGGAAAGTCGGAAATTTGCAGCCGGGCGAAGTCACGGGACTAATGAGAGTTCTGGACCTTTACAAGGAGTACATGGAGCCTAAGTCGACACGCAGAGGCTCTTTAGGCAATTTTTATTAATTAAAGTGATGGCAAGAGTTACTTAGGGTAGATTTATTGATAAGAGAATGGGAATAAACAAAGTAATATACTATGGAGCTGAAATGATATGGATTTTTATTATGCCATTAAGATATATGCATATACCATTGTGATATATCTTTGGACACTAGCATCAGCCATGCCGATGCTAATAACTCTGGTTGAAAAGGTATACGGTGACTCACCACTACCTACATAACTTCAATGATCTCATGGTCAAATACAATATGCACACATTTGAATGTGTTTTGTTTGCCTACAAGCCGCAAGTGTCGTAATTTAAGGGCCTGTTTTTTTCCTGTTTTCACTGTCACAAAAATTGATTAAGTAATGAGAATAATGTGAAAATCTGGTTTATATATACAATATCGTGCTTTTTAGGCACAATATTTTGCAAAATTGATTGTATTATTGCAAGTCCTTCAATATTTTCATACTCCGGTGATTAGTATATCCACGGTAATTAGCACTACGGTACTTAGAATAATTCACATTTTCCTAAAAATATCAAGAAACTTAAAGTTGTAAAAATACAGTAAAATTGTTGTACATAGTTTATTTGTAATAAACGACGGCAAATTTCCCTTGAAGTCCAAATTTAAAGGGTACTGGATTAATATATTTAATGTATTTCGAATACCTTTAGATAAAACCATAATCTGTATAAGAACAATATATGCAGTTATTTCTGACCATGTTTAGGGATAAATATTGGGCCGGACATACAAAAATTCGCTATTATGAGAATGGCCAATCCAAGCGTGCAAGGATATCTTTGGCAAATTTGGAAAGATATGAATTGTTTTATCGATACAAGATGGTTTAGTTACCTAAAGAGAAGTTTCTGAAGAATTAGATGATGTCGACCACGACGATTACATATTTGTTTATAAGGTTTTCAGTAAACTTTTGCTCATCAAGTGCATGCGATGAATTAATTGTAAATGATGATGAAGTACGGGAAGAAACCTTCAACGATTTACGTTATTTATGAACAATCGGCATTAGACTGGTGTTACTTGACGTGAGCTGCAGTGAAAAATTATATCGGCATTCCCGGAAAACAAATATTACTACAATAATATATTTTTTGAAGGGAAAAGTAAGAAAAGATTAGGTGTTAATAAGACGGAATTGATGGTCGTGGAGTCAGATGAATCTGACAAAGAATGTCAGATATTTATTGAAGTTGAATTGATGAATGTTTATAACGGGTGTGAAATAACAATGAAAACATTACAATATTGAGCTAAGCTTGCCTTGCGATCAATGATCATGCAGGAAGTACTAACAACAACATTGATGTATGGTAGTAAGCCATAGGTAAGAGCGATGAGGATTGAAAGTATAATTCTTTGTTGCCAACCAAATGAATTAAACTTACCTATTTGAGATAGGTTTTGGAATTTGAATTATAATATTGCTTATACGAGTACTCGTACATATTTAAAACATGCTCAAAGTTAATAACATAGTTTTAAAATTTTCAATTAATGCAACTTCAATAATTAGCAATAACGGGGCGTGCGCATTGGGAGGCGGGTAGGTGATACTCGTATGTAAAATGTATGTGTATACATATTTTTCAGGATATTTAAATAATCTTGCATTTTTCATTTTTTTCTTGTTTGTTAAGGTTATTATTTGTAAGGGCAAACGAGCATGCGGTTACCTGATGGGAAGTAACAACCACCGTTCATAAAGACCGGCAAGTCAAAAACAGTTTTCGTTGATAGACTTGTTTCTTTTGATAAAACGAGCGTCGCCAAGTTTTAGTGTAACGTCGGTCATGTTCGGCTGCGCGACGCAGCCTGCCGCCCGCGGCGGGCAGTGCCCGCACCGCTCCCACGCAACACTCACGTTTCTCCTCTGTCTAACTTACCGGTTTCAACTTCCGATCTCTAATTCAACTTTACCTTTTGTGACTCTCTTTCTTCTATTCTTAAAATATACTTCCTTTTCTATCTTGGAAGCTTGAGAAGGAGTTCTTATAACTTTTTTCTCCGTTCTACATAGCTTATTCAACAACTTTACCTATTATTATAGAATTTATTGTAGCGCGTACGTTTTTAAATTAAATAAAACAGTACAAATTTGTCGAATTGAGAAACTTCTTTACATCGATACCGGACGGTTCATGCCTCCAATTTCTGATGAACTTTTCGATTGTTTTAGGAAAATGAGTTGCATTATGGCTATTTCCTAAAGTACCTATTTGAAGTATATTACGGTTCAGAAGAATCACTTGGTGAAGAAGAACTGGTGTCACTGGTGATGACGGCCACAAACGGCCACAAGGCACTTCTCAATGATTAGTATTTCACGGATGGCGATGAGATTTTGTTATAAAGGTTATCGTATCAATAAACTTTTGCTTATCGTAATGCGTGCGGTGGTAAAGTACCGGAATAAAATCTTCAACGCCTTCAGAGCCTTCTCGTGTGAAGGGGATATTGAAAGAAGAGTGAAAGCGGGTAATAAGATCTATGGGGCGTTACACTCAATCTTGGCAAACAAGATATCCATCGCCTCACCTTGCCTTCGTTCAGGGAGTATTAACGGCAACATTGATGTATGGTAGTGATACTAGTAAATCATGATAATGTCCGAAGAAGAATTAAAGCTGAATTTTACCTGGGAGAAGTACCTAGTTCTAACAATACATAGAAAGAAAGATTGAGTAAGCAATAGCGTGACCTGAGAACGATGTTAAAAAAGACAATATTGATGTTAAGGTAGTTTGGTGATTTAACTAGATTGGATCAAGGAAGAGTTACGCAACAGGTATGGCGAGCGAGAGTGAGAGTAAAGACGTCTGTTAGGGCACAGTACATATAAATTGAAAAGTAGTTCGACTCCACGTGCCTACGTATTAAAGGAACAAATGGCATCTCAAGATTTAGGAAGTAGGAATATTAAGTATGTGTTGTATGGTCATGTTAAAACGTATGGAAATGTCACGCTGACAACTAAATAGATTAGATAAAAGCTGCAAGTGGCTATATATATCAAAAAATAAACCGCATACTGTATTCCGACTCCAATGGTATCTTGAAAAACGATTGCTCCGGATTTTGTACAGGAACCATTTTTTAGACACCCGAATAATAAAATAAACAATATATACGACCTTTCGGTGAAGACATTGTCGCATGATATTTTAAAAAATTACGCGCATCTCAAAAAATGTTACCGAAGTTGACCAAACGCAATGACGCCGCGGCCCCGACTAAATCTGTACGGATCAGTCCCAAGATGTAGTTTCGTGTGGGTGGTTGCTCCCGCCAACAGCTGTAGGGACGCGTACGCATACATGCAAGCCGCGCGATGTACTTTTGTTTGAAGTCGAGCTACTGGTCTCTATACTGTGCGACTACAACGTGCGTGCAAGAAGAGGTTGATGAATATAAAGGAAGTGAAGTAGGTATGTTCGGACCGGTGCCCCTGCCAGGCGTGAAAGTATGTATTATTTGATTTCAAAGAGCTATTTTTCAAGAAAAATAAATGAACATGCTTTTGTCCATAGCTTCTCAAAGAGGAATTGGACAAAGCAATAATTTGAATAAAGTGGTTTCTGATAGGCTTGTTTGTTTTCATAAGATTGGCGACGCCAAATTCTAGTGTAACTTCGGTCATGTCCGGGTGCGCGGCGCAGCCTGCCCCCCACCGCGCGCCAGTGCCCGCACCGCTCCCACGCAGCACTCACGCTTGGCCCCACTCTAAGTTACAGGTTTCAACTTCCGATCTCCGAGCCGACTTTACCATTTGCGTCTGTACCCTTTTCTATTTTTAAATTTTACTTCCTATTCCTATTTGGACGCTGAAATTGTAGTTTATTTATTTTTTTACTGTATAAAGTCTAGTTTAATAAATTTGAATTGTAATCTATTATTATTGGATAAACTGCATTTTTATACTTAGAAACATAATCTTTTAATTACAGACATTATTGTTGTGCGGGCCCCGAAACACATGCAACAAGTTCTGTCAAAAATACAAAATATTCAAATGCAACGAATTAAGAACCACCTCCTTTTGTTTTTTACCTTTGTTCTTAATTCGTCACATTTGTGTTATTTTTAACTGATTTGAGAAATAAATACAGGAACGAGAACTTTTTTTATGTACCTATGTCCATGCATATCTCTACGGCTAATACGGAAAGATTTGGATTCGTTTTTATCGACAAAATATGGTTTAGTTACTTAACCCAAGCTGGATATATACATATATTGTCATCCTGGTTCTAGTTCAGTCTGCGAGGAAGAGGTGGTCCGATTGTGGTGAACTCAATTTCTGAACATTTGATCTACAGGAAATGGACGGAGCTTCTCGAATAGTTGAAGTACAAACATTGCCTTATGGGTATTTTCTAAAGGAGTTCAAGTAATAACGTTTCGCGAGAATTCGATGATGTTGACCACAAATGATCACTGGAAATAATGATCGATGAGATTTCTTAATTAAGGTGACTAGATAATCTGTTAAAATAAGTATATGGGATAATTTCGCCTACGTAGGTACATTATCTATGGGTATTGATGCAAACATGTCTAATGCATTGAAATGCAATGATGAAGGGATCGTCAACGATTAACGTCCATCGTTATCCGCGTTCCTGGGAAATCAATTATAACGTAAGTATTTGGTCTTTCTTCTTACTTTCCTTCTTTAAAAGGAAGGATGAAAAAATATGGTAATGGAACGAGATGAAACTGTTAAAGAAACTGTAAAAGCGAATGTTAAAAAGCCGAAAGTTATGGCAGTGGAAAGAGATGAAAGGATATGTAAAAGTACAGTATGTGTATAAGTAAATTTGTTTTTTTAGGTTTGATGTTACGAGAGATGCGAAATGTTATGGGGATATTAAAAGAAGAGTAAAAGCGAAAAATAAGATCAAAAAAGAGATGCATTCAATCTTGTCCAACACGATCATTATCAAGCAATATTGACACCAATATGGATGTAAAGATGGTGGTAAATCATGAGAACGGAGAAGAATGTAAGCAAAATTAATAATTTTGAAATGAGATTCTATAAAGTATGTGCGAAGTTTGGATAAAAAGAATCAGATAAGGACAAAGCATGGTTTAGCTACCCCACGGTTATTCCACGTTTATAAGTAAGGGCACTAGTATCTGTTACTTCATGTAATCTTAAATTTTACTTCTTTTTCTAACTTTGACCCTCAAACATTTTCCTCGGTTGTATACTGATTATTTAAAAGATTTAAATTAAAATTAGTTATTTTTGTGCTTAGAATTTTTTGTGCTTAGATTTTTTTTAATGATAGATTAATATTAGAGAGGTAGTCCGCCACATATGCATTTGGTAGCTTTACTGACTTCAAATGAAAATACTTGTTTGCATACCTGATGAATAGAGAACCTCCTCCTTTTTAAACGACAGGGAAAAGGAGTAGGTTCTTAGTCCGTCGAGAACTTTTTTTATGTATATTCCCCGATTACTCAATCACCGCTGCTGGACAGATATGAAAAAAGATGATGATGGGATCTTGGAGAAATCATGGGAAATATTGAAATATCCTCACACCTATAGGGATTAGGGTATTGTTCATAGTAGGTAACTCGTGCATGTGCTCTTGGAAAGAACTGTTTGATGAAGTGAACTGATGATGATGACTACAGATCTCTACCGGAGTTACTCACCGTACCTACCCATATTTCAAGGATGGTGACAAAATATCTTGCTTATGATAGCTAAGCGACTATGACAAAGCACATTGAAATCGTTTAAATATATGCACTATTTAAACTATGGATTTTCCGCCGCATTCCTTGCGGCGGATTTCTTATTAATGTTAATGATAGATAATGTAAAAAAAAACAGAAATTTTCCTTTAAAAACGCGGAAAATTATGTAATTTGAAATAGTAAATAAGTCAAACTTTTGCTTATCGGTCATGCATTTATCCATGCATACGATGAAGTGTAATTGATGATAAAGTACTTAATAGGAAGGATTGAAGTGCTTATGAAGGGTGAAGGGGTTGGTTATTGCTGGTAGATAATATTGGATGAAGAAGCTGTTTTTTAACCGACTTCAAAAAAAGGAGGAGGAACTCAATTCGTCAGGGTCTATTTTTTCATTTCTTTTCGTTTTTAATGTGTATTCCCCGATTACTCGGAGACCACTGGAACGATTTGAAAACGTTTTAGTTGGTTGAATGGGTATAATTTCTTGATGATGAAGACTACAGATGGCCACCGGAACTCCTTAACGGTACCTATTTGAAGGGTGGCGATAAGATATCCCGATTAAGATATTTGTTGCATTTTTGTTTTTTTGATTTTTATACATTTATTAATTGTTTAACACATGAGTATTTTGTGACCTTTGTAAAACTTTTGATTGCGTGGAACATTATGACCCTTGTTTAAAATTAGAACATTATAGATTATCCAATAACGCTTTATGGCCTGTGTCATCCTATTTAAGTGATAAAACTCATACAGTTGTTGTAAACAAAACGCAATCTGTTGGAGCTACAGTGAAAATAGGAGTGCCTCAGGGCTCTATTTTAAGGTCCTTTTTAATTTTTGGTTTACATAAATGACTTGCCAACAAACTTTGTGATATTGTACTTTTTGCTGATGATACTTTACGAATTTTAAAGGTAGATAGAAAATCCGTAGACTAGACTACAGTAGGATAAAATGCCACACTAGTTAAAGTACTTAATGGGTTTACTAGCAACAATTTGCTAGATGCTAATGTTAAACCGGTACATTCTAGTAGTTTTCTAAATGACGAGTGTTTGCAAATGGTAGATAAGGCAGTTTTCCTTGGCATAACATTAGATAAAAAATTGCAATGGAGTCCCCATATAGCTGTTTTGGCAGGTAAACTAAGTTGGGCAGCTTACGCCGTTAAGAAAATTAGACAACTAACCAATGTTGAGGCAGCTCGCTTAGTCTATTACAGTTATTTCCATAGTGTCATGTCGTACGGTATTTTGGTTTGGGGTAAAGCAGCTAACATACAAACTGTATTTGTGTTTCCAAAAAAGGCCATCTGTTCTATTTATCCCCATACATCGACATAGGTCGCGGTCAGTTTACCAATACCGCAAGTAAGTAGGTAGGTATATACATTTAAACCGTTTGTAACTCAAGAACCAATGAAGTCTACTTGGTCGTGATATGTTTCCTATCATTTAAGTTATTTTTCAGATTTTTAGTATTGGCTGTAAGCACTTGACTCTTTTAGAAAAATTAGCGCCTTGAAGCTTCATATTTCATAAACGGATCCCTTAATCGAAAAATTGTTTGTACCATCCCGCAATATCTTTGAATTACCTATCCAACGACACCCCGCTATGGGGTAGATGAGAAAAAAAAATGCAACCCCACGTTAAGTGTAGGGGAGGTACAGTAAAAAAATATATAATTAAAGGTTTTGGCGAAACTATAATGCTTCCTTTTGTTTTGTTTTTTGTGTAGTTTGACTACGGAACCCTAAAAATCGACGTTTAAGGTTTTCTCAAAGAGCGATGCAGCGCAGCATTTTAAGTGTTTAAAGGACGGCCCGCGCACCATGGCTAGCAGTGACACCCTATTACTTATAGGTTATTAACATGTTAAACGAAAAGCAAGCTTTAAAAAAAAACTGCTGTTTGGACAAAGTCGTCAAAGTAATGTTACTCGTACCTACTTATCATTTATTTATTTATTATTTCGCCAATTTCACATTTAAATAATTTTAATATAGCCTATGACACTCTAGTAGTTAAGGCGAATCTAATCAAGTATCATTTATTAAAATCGGTTAGGTAGTCACGAGCGGACATTGAGTCGGACATATACAGTGGTGGACATATAATTAGAAACACTTGCGACGTATTTTACATTATACAAGGCACATTGCCGTAAAACTTTTGTTTTTGGAAATAAAACAACAAAATGCATAGAATACGTTCAACAACTTATAATTAATTAAAAAACAAATAAATATCCGAGTTTACAACTACCATTTAGATATTTAGTTACGTACAAACAACTAAACGACATTCGCAGTACCATCCGTCATGGACAAGTAATTAGAAACACTAAAGAAATGAGGTAAAAATCAAAGTTGTTAACGTGTTAACGTCAACAATTTCAAACTATTTATGTAAAATAATGTTTGGTTTACAAAATTTCCTACTAATTAATATGTAGTTGCATAGCCTTTGTTATTAATGACGGCTCTGCAACGACGTGGCATTGATTCATGTAATTTCATACATTTATCGAGTGGGATCGAGTTCCATGCTTCAACAAAGGCTTTGTAAAGTTTATTTTGACTGGAATTACGTTTAACTGAGACTTTTTTTTTAACGACGTACCACAAATTTTCAATAGGATTTAAATCGGGACTATTTGCAGGCCAGTCTAACATAGTAACACGTTGCTCACTAAGAAAGGATTTAACACTGCGGGCCGTGTGTTTTGGGTCGTTATCGTGCTGAAAGATCCAGGTCACAGGCAAATGGTCGTCGGTGTAGGGAATCATTGTCTCTTCTAAGATGTTTTTGTATTGAAATTGATCCATTATACCTTCAATCTTACGGACGGGTCCAACTCCGCAACCAGAAAAACATCCCCATACTTTAATATTACCACCGCCGTGTTTGACTATGCTCCTCGTGTATTTATAATCAAAAGCATGGTTTCTTGGACGTCTATCGTAGCGTTTGCCGTCAGAATTCACCATTTTTATTTTTGTTTCATCCGAGAATAACACTTTTTTCCATTCTCGTACGGTCCAGTTAAGATATTTCTTTGCAAATAATAATCGCTTCTCTCGGTGTTGCTTGGTAAGAAGCGGTACCTTTCGAGAAACCGCCCCGAACAATTTAGCTTCCACTAATCTGCGGCGTACCAGTTTCGAGGAAATGTTCCTTGGATCAGCCTTTAAACGGGTCTTGTTTAGCTACACGTATTATTTGCAAATCTTCCCGGGGAGACGTTTTCCTTGGACGAGATTTTCTATCAACACTTTTAGTAGTTCCGAATGTTTTCTAATGCAATAGCGTTGACAACTTTCTTCACAGAACATTCTAGATGTTTAGCAATTCTTCTATAAGTCCACTTTCAATCTAAATGTAATTTAACGATTAATTGCCTAGTTGACTCGTCACAACTCTTATTTTTACCCATTTTTAACAATACTTATTATTCACGTAATTCCAAATTGACGTTTAATTGCCGCCGAAACTACAGGAAAAGCGTAAAAAGAGGTTTTTTTTTTAAATTTCAAAAATGGAACGGACCGTGGTTCCTGTTTCTAATTAGTTGTCCAAGCCGCCAGTAATAGAAATTCAACTATCATGATATTTAAACTCGTTTAATAATTAAAGATAGAATTATTTTTGAATAATATTTTATGAGTTTTTTAACTCATTGGCTTTCTGGCATAGTTAATAGTGATTTAATCAATATATTTTTTACTCATAACGATAGTTCATTCTGTGTTTACCTAAGTTTTATGTACTGTTTCTAATTATATGTCCACCACTGTATATAAGTCAAACACATAATCCTCCTTTTGGGCTTTGCCGCAATCGGGTAAAAAGTTGTTACTATGTCTAAAGCAGTCAAAACTGCCCGATCACACTTTACACTGACATTTAGCCCATTTGCATTGCACAGAACTTCGGTCTGCCAAATTAAGTAACCAATATGTACCCGACTACGGCGAAGCAAAAAGGAGGGTTAATAAAACTGTATTCAAAAACTCGATTATTCAGAATAGTTTTTTAACTAAATAAAAAACATAAAATATTATCTGTTTTCGGATTTCAATCGGACGTTGTATAAAAACTCCCTTAACTTTACGAGGTTAGGTAAGCTATAACTATTAAATAATCAAATATTTTTTTCGTATATTCTTTATTGAATAATTTCACACATATTTAATTTATAATTGAAAGGCTTAGGAGTATTAATAAACCCTGACCAGAAGAACCCTGGTTTTTTTAACAATTGGTACCAACGCGAAGCTAGACATTGTGACCATGACATCCAAAATTACAATACAGGAGTATCCGATCAGAGTATACATACACGTATATATATATATATATATATATATATATATATATATATATATATATATATAGCGGACAGCTATGAACCTTAAGAAATTATGAAATATAGTTAAATTCTTATATATAAATAGTTTCGAAGCTCGACAGTTGCTAAAATTTATTACTTACAAGGAAAGGTACAAGGCTTAGGAGTATTAATAAACCCTGACCAGAAGAACCCTGGTTTTTTTAACAATTGGTACCAACGCGAAGCTAGACATTGTGACCATGACATCCAAAATTACAATACAGGAGTATCCGATCAGAGTATACATACACGTATATATACATATATATATATATATATATATATATATATATATATATAGCGGACAGCTATGAACCTTAAGAAATTATGAAATATAGTTAAATTCTTATATATAAATAGTTTCGAAGCTCGACAGTTGCTAAAATTTATTACTTACAAGGAAAGGTACCCAAATGTCCGGCTCCGATTTTGTTGATTATGATATATGTTAGAGAGTAGTTTAAAATAACAGAGATCAATAGAGAGTAGTATAAAAAAATACCACAGGAAGTGTATCTTCAATGATCTTTGACGGGTTTTTTTTATTAAATATGAGTTTTAGCCGATATAAAAAAACACGTGCTCATTATTTTTTCATCTTCTTAAACATTTATAATCAAACCGCTATGAAACTTGAATTTTTTTTTTAAATATCTCTATACAAGTAAGAGGGTTTAGTCACTTTTCAGTACTTTGGAGGTCAATTTCTCCCAACAGGTTGAGTTTGGGCCGCTAAAAAAAAATACGTGTCTGTTATTTTAAACTACTCTCTAACATATATCAAAATCAATAAAATCGGTGCCGGATATTTGGGTACCTTTCCTTGTTAGTGTGATTCCGGCATTGTGGGTTGAACACACATCCACTACACATGTATACCACATTTATAGTTAACGTTACCACAATTAACTCCTTAACTATGTATAATATTTTATAATATACACATAAAAGACAAGGATCAAACATGGACACACTTTATTCTTATTATAAAGACGCTAAAAATACATGAATAATTGATTTATTTTATAGAACATCAATAAATTTAAAACTACATATACTATCTGACCTGTGCACACTTCGTTAGACATTTTTTTTTTTTACTTGTGATATAAATATGAATACATATATAGCTATCCGCGCCCGGCGCTGCCTAGGTTTTTTTTTATTATACACACACCTTATGAAATATAGTGTAAACGCAGCTATCAACGACCCATCGAAAATCTGCAGGTATTACCGACCCATAAGTGTAATTCGAATTTTTAACGTTTCTGCGACTGTTTGAGCCACAGGTAATAGAAAAAATACACGCGTTTGTTCGTTGAGCATCGGATACTCTGAAATTAGTGTGCGTGGCAGTGCGAAAATGAGATAAAATACATCAGTTTTTGTGCGGCCGGCGTGGACGCAGGTCTTGTCGTACTGGCCCTTGTTCCTGCAGGTAAGTAGCCAATTTTTCCGCTTAAGACATTTAATGCATATTATTGATACCTACAAGTATCGTGTAGTACTTTATGTATACATTTACTTATAAATTCTTGAATTTGTTATGCATTTAATTGAAAAAAACGTCACTTTATATCATAAAACTTTAATTAAAAATAGGGCGGTGATAGCTTCTTCCATTTTACTAGTTGCAGCCATTACCGACCCATGAGTCGCTAATGGCCGCCACGTAGACTTACGTTTTAATATCTTTTCTGTTGAAATTTGACAATTATCCAAGCATTTGTATAAACCATTTTAATAACAAACAATCAGCCTTTGTATAAATATATTAGCGTTATACAATAATTTGTGTAGTTTTCTTGTTTTTGCGTTGTATTTTTTTTGAAAATGACTACATTTTTCATAACTCGATATACTTTAGAGACAATAATTAATTAACCATAATTTAATAAACTTGGTTTTTGTAGTTGAATGTTGTATTACTTTAATCAATCACGGTCTCTTTTACAGTCAGGAAACCACCGATCATAAATATTATGTACTTTTCTTAAGTCGGTAATACATTTTACTATTATACCCTACATATTCTATTACCGACCCTTGTGGGTCGGTAGTAGTAACAATGAGTAACTATTAGCGACCCTATACAAATTATTTAAGTATTTCATGTTAAGTAATATTATTTATATTGGTGTAAATTGTGGTCCAAGAATTGATGATATATTTAATTGAGAATCTAGATGCCTAAGCCGATCTGAAACACCCCCGTGTATGTCCAGCGATTTTCATTTGTTTCTTTGTTTTTTGAAACTTTTGGGAAATTTCAACAAGAAACAGATTACTTAATTAAGTAATTCTGCGATAGTATTAAAACAGTTTGGTTTATGACAGTGTTTTTTTCTGAAAGTAGTCTAGTATAGTATTCATCGTATGAGATTATTTAAAAAAACTGCTATCTAATCGACGTTTAAATAGAATTTAAAGTGTCTAGCTGACTAAGGTAACAAGATTGGACCCCAAGAGGGATTTAGTTATACTTTTAGGTGGAGTAGTTGCAGGATCTAAGACCACTGAATGCTTATTATCAGCCTTCGATTTTCTTTTGTTTTGATTTATTCGCGAAAACGTAAGATATTGATTCCTAGAACACTTTGGACTATGTCATGTGTTCTTTATTTCTTTCTTTCTTTCTCAAAAGTATAACCAAATCCCTCGTGAGGGCTAATCTTGTTAGCTTAGTCTGCTAGACCCTTTTTAATGCGTTTTTATAAATAAAATTAAGGCTCAATACTACAATTACTTATATACTTATGTAGGTAGATGACCATATAAAACATACACTTGTAACGTGTATTGTTTTTTAAATGTTGTAGTGTATTTTTTTTTAAATTTTATGAAGATTAAAGTATGTTTCACCATTTACAGTTGTATCATATTTTGACAGTCGTTAATAGCTGCAAAAAAAACGTTAATAGCTTCACAGCCGTTACTATGGGTCGGTAATAGAAACAATCGACTTACCCACTTTATTAATATTTTTTCACAAGAAAATGGTTTATTTTGAAGCATTTAACGTGGTAAATATAAACCCAATATTCAATATTACCATATAAAAATAATAAAAATACTGTGACGGCTACCAATATTCCTAATAAGTATGATCAATTTCAAAATTGCCTTAGGAGGGTCGTTGATAGCTGCATTTACCTTGAATAGTTTCGAGCCACGACGGCTCGCTCCGCCACTAGGACGGCGTTGCGCAGTTGCTACAATTTAGTGCTAAAGAGTGGTTCCGGCATTGTGGATTGACCCACTAAACTACGAGTATATACATGTTTAAATATTAGACAAGATTCGAACATGGACTTGTTTGTTATTATAAGAAGCCAAAGGTATAAAGATATATGAATTATTTATTTATTTTACATCTTATCAAACAATTTATAACTATACTAGCTGACCCGTGCCCATTTCGTTGGGCATTATTTTTTAAATTCGGATATACATATGACTGTGTTTCGGTTAGTACTACGAAGGGTTGATCCAAAAGTAATGATAATGAATAATTAAAGTGACTCGAGTGGTAAAAATTAAATTTATTCATCGACATAGTCTCCTAACAGGTCGATACGCTTGGTCCATCTTTTTTCTAAGCCACTAATTCCTTTAAAAAAAATATCTTTTTCTCGTCTCTCCCAAAATGCTTCCACGGCGACCATGACCGCATTATTATTTAAATATTTGTTGCCCCTGAGATCTTCCTTCAACCGTGGAAAGAGGTTAAAGTCGCTGGTAGCCAGATCTGGAGAATACGGGGGGTGTTCCACCAATTCGAAGCCTGCATCACGAATGGCAGACATTGCAACACCGGCCTTGTGAGCGGGTGCGTTATCCTGGTGAAACAGAACCCCAGCTCGTAGTTTACCCCGCCGTTTCTCCTTTATTGCTTCTCGCAATCGTTTTATCTGGTCTGCGTAGTAAGAGCCCGTTATAGTGGCTCCCTTTTCCAGATAGTCTACCATTATGATACCCTCAGCATCCCAGAACACGGAAGCCATGACCTTTCCCGCTGAGCTTGCGACTTTGAATTTCTTCGGCGTATGAGAGGACGGTCGCTTCCAGGTCATGGATTGCTGTTTAGTCTCTGGATCGAAGTGATATGGATCCAAGACTCATCCATGGTCACAAAACGACGCAAAAACATTTCGGGGTCAGCCTGATATTTTTCGAGATTTGACATTGAAATCTCGTATCGTTTCTTCTTTTGTTCCTCGGTTAACATTCTAGGCACCCAACGAGCGGAGACTTTTTCATGTGTAATTCATTGGTCAAGATCCTTTAAATGCTACCATACGAGATGCCTGTGACCTCAACTAGATGCCTAATTATCAATCTTCGATCTGCTAAAACTAAATGGTGAATTATTTCTACGGTTTCCTCGGTGAGGGAGATGGATGGGCGCCCTTCGCGGTGTTCGTCTTCAGTGGTAGTTCTACCTAAGTTAAACTCCTTGCACCAGCGAGCCAATGTGGAATATGGCGGAGCATGGGAAAAACACTGCTTTCTCAGGTCAATGCCCACCAGAGAGAATGTTTGACACTGGGACTTATTAATAATGAGGGCAAAAGATATCTTGACGGGATACTGCCTTTTAAAGGGTATGGGTAAATCCGTCCGAATCATGGTATCCGCGGAATTTAAGCCAGTTGTCCCACTGCACTGCTGGCCCTGCTAGAATGGTCGCCACGATTACATTCTCCCGCAACTCTTTTATAAGCAGCCTTGTGCCATTACACATGTTGGCGGGGCTCAAGTTTATTAATAGCATGATAGGAAAGCCAAATGACTATTAACCCAAACTCGTGAGGAGGCAGGCCAAAAGGGCACAAAGTTTTTTTTAGGATAGTGTACTGCACTCTCAATATTTCACACCGTGTCAATGAACTTAGTGTTTGACTTGACCGGGAATTTTCTCTAAAATCAGTTTATTTATCTCATACACTGTATCGTTTCTACGTGACACTATTACTCTAGAACAAAGCCAATGATAATCTCTTTCCGATTAATTTTCAAGACCGAATATATTGCGTCTATCAGATGTTCTAACCTAAGTACATAGGTTGGTATGATGGAAGGCTTAGGCTTAGGCTTACGTTTCTTTGACAACTCCGTTCACAGTTTTTAAGTCCAGGAATGAGGTGGGATCCCGTACGTGGTGAAGCCAAACTCTAAGATAGAAACAGTCTGACTGACAAGGATGGACAGTGTTTACTCTTGCCAAAGCAGGGTTTTTTTTATTCCGGGATGCCCAGCGATATCTTCTCCGCGTTTTTCTAAATGTACGGCTAACTGCACTACAGTAGGGTGTCTGTCATGTATAGGAAATTCCAATAATCTGCATACCGCTTCCGAAATACTTATGTACCGTCCGTTAAAATAATTTTCCACTTCATCATGGGCATTTCTTACACCAATCGTTGCCTGATCCGACCCTTCATTTTATAAACAAATCTATTTTATAGATAGAACAGTATTCCCCGTTTATGTGGGCGTTAAAAGTTCGACGGAGAATTGGAGAGTACGGGACGATCCATGTGTTATATACAGTAACAGTCCTTCCACAAACACTCACTAGTAGCTACCTGACCGCCGTCATTAACGTCTCGGCGTCGGTGAACAGGTGAACAGGAACGGCATTGGTATTTTTTAGTAATTGCGATGCAATTCAGACACTCATTATAGCTGGCCATCTTTACAATGCAGTATTATATCTCTGGGTCCTTTGTCTTCACCTATTAAAAGGCTGGCAACTTCGTTTATTGTAGGGGAGTTGGGAGTTGTATCTTCCTCGATGTTGATTTTGTGGTGTGCGATCGGCGTGAATTATTAATTTTAAGTTGTCCAAGGAAGAGTGGCTTTCTAGATTGTATTTAAAACTGCAAATGTAGGGTAAAGTCACCAGTGGTCAGCCAGAGACCTGTCGTCGGCCTCTGCCTATACTTTGTATGAGCGGGAAGAGTACGCAAGATATATTTTCCACTCTTCGCACTCATATAAGGTTGACTACTGGTCTCTGGCTGACAACTGGTGCCTTTACCCTATTCGTTATGGCTATCTAATTCGGGCTGTAACTCATTGATCAAATCGGGTTTTAGCGTGGAGCCCATGTTCGATCGCAAAGAAAGTTGGTCTGCATCAGAAATCAAATATATCTGTAAAAAAGTAAGCTTTGGCCTTTTCTAGGAAGACTACCAATTAAATGTTGAATCTAACCCTCTATCTCAAAAGTAGGCATAAAGTTTCCTTCGCGAATTTACTTGGCACCGAATAACGTTGTTTGAAATAGTAACGCATATTGATTAAAAAATGCGTAGAATACGGATGATAATTTGTCAAGGCTCTTCAATATCAGGAAGAATCACTTTACCTGCAGCACAACATATAGTTCATCGCTCCATTTTTTTGTAAAACACTTAGGACAGGTTTTACTCATTGCTCCAATTGTTACTGCGCGGCTGCGTACGCTCGGTCCGAGACTCCCTATCACGTGTTTCTGACATATTTTGTCTATAGTTAGCCAGTCGCCGAGGCCTTTCGATGCTAGAATCTCTAATACGCGGTTGCGATCTGTATTTTCTTTCAATCGCTAGGCGCTGTGCATGCTCAGAGGAAGTCTCTCCTATTTGGTCTAGAATCTAGACATCTTGACTCTAGATACTTAGTTGTGATTTTCTTGTAGGCATACTGAGGTTATTTATTTAAAACAATTTGCTTGCATGAATAATCAAACAGTAGTTCTAATTAGTGATGGAAACTGTTATGTAGAAAGTAGTATTTTTTATAAGAACATTTTATACAAATAAATCCGAAAGTAGTTCGGAAAAGAAATAAAATAAATAAATAAACATATATCTTGCCTTCTTTCCTGTTACAAAGTTTGATATATTACCCAAAATATTGAAAATACATTTTAAGTATTTACCTTAGCTAACCACCGGCCAGTTCTAGTGTTTTCCATGTTGATTTTCGGCTTAGTTTTAACTGCAATACTCTTTCTCTTTCCAACAATTGTTCGTGAACAGCCCGTTTGTTTAATTGTGCTATCATATTAAAAAGATATACACTGGGAATAATTTACTAATAATAATCTATACTATAATTATAATTATAATAGTATTAATATTTAGCGGTAGGTAAGAAATAAGATTACACACGAAACACTTCGCGAAGACGTCATAAATAGGCGTTTTATTATATATTCCTTTGACTGTTTTTTTAAATATATTATGCTTTTCTCAAACACCTATTGTTTGAGGAAATGATACATACATAATTAAAAGTAATTTTAAAAACCTGTGGCAGATTCGGAGATAATGTTTGTTTGAAAACTATGAGTTTGGTTGCGATGGATCTCAAAGACCATACACTGGCTCTTTTTTTCATTATATTTAAGACCATGGCTTAGTGCGTAGGTCTCACACACATTGAGCAACCGACGCATTCCACAGAATATGAACTACATTCGTGCGGATAACTTGTCATATTTTCTAAGATATCTTGTTTTGTTATCTTAAGGCGTTTTAAAACTCTTTTATCTACGCTAGGTACATAATAAAATAAATAAAAACAAAAAAACGGCTGGATGGATTTGGATGAAATGTAGATAGGGAAAGACCATCCCGGAAAAAATTAAAAATACCGAGTGAATAACGATATAATGTTTGCTGTTTTTTTAAAAAGTCATCGTGGCACCGGGTATTCAGGGTTGCAAACTTGGATGTTAAATACTCTCATCGGACCTAACAACATATAAAAATGTCGTTGTTACATGCGGTTTGCCTTTTCTTGTGTTGTTATAGACTGGCCTATTTAGTTCCCTTTGCGGGGTATTTTCCAGATTTTCCTTTTATTATACTCGTATCGGTAGGGAGAGCGCTGGTGGAGGGGAGTTCACTGCTCGAGGAAAGACCACTGGTGGTGGAGAGAGCACTGATTGAGGGGAGAGAACTGGGTGAGTTGCCAGTGCTGGTGGAGGCGGGGCTGTCGGTCGTGGTACTGATCATAACCCGCTTCTTTTTCCCCACGCCCCCAAGATGTTTTACACACTTTCCGTTTACAAACATTTTATTCCCGTTTCGATAATAATTATTTGGGGACTCTAGTGTGTTCGAATAGGGTATGTAGTTTAGTTGGCACCGCCAGGACCACCATTCAGCCCAGGCCCGCTCATGGTCTATTTGACCATCGGACGATAAATGGCCTAAAGATGGCCAAATAGGGGCAGATTGCGCAGTTACTTCCTGCCAGTTTAGAAGGCTGGGTGAACTGCGTATTTTGCTTAAACGTCTGGGCTCGTTACGATGCGCTAGTTGCTCATCTAAAGAATAATTGTGCCGCCTTGGTGAAACCTTCAGAAATATAGGTTGTGTCCCTATTTGTGGCACATCATTACTTCTGTGCTGAGGTATGATCATTATTTTGCCCGGCTCCCAAATTGGAGTCGAACTATTGTCATTATCAGTCTCCTGGCATACACTAGGAGACGAACCTGCCAGGTTGGCGACTATTTCGCATCGTTTCATTATCCACTGCGATACTTTAGTAAATTGGGCACGGCTTCGACGCTGGAATGTTTGGTTGCTCCCTGCTGCTGCCTCCTCGTTGTTGACGCTAAAGGCCGGCCGTGACGGTGGCATCAAAAGCCGATCTTTGTTGGTCTTGTAAGGCGTTGTTAGTGAGTATATTAATGGCCTCGGCAGAGGGCTACGGAGCTTCGGCTCAGGCTGCCCTGACGAAAATCGGACCCGTTTGATTGTCGGTGTTAGCTTACGCTCCTGGAGGAAAAGTTATTTTAGAATATCAGGTAGATTGTTTTTATTTTATTTAGTTAGGCAACATCATCAATACTAAACATCAACATTAAAAATAGGGATAAAGCACTGTTTTATGATACGGGCGCGATATTAAATCCTGAGCAAACGAGGGACCTCAGATTTAACCTCCTACGGACCTTGCTACGCTCGGGAGTTACCATTTAATTCCTGAGCGAAGCGAGGAAATTAAAACGGAGTCCTGGGTTCATTCAAGCTCGCCCAAGACGACATCAGCCTTATCCCAAAGGAGAATAGTCTACTTCCTCACCTTTTGCGAGACAATAAAAAGGAAGGCTACTTATTAGAAACAATGTCAAATCTCAAATCACTTTCGCTGTCATCACTCGATATTTTCATGTAATCGTTCAACTTCAACCTCCTGCTAATACTGCAGCATTTTGCAACACTCGCGCCTTTTATTTATATATTATATATATTTATTTATATATTTAACCCGCCGGGTTATAATATTGTACTGAATCTCATTATAACCCGCTGGTTAGCCGATGGTTGCTTGCTTGTCGACTTGCTTTAACTGAGGTTTGCATGATATATAATTGGGCAATTTCGAGCATGTGGTGTGAAAATATTCATTTTATTCACGGGAATCACGGGTAAAATCAAGCGACCTAATTGTATACATCGTTAATCTTTAAATTTTTACATTTAATGTCCCTATGACGAAAGGAGAATTAAACGTATATTTTTTAAATTTTGTATGGCTATCTGTTGGTCGTGATTCCTCGGAAACTAGTCAATTTTGCGGGATATAATAAAATTATCCTTTGTACTTTGATTTATCCGTCTATGAAATATTAAGCTTAAGACCGCTAATTTTTGTTAGAGTCAATGGCAATATCTATATACAATATTTGGGAGAAATCTTATGATGCAATAGGATTTTTTCGTGACCTTTCCAAAGAAAATCCGTCGATTATTGTAGGATACAATAGTAGGTGGCGTTTGCCACGCTAGGTAAAGTACTTAATTGGTTTACTAGTAACAATTTGCTACTCAATGGTAAGATAACTAAATGTGTTAGGTTCGCTTTGCCTAATATTAGACCGGTAGAATCACTGAGTAATTGCCTCAACCTCATAGCTTCCTTAGTAGTTGCGAAGGCTACCATGAACTCGGCCTCAGTCGTTTATAAGGCTACAGTTGGTTGACGCTGTGTGGACCAAGTGACAGCGGCCCCGCATTTGAGAAATACATAGCCAGTGGTTGAGCGTCTAGTAACTATAGTAACTATGTTATTAGCAAAGTCAGCATTGCTGTATTCAATCAAGTCAGTTTGTCAGAGCTAGTCATGTAGCGCAAGCCGTAATCTTTAGTTTCTTTCAAATACTTTAATATTTGCTTTACAGCATTCCAGTGGGAGTCATCATAAGAATTTAAATATTGACTCACCTGGCTTACATCAAACATAATGTCAGGTCTGCTTACAGTCGCTGCGTGTATCAGAGATCCTACTGCCTCTCTATATGGGTAATTCTTCTCATCAGCCTTTAGCAGTTTCAAATTCGGGTCGGCTGGAATGATGCTGGGGTTGGCATCTTCCAAGTTGAATTTCTTTAACAACTGACTAATATACTTGGTCTGATGAATAAAAATACAGTTATCATATCGTTCAATTTGCATACCCAAAAAATTAGTTACCAGAGGACAAATTTGTACATCCTTAATAACTTCCATTATAACATATTTATTTTTAAAGTGTCATCTGAATCAGTGTAATATTTAGCAACAGTGTTTGTGGATTTTAAAGTATCATCCGTCTCGGAGCCATCAGATGTGTTCTTGTCATTTGGTTCAGATGATGTGTTACACATTGAACTATCCACTGTCAAATCCACCGGAACATAGTCTCTTTTAACTAAATTTTCCAGAAACATCATATCTTGACTAATATTATTTCTTGACTAACTTTATTGGTTTTAGGATCTAGAAGCCTTTATCCCTTTGTCTGTTTTCAATAAATATCAGTTTACTTGCCTTTGAATCCCATTTTTTAGCTTTTTCTTTTGGTACATGTACCATCGCTTCACATCCAAATATTCCCATATGGCTAATGCTGTGTTTTTCACTTTTTCAAAGCTCTTCAGGTGTTATAAGCCAGAGTTCTTGTGGGGCAGAGATAAGTCATGTATGCTGCTGCTATAACTGCTTCTCCCTAATACCGTTTCTGCATTTTAGCATTTATAAGCATACAACGAGGTCTCTCCAATATGGTGCGATTCACCCTTTCTGCTAACTTTTTGTTGGGGCGTGTAGGGTGTGGACGTTTGATATACATTTCCAATACTTTAGGAAAAAGTTTAAATTCTTTACTTAAATACTCTGTACCATTTGTTCGGAGTACCTTTATAGATAAATTAAGTTAGTTTTCAACCAAGGCTTTAAATTATTTAAATCTATCAAACACATCTGATTTATTTTAAATTAAATACACAAATACTTTCCTCGAGAAGTCACCAATAAAGGTGACAAAGTATCGCGCCCCTCCAAGGAACTGGACCTCCATTAGCCCGCAGACATCAGAATTTACCAGGTCTAGCATAGCTTTTGCTCGGGAAATAATTTCTTTATTGCTGTCCTTCTATATATGAAATACATATCACTTTGACTTTCACTCCTACATTTTCAGACAATTTCTTTACGTCTTCAAAGTTTAGATGTGCCATTCTCTGATGCCCCAGGTAATAATCATTTTCTTTAGCTGCTGATATGTATGCTGGAATACTTTGTGCATTTAGCCGGTACATATTGTTAGTCAATTTTGCGGTTGCCACTCATTCATTATTTTTATTAAATATCTTGCAACCTTCTTTGTCAAATTGCACTTGGCAGCCATTTTTTATATTTGACTTACAGAAAGAAGATTGGTGGCAAGCTCAGGGGCATAAAGAACATTCTGTAACTTAATAGTCTCCAACGTGCCATTCTTGTTGACCACAATTCACACTTCCACAAGCTTTCACTGTTAATTTCTTGTGTCAGCCGCTTTAATTGTGCTTATCGGTGGTGTAATTTCATCATAAAGCCAGTTACGGTGCATAGCTTAATACATTGATGCTCCTGAGTCGACATACCCGCCGCTATCATTGCTTGTAGTAGCGGAAAATACAGTCACATAGCCGGTGTTATTATTTGACTTCTGTTCCTTCTTTTTGTTTCTACAATATTTACTTATATGCCCATATTTATTGCATACAAAGTAACGCAGACCCTTGCTTGATTTGTTTATCTTTTCTAAAGCTTGTTTGGCATGCTGCGAATACTTTCGCTTGAATTTATTAGCATATAGCGCAGCAGACTCAGAGTTTCTTACATCTTGAAAAAGCTTAGTCTTCACAAAATCAGCTGTGATTGCCATACCGGAACTTTCTAGTGCCATTAACATTGGTTGATACATTTCGGGTAAGCCAGCCAATAATAGAGTGCCTAACAATTCATCGTTGACTATGAAACCAATATTTCTTTATTTGTGGGCTATGGTCATAATCCTATTTACATAATCTTCAATATTTTGGCAACCATCAAGCGTCGTGGTTATCAGATCTCTCAACAACCCAACACGGCGTGTCAATCCTTTGTCGTCAAAAGCTTTGGCTAAATGATCCCACACTGATTTTGCTGTTTTAGCTTCTTGTATGTGTATGTAATTGATCGGATCGATCAGTAAGATAATTTTTGATTTAGCTTTTGTGTCAAATTTTGCTTCAATATTTACGGGTCCTTCGGGTTTAATGCAAGTCCATAATTCTTCACGCTCAAGGTAAGTTTGAACCGTTAATCTCCACGTAGGATAATTATCTTTTCCCGTCAGCTTTTCATTTAGTGCCATAGCGTTCGACGCCATTTTTCTGATGAAGAATACGCTCTCCTTACGACAGGGCGATGTTGTACGAGTAATTTAAATACCGAACTACCGAATCACTTTTACTTTTACTTTTTTATTTGATTATAACGACTTATTTTTAATAATCATAACCTATTGGAATTAATAAAAATAAAGGTAAGATTTTAGTATGGTGATTTAATGATAGATTACCACAGAGTGAGTAAAACAAAAGTTTAATGTGTCAAGGACCGAATTTGAATTATGTCTCTTGAATTTTTAAGATAGTGGATTAATAAATTATCAAACATTCGGGCCTGGGAACTCAGGGGGCTTGCTCAAGGCATCAAACAACCCAGGAGGCTTCCAAATATTACAGTGTAATATTTTAATAATAATCTTCCAAGGGACACCTTGAAACACAGTACACAGCTAGCAAGGTTCCTCTCTCTGCAGCCCTAACCACCGGTAGCTTGAGCCCTGCCCCGCTGCCGGTGGCACTCGTAGGTTAGATTTGTTCATTAATGGTTTATTTTTTGCATTATTATTGTGATTTTACTTTTATATTTTAGTATTTATTGTAAAAAACCTAACTTATAGAAAATTGATTAAATATCTGAATAATAATAATAATAATGTAGGTTAGGTTTTTTATAATGTTTATTTTTTGTAATAGTATTGTTATTTTACTTTTATACTTGAATATTTGTTATAAAAAATCTAATTTGCAGAAAATTTTATAAATACCTATAATAATAATTTATTTGTTTGCTTAAAACATGGTATAAAAACCGGCCAAGAGCGTGTCGGGCCACGCGCAGTGTAGAGTTCCGTAGTTGCCCGTCACAATGTGCGTACTTCTGAGTAAGTAGGGGACTACCACTACGAGAATAACATTTGACGGTTAATAACAATTAAGTAATAAAAACGGGCCCACATGGGACGATGGTAACTGAAGAAGGAGATATTAAATCCAACATCACAAGGGAAGTTAGAAAAAATATTATCTATTTGAGTACCGCCTCGTGTAGATGCAAAAGAAGATCGATAACCAGCGTCACGTATTAATTTAAATACTGCAGTATTATCGTTGCGGAGATAGTCTTCATTAAAATCGCCGAATATTATGCAAGGCCCGTTATGTGATAGCAAATTACTTACACAACATACAACAAAAACCGGCCCGACAATAAAACTATAACACAACTATTACTTTTTATTAATACAGTGGTAACACACAGTAGGTACGTGTATCATTAATACCTAACCTATAACCTAACGAACGGAAGTCAATAGAAAAAATAATAGATAAGAAACAGAATTAAGTAGGTACCCGAGATCGTACCTATGTATGTAGGTACATACAATATATATATTAAACACAAAACTTGAGTAAGGAAGTACAATAATTAGGTGCGTACCTATACATAATAGTAATAGATACAATTGCTCCGCTGGCAAGAGCCAAGCTTTTAAGTGTGAGATCAGTATACCTATGTAGGTAGTTAGGTATCTAAACTGCTTCAAACCGACTTTAAATTACAATAAAAGTTTAATCTTTTATAAAGTAATTAAAAGAAATTGAAAAAAAAAACAAGGGCCAGTAAATAGAATTTTAAGTTTTCCAAACGATACTCGACTCAAATCAATAATCTAATCGATTATTTGTAAACTTTCAGATCGCAAATCCCAAACTAGTAGGTAGCATTTCGGGGCACGTCCGAACAGCATCTAGGCGCTCGCGCTTATGAGCGCGGCTGTCGCTCGATTTGTTACTTGGACAGTTCGACTCCCCCCGCGCGTGCAGGCCCCCCCCGTTAACAATTTTTCTATCAAAGTTATCATAGGCGATTTTGATAGGTATAAACACTTTAGTCGCCTGTATCTCAGGAACTAATCATGTCTACTTAGCCGTGATAGTTTTCCTTTAAAATTTGTTATATGCGCTTTCGTTGAAGATATTTTTCAGATTTTTAGTATTTGTAGTTTTGGCTGTAAGGGGGGGGGGGGGGGGGGGGGGACACTTGACTCTAACAAAAAATAGCGCTTTAAAGCTTAATATTTCATAAACGGATCCCTTAATCGAAAAATTGTTTTCATAATCCCGCAATATTTTTGAAAGACCTATCCAACGATACCACACACTATGGGGTAGGCAAGAAAAAAAAAAGGCATCCCCACATTACGTGTAGGGGAGGTGCATTAAAAAAAAATATTTTTCAAAATTTTATTTTACCACTTTTTTGGCGTGACTAATATGTCATGCCAAATTACAGCTTTCTAGTACTATGAGTCTCTGAGCTAGACTGGGGACAGACATGGCGGACGGACGGACATGGCGAAACTATAAGGGTTCCTAGTTTGACTACGGAACCCTAAAAAAGGTGTTTCATTTAATGGACAGTTCATATGTTTAACCATAAAATATAGGCATGCAAATGGTACCTTAGTTACTTCAGCGAATCTAAACTACTATTGACCATTGCTTAACAATATACAAATGTCATTCAGATGGATAACTAAAATTATTAATAATACATTAACAAATTTTATATCAAATAAGTTCCCTAACATATAAAATATGAAGTAATAAATTTATTTTGTCAAAAAATCATTTAAACTATAAAATCATTTGAAACTCAGTCGCTCATACAGGTATTTTTAATTTTCTGGTTTTTAATGTTTTTAATTCGTTCGGCAAATTAGTGAATATCTTGACACACATAACTTTACAAAACTTTTACTCCACTTTGATAGTCTAGAAAGGCCATCAAGGACGAGCCTATTCTGTTCCCGTCGGGGCCGAAATTTTACATAACTTGTTTTTATGAATAATTCCTTGTGTTTGTAGACAAACCTACTCATTTCAAATATATAAAGAGACGGAAATGGCAACAAACCAAGATTTTTAACAAGGGTCTACAGGATTCATTAGGCCGCAGTCCATATATTGCTATTATGCATTTCTGTTGTGTTACAAATGCTCTGTTGTTATCAGTACTGTTACCCCATGCTATGAACCATAGCGTAAGATTGACTCTACATGAGCGCGATAACACAATATTGCTGTTTTTGTATTTGCCACATTTCTGATTCGCTTAAGGGCGTAAATATATTTGTTTATTCGAGTTGTGACATCATCAACTTGCATCTTCCAATTTAAGTTTTCATCTATAGTTAATCCTAGAAATTTTATCTCAGTCGCTTCTTCTACCTTCGTTATGTTTAAAATATAATTAAATATTAAATTAAATGATATATTAAATTGTGAAAAAAACGATTTAATAAGATTATTTTTTAAATTATTATCATTAAGCCATAGTATTACATTATCAATAGTATTGTTAATTTCATTGTCTTGTTCTTTATTTGTGAAGTTTTTTTTTCAGATGCTAATATTATAGTGATTTTGTCTTAAATGTATAACAGGAAGAGGAATGGACCTAAAACGGTCCCTTGTGGGCCACCACATTTTTGATGCCTGTATTCTGAGCAATAGGTAATCATTTCCCCATCGCCATTCATTTTATGGAAACAATTTTTTCGAGGGATCCGTTTCTGAAATATTAAGCTTTAAAGCGCTAATTTTGTTAGAGTCAAGTGTCCGCCCCCCCCCCTACGGCCAAAACTACAAACACTAAAAATATGAAAATATCCTAAACGAAAGCACGTATAATGAATTTTATAGGAAAACTATCACGACTAAGAAGACTCCATTGGTTCTTGAGTTACAAACGGTTTAAATGTTTATACCTACCGAAAACTTATTTGCGGTGTTGGTAAACTGACCGCAACCTATGTAGATGTATGGGGATAACAGGTCTAATTTGTATAGATATAAGATAAAGATAAAGAGACATTTTTTCGCAACAATACAAAATTACATCACATAGATACAAAAAGAAAAAAATATCTCAGCATTAGAAGCGTTAACGTTAATATTCGGTTTTTGTTTACTAACGGCTTCGGAACCCTACACTGAGCATGGGCCGACAAGCTCTTGCCCGGTATTTTACTTTTCTTAAATAACGGCGTCACATTTGCAGTTTTTAATAAGAAAGCAGAGGTTCCGGATGAAAAGGAGAGGTTAACCAGATAAGTTAAAATTGGCACTAGGTCATTTTACGCACGCTTTTATAACCTTATATTGATTTCGTCAAAACCTTCAGAGTTAGTTTTAGATAGAGAGAGATAACGACATCACTTTTAATTTTACTTCATTCTCTGACATAGGCATTAGGAAAATCGTATTAACTCTAGAACATAGACTATAATTAGCTCAGGTATTTTTATTCGATTGTGAGTTTAATAATGAGTCAATATAATAGTTGTTGAATTCATTTGTTATTTCAACCGGGTTGGGCATGCTTTTGTTCATGGTCGTGTTCATAAGATCGATAATTCCTGTGCATTTAATGTTTGGGATTTGCCTTTTGTGGACAGACCAGGACGCTCTACACTTATTTCTACTCTTATTTATATTCGCAACCTTTTTAGACTTGTAAATACATTTTTTTAAATATGATTGAGTATGTAAAATACTTATTTTTATTGTATACGTTTTTATTTTTATAATATTTAAACCGTAGAGATCGTTTTGTATTACAGCTTCGAATTAAACCAGGGCTAATCCATTGTTGTTTGTGTTTATTAATATTGCAAATTTTAATTTTAATTTTTGGAAAGCAAAGATAGTAAAAGAGGCATACGAATTCATGAAAGTCGCTAAATGCGTTGTTTAGTTGATTTTAATTGAGGATGTCCGACCATTACAAACACTGTAAACATTCCTTAAATTTTCTAATCTTGTCTGTGCTATAATCTCTTTTATAAATAAAAAACGTTTCCATTTTACGTAATTCCTGGCCAATGTGAAATCTTAACTATTGCGCCGTTTCGTGATCTGAGAGATGTAGGGGAAGAACGGTTTCCTTCACATTTGGGATATGGCTAAGAACCTGATCCAAGCAGGAGAACTTTCGTGTCGGGATGTTTATATGAAGTTATAGATTATAATTTTGGGAAAGGTCTTGCCATTCATTTATCATCTTATTTTTGTTCAGAGTGTTTATATTAAAGTCCCCGGCTATGATCAGGTGTATCTTGAAGTTATATTTGCCGGTTAGCTTGAGCAATAGACAATTTAGCTTGCTAAGGAACACGACAGGGCTAGATGACGTGCTCTATAGAGACAGATTATGCTTATGTTATTATTATTTATATGGCATCGTCAAGCCGTTTAGGCTGCAAAGCGTGCCCAAAAACAGACATACACATACATACGCTCGAAAAACATAACCCTCCTTCTGACGAAGTCGGGTAAACAATAAAAACCCGCCTAAAAAATGCATAAAATACTTCTTATAAAATGATACGTAGGTCAGTCCAACTGAAGTAGGCGTCCTACAATTTTTAAACCAAAAGCAGTTTTTTTTTTATTTTATTTTTTAAAACATTTATTTTATTTATTAATTATTCACATTTATGTCTACCCGTTCACTTGCTTCACCCAGGGCTCCGTCCTGCTGGTTCTTGGACGGTAGGGCGCGGCTAAAACAATAATTTAACATATTATATTTTTGTTATATTATTATACTTACATCAGTAGGTAGCTGACTAGAGACGGCACCAATGATGGACACTTTTAGCTAACAGGCACGAGTAATGGACACTATACCATTAATTAAAATTTAATACGGTTCTAAATTGATTGATGCAAAAAAAATTAACCCTTATCTTCTGTAAAATCAAGTGTCCATCGTTGGTCCTTGTCCTGGTTCTTTCACCGTATGTGGTTGTTGGGCCCGTTGTTGGATCGGTAGTTAAAAGTTAAAATTTTGTTATAATATGAAATCATTTAGTATAGGGAACTATATTTATCACTTATAGTTTATATTATATTCCACATTGTTTAAGATTTAGGGATTTTAACCTTTAGTTCATTTAACTGCTTAACAAACAACGGCCCCTAGCGAGCTTTACACAGTCACAATTCACAAAATAGCAAGATAATTATTTATGACAGAAATAAATCTCATACAATATTATCGACGGCCATGGACGAACTGTCACATTTAATGTTTCATCCGTCTAACATACATTCCGCCGGATGGATTTTTACATAGTTATTTAGAGGATCTCTAATTACACATAGATATATATAATTTATGGCGTTCAATAATATCGGAGCGGAGAATCCGTTTTTGGTACTAAAAGTACGGCCAGATATGAATATTTAAATATCTCGGCTCCGATGAACTTTAGAGTATTACATTATATAACAAAATATGTTTATTTTGAGTAATTCTATCATAATTTACCACTTTTTGAATGACCGCTCACCTCGACAATGTATGACTTTACCAATGACAAAACTTTTACCCAAACCATTTTTATACTTTGTAGAATAAGTCTTCGTGCATGGCCATTACGTCCACAGCCGTGATGTGGCACAATAAGCGTGGCTCCCCTTTTAGGGGCAGTGCATGAGGTTCAAGTTATCTTAAAGCTTTTCTGTGACACTAGGGAGTTTTGTGGTTTGAGTGACGGGGCACAAGATACCCCTTCACTGTGTTCCGTTATGGTAAAAATCATCGGCTTGTATGCATATACAGGGCGTCCCACGGCTATGCCACATGGAAGGAAAGTACCTTAAATATTGTAGATGGAACATTTTACTGAAAGAAGACATTATTTGAATTTAAAAAACAATTTAAACTGCATTCATAGATATTTAAATAATTACACGGTTGAACCGGGAATCGAACCCGTTACACGAGAAAAATAATTACCCTGTAGCTTTATCATACCGATCGAAAGGCTTCATCATAAGGATTATTTTTTGTTAAATAACATAGTGTCAGAAATAAAAGGAAGACCATGAATTTTAACATTTTTAATACAAAATTAATCAATTTATCAAATGCTCAAAATGAGTCCCTTCCTGTTGAATACAAAGTCGCACCGGTACCTATTAATTACGTATCTCTTTAACATTTTATCATGCACTTAAATTATAATAGGGAAATGATGCGTACTTCTCAAGTGAGTACATTTATTAGTAATAGGTATTTATGATAATGTCAGTTGTATGTCCTTACGGCAATGTCAGCATTTCATTTTTCTGAACAAAATTTCGCATCAAATGTTAAAATTCATGGTCTTCCTTTTATTTCTGACACTATGTTATTTAACAAAAAATAATCCTTATGATGAAGCCTTTCGATCGGTATGATAAAACTACAGGGTAATTATTTTTCTCGTGTAACGGGTTCGATTCCCGGTTCAACCGTGTAATTATTTAAATATCTATGAATGCAGTTTAAATTGTTTTTTAAATTCAAATAATGTCTTCTTTCAGTAAAATGTTCCATCTACAATATTTAAGGTACTTTCCTTCCATGTGGCATGGCCGTGGGACGCCCTGTATATTTGGTCAGGCTTTACTGAACCTGTTTTTTGCCCCAAACGTTGGGTTTAAGACCGCAGTTTCTTTAGTTATACGTCAGAACAATACATATAAACGTTATATCCCAAATAAATAAAAAAAACTTAACATAGCGTCTCTATACATTACAACTCACTGATTAAACCCATTATCATAGTGAGTTTTAAGAAGCAGATATTTTTTTGGTAACCCTGAATAACAAATGTATGGCGCACTTACGCGAAATTTGTTTTTATGTCTGTAAATACTTTTAGAATGGGACATTGAAGACAAAAAGACCTTATGCGTGTTTTTGTTTACCAGGCGCACTTCACCGTCCCAACGGAAAAGTGCGCCTAGCATCCATGTTTCTGAGTTAGATTTCATTGACAATACATTAGTCGTATTTCTAATAAATCACAGGTTTTGAAATTGTCATGTTGAACTTATTGGTCAACTCTACAAGAAGATTATTTTGCATAGAAGTCATCTAGAAAAAACTATGGCGCACTTCGCCCTCCTCACCTTACTTATTCTCTGGCTATAGGGACCTTTTTTTTGTTAAGGGTCAACCAAGTAGGTATTGTAGTGAATATATTTACCGCGGTGAGCAGAATGTAAATGTGGGTTCCACTTCCAGCATCGGCATTATCACGACTGTATCTGGAACAGTCTCCTCTGGCGAATCTGCAAACCGATAAGAAAATTAGACAACCTGCGTACAAAGCTTGCGGTCCCGGGTTCGGTTCCCGGTAATAACAAATATTTTAGTGTAATAAGCGCAAGTATTTCAAGACACAGGGATGAGATTATCTTAATCCTGTGTATTGAATGTTTTCTATGTAATATAAGTCGTTATTTCTAATTTCAAAAACCGGCCAAGAGCACGGCGGACCATGCTCAGTGTAGGGTTCCACCGAAGCCGTTACTAACAAATTACAATACAAACAAATTATACCTCGCGATAAAATCAACTATGCCGTTGGAAAACTGTTATCCCCATACATCTACATAGGTCGCGGTCAGTTTACCAACACCGCAAATAAGTATTCGGTAGGTATAAACATTTAGACCTTTTTTGTAACTCAACAACCAATGAAGTCTACTTAGTCGAGGTAGTTTTCCTATAAAATTCATTATATGTGCTTTTATTTAAGATATTTTTCAGATTTTTAGTGTTTGTAGTTTTGGCTGTAGGGGCGGGGCGACGACACTTGACTCTAATAAAAATTAGCGCATTAAAGCTTAATATTTCAGAAATGGATCCCTGAATCGAAAAATGGTTCCACAAACCCGCAAATTTTTGCGAAAGTCCTATAACGACACTAGGGCAGACGAGAGAAAAATACATCACCACGATACGTGTAGGGGATGTACAATAAAAAAATATTTTTTCAAGTTTTTCTTTACCATTTTGGTGGCGTAACTTATATGTATATTCTTGCCAAATTACAGCTTTCTAGTACTAAAGGTCTCTGAGCTAGGCTGTGGACGGACGGACGTTCTTTCCTATTTTGACTACGGAACCCTACAAAGGTACCCTAAATAAATTATTACGACTTTTCGGCCACAGCAAGGTATTTAAAGGTAACTTTTAAAAAAAACGAATTGGTGAGATAGCGGAGTAGTTTATTTCTGCAGAATATTTGTTATAACAGCGAATTATCAAACAATTATCAACATTTTTATGAAATGAAATAGTTTTTATTCCGGAAAACAAGTTCCATAGAATGTACAAAAAATAAAAATACAATAATGGCACAATTTAAACTTAACTTATATATTCAACTAAAGAAAATAAATATATGCGGCGCCGCGGGTCGCCCGGATCCCGCGATGACAGGCTTATGGTAGCCCCTATAATGCTCGTGAAGCGGGCTAGCGCCCCACTCGTTGCCGCCGAAAGCAGAGTGTTCGAGGAGGTGTATATGGCCCTTCTGGCGGTAGCGCTCCTCGCGCGCAGCAGCGCGGGCCAGCCGGCGCGCGCCCCTCCGCGAACATGGCGCTTGCGCTGCACCAGCACGGCAGCCGGTACATGGCGCGCCACGGGTCGTTGTACTGCACGCTATATCCCTCGCCGCAGCACAGGAGTAGTGTGACCACAATTCAACTGTGTAGACGCTAGTGCAGAAACTTCTGAACAATTGCCTTCAGACACCTTCGCTGCACTTGGCGAATCTTCTGGCTAGCATATTCGCTCTCATCGCAATAGCTCGTCTCTGTCTCTCTATGTCTTTGTGGCCTTTCATACTCGACAGTAGAATGTGCCCGAGAATACTTCACCTCGTGTACATGAGCATATACTTCGACTTATCGGGATATATGTCATGTTATGCTGGCTAGCGTATCTTTCGCATTCGGCCAGTAAATTCCGCATAGCCGTCACCGATGGAGCAAGCAAGACTATATCGTCCGCATACGACAAGTGGTTTGTCTTTGTATCATTAATGGAGCAGCCTACTCCGGTCTCCGTCAGAGCCTGTGACCGGCCATCCATGTACACATTAAACAATGCTGGTGACATGCTACCTCCCTGCCTTACGCCACAGTTCAGGGCAGAAGCAGGCGAGGTAGCTCCTTTCCATCTTACCACATGCTTTGTTGGGAGTACCACTATTCCAGTACCTTGACAATTCGTGCGGGTGTTTTACGTGCTCGTAGTTTTTTCCAGAGTTGGTGATCGACTTTGTCAAAGGATTTACTCAAGTCCAGTAAGCATGCATATACTGAGGTATATATATTTCTAGATTTATAGTACCCACAATCGATCGAAGTTGTCGAGACATTACTTTTGAAACCAAACTGGCTGTCTGCACTATGTAAAAATGGAGCAGCGAGCTGATGCAGCACCCTTTCCAATAGCCTGGCTACCATGTTTGCAAGAGCAATAGGGCGGTGATTGCTCGCACTCGTGATATTTTTCCTCTTATTTTTACATATAGTATAGGTATAATTACAGTGTCCGTTAGTTCCTGCGGTAAATATCCAGTTTTCATAAGTAAGTTAAATACCATAAACGTTTACTTCAACGTATTTTTTTTTATATCGTAAAAATGGTAACACATAACAATTACAAATCTGGCATGATTATAATCATAGAGTTCTTACTTACAAGGAAAGGTACCCAACTGTCCGGCTCCGATTTTATTGATTTTGATATATGTTAGAGAGTAGTTTAAAATAACAGACACGTATTTTTTTTAGCGGCTTAAACTCAACCTGTTATGAGAAATTGAAATGCTATGAAACTTGCAATTTTTTTTAAAATATCTCTATACAAGTAAGAGGGTTTAGTTCAGCATCAAAACAAAATGAAAAGCAAAAAATAATCATAAACCGGTAGAGTGGGAGTTAGCCTCGCACTCATTCGATTTGAAACTGAATTCAAATCGGAATGTATTAATACTACGAGGGTGCGGATCCCTCGGTGTGCGATTCGTAACTTCAGTCAGTCAGTAATCTCAGTATGTCTGTCAGTATATCCGCTGACTCCTCCTAAACCATGTAACGGATTTGGATGCGGTTTTCACTGTCAGTTAGATATGTTTTCATGGAAGGTGTAAACATATATGTAGTAGTAGTAGTAGTAGTCATTTATTTCATAATGGAAATTACATTATTATATGCCGCATAGTTATAATAAATTCACTATAAGATCGTCAATGAAAAAAAATGTATAAAAAAATAACGACAAAGTGTACAAAAGTAATAATTAATGGAACAGAATGAAACAGTAAAAAAAAACTCAAATGCTACAGTCATACTATGTCAACAATACAATAATATTAGGAAATGTAAAATGCGGAATTTAAATAAAAGTATTAAAAATAACAACTCAATTATTTAATATCCGATGGTTGGAACTACATTAAAAACGAAAAGGACGCCAGTGAAGACATTTACCGAATATTTTTCATCACATTGGATGAAAAATGATTTTTACCGTACGTAAATACGTACGCATGTGTGGTAAACAACACATAACCATAATATAGCTGCGAGGGCTGACCACAGCCTGAATGTAAATATTAATAAAAATGAAGCTCAGTTCAACGGCCGAATCAGGTCAGAGAAAGTGATGACCGAATTTTGACATATTAGAATTGGGCATTTCTTGGAAAAATTGAGAAAAAACTAGCAGGTAGCGGGCATATCATCAGTTTGTCTTGAATGTAGACTAAATAAGCTTCTTCAATAAATATTTCTTTACAAGAAAGAATTTTACGTAATTTGTAGCAGGAAACTTTTCGGAGGTTAACGGTTAACGTTTTAATCGTCTATTAAGTGGTTAACACTGTTTGGTGAAATTGGTACTCAGTCCACAAATAACTAATTAGTATTAATAATGTCACAAAATGTCCCCTACGCAAATTGTTCACCACACAAAATATACACTTCTAACAATACTCACATATGGCAATACCCGCCTAATAAAATGACAATTTCTCACTAATTACTACTTTCTAAAACAACTGTTTCATGAATTAACTATATCTGGAAATGCTGTTCTAAAATTGAATGAAATCTGACCAGACTAACCATTGTCAAAAGTTGTAAATTATAAAAATATCGGTTTCCAGAAGGGGCCAATTCAAGCAATAGAAGTGGTTAAGAGGTGGTAATTTCCAGAAATGGTGATGTGAACGTAAGTTAAAATATTCACGGAGAATTTATCAGGCTAAATAGATTTTAAATATTGTGTATATCCTCAAGTACAGTCAGCAACATGTATACATATTTTTGAAACTTTATATATTGACCTTCACCATACATTATTTACTTCTCATTAGATACATGACAACATGTAAGATTTACTGAAAAAAATATTCTCCGTAGATCGATTCCTTGCAACTGGGTAGAAAATGTATCAGGTGACAAATAATATCTCATTAGATCCATACTTCTGCGTAAAGAATCTAGTTCGAAAAAAATAATTCATTTGATACATCATAGATCTGAAGAATGAATCTTAAGATAATGATTGCCTAACTGTCACTATATTCTGTTAATGAATTTCGTTAATAACAGATTTTTAATTCGGCGACCAAGTTTTTCATTCGAAGATTAATTTTTTATGTCTGCGGGTAGACGCTCGTAGAAAGCGGGCCCTATTACGAGCTGTATACTATACATGTAATGAAATCTAATTAAATTATTATTTATATACCTATAAAAAAGAGTATTTTTCTATCAATTCGCCCAAAACTAAATTTTGTATGGCTTACGTAAACCCTAAGAGATATGTATATAAAAACCATGTAGGTACTAGAATTATAGAATATTATTATAACAAAATTCCGCGTAGGCATATATCTCTTTCAAACATTTTTTAACCTTTCTTTTCTAATTTCCACGAATGCAAACCCGGGGCGGGTCACTAATAAGCCAATGAAAACTGAAGGCATCTGGCGTATGTATTAGTGTGTAAATTATATCACGTCTTAGTGGAAGAATATGTTCAAGTTTCAAATAACCCATCACGACAAAATACCTATTGGCATTGCGCACATTTATAATTAATACACGAGTAATTCATAAAAGCTATTGGACAGTATTTACGTCGTAATTGCATTGCATTCGTTTGTATGCGCTTGCAAGTCAGCAGCGTTTGTATTACATAGCCTCTGTATGAACTCGTGTGTGTAGTCCACGTGACTTCAGCTATTAATTACTGCCATGGTATCGTATAGTTACTTTTACAATACCTTTTCTAAATTTACTTAACAATGACGGGCGACTTTAACGATAACGTACGTGTGGAGACAAAGTGAAATTAAAACCCTACAGTATTCCGATTAGACTTGGCAATAATTTAAAATACCAACAGAACTTCTGTACTGATCGATCTCGTGCTACATCGTTACCATATTCTGCCGTAATAATTAAAGGGTATAAAGTCGACTAAACTTGTTTTTACAATGGTATATATACCTACATAAACGGAGTGTACTAGACGTAAACCCTTGTTCACTTGATCTTCACGAGACTTACACCCTTTTCACTAGGACCCCAGATATATATACCATAAAGGGCAAGCAATGGTAAGAACATCACAGAAAAAAAAAATGCTTATGTAGAAACTTAGCTTTGTTACTGCTTGTTACACGTGCTCGTATGTGCAGCAAATATTTATTTAGTGACTAGTGACCCGCCAGAGGCTTCGCCCGCTGCAAATTTCCGACATTCCCGGTGGTTTTTTTTCTTTCATACAAACCTTGCCCTGACAATAACGAATACAACCAAAAAGGAATCAGCCAAATCGGTTCAGCCGTTCTCGAGTTTTAGTGAGCCTAACGAACAGCAATTCATTTTTATATATATAAGATTGCGGTCTCTAAAAAATTTAGTGAGTGGGTAATCACTGGTCGCGGGCAATAACAGTATAAGTCAAAGTCAAAGTCAAAGTCAAAGTTCTTTATTCTTCAATTTAGGCATAATATAATGCACCTATGTATGGTTTTGTCGCAGTATTCCAAACTCTATTGGTAAGCATAGTGACATTTCAGTGTACTCGGCGCAACTTATATGAAACCCAGTGATGTATCAGCGTGTTGACTTTGCAATGTATACTGAATTGTCACCTGTTATGTGCCATTGTCAATATTGTGAAATAGGGGACAGGCTCTCACACTGGTTATTACTATTAGCATACTAACATTTTTTATAGTAGCCCTAAGTATATCTCAGACCTCTGTGAGAGAAACAAATATTTTTTGAAAATTAAATTATATGACAACTATGTATTTAGTTGTAAACCCAGCAGTGGTAGGGACCCCACTGAATATCAGCGAGTATTGGCTCGGCACGGCACTGAGCGTCTCTTGTTGACGCAACGGTACTGATGAAACGGTGTTAACGGTCACAATTCTTTGTTTATTGTACACCGTGTTGTTTTTGTGTCAATAAATTAATTTTCTTTATTTTTTAGGGTTCCGTAGTCAAACGAGGAACCCTTATAGTTTCGCCATGTCCGTCCGTCCGCAGCCTAGCTCAGAGACTCTTAGTACTAGAAAGCTGTAATTTGGCATGAATATACATGTTAGATTTAAAAAAAAGATAAAAGATGTTTATTCAGTAAATAGGCCGCACGGGCAATTTTACACGTCATAAATCTACCAGCGCTTCGCAAGAGACCAATGCTGAGTAAAAACGCCGCAAGAAACTCTAAACTATGATATTATACAATTATAAAGCTTTACCTAGCATTATATAAAATAATGAGTCTAATATAAAATTAAAATAAATATATATTCAAGCGTAGCTTGAGCAGGAAAAAGTATACTGTAAATGGTAACTTTAAAACTGCGTCAGGTAATTTATGGTTTTTAAGATATAGGCGATTAAAGTGTTTGTACCTACTGAAATCATCTAAAACGGCACCAAAATGACTTTAAATAGAAAATTAGATATTACTAGTTGTTTTTATGTAGTACTTAGCGGCTTCGGAACTCTACACTGAGCATGGTCCGACATGCTCTTGGCCGGTTTTCGTTTTTTTTTTGGTAACACGGCCGTATTGTTAACCTTACGTTAGTCACGATTTTATCCCCGGGATACCAACACACTGCAGTATTGCATGGAAACGTGCTGGAGCCCTAGCCAAGATAACGCTAACAAGCGTTTCTATTAATTTCTTTTTTAACCCTATCGCGTCACTGGTAGATCACGTGACTTTTCGTGTCACGTGATACCGTGTGACTTTTTATATTTACTATTGCAGTTTTACAAGTTTTTACAATAAAAGTCGGCATTTTTACTGGCGTAAAATTAAATGTCACTTGTGCTTGACGCGTTGGCGGGCAGTCGGCCAAACATGTGGTCTATCTTCCTACTATTTTCCCTTGCAATACTATTATGATGGTGACCAGTGTCAACCTTAGCGATAATTAGATGTTTCATAAACTGTTGTCAAAACTGGTATACCGTACCTAGTGCATCTGTGAGACGGTAGGTAGATCGTATATGACGGAACGAACTGCATACATAACAACTTTTCAGTGCAAAGTTACGTCCGTATTTTGTAGGTCCGTGCGAAGATTATATATTGTTTTATTTAATATTTCTATATTAAACGGTAACTTTGGTTTATTGGCCAGTTCGTATGTATTTTTACTTTGCAAAAGGTATAAAATAAGCGGTTTAGATACGGAGTTCTAAATAAAAACCAAAGTTCTCAACCTAACCTACCGCGTCATTCCAAAAAGCTCGATTCGGTAGTTGTCAACGCAGTAAGGATCACATCAACGAGATCAGTGAGGCTGTCCTATACCTACACAAACGTATGTATGTTTATCGTTGTCTAGTCTGGTACCGACATAGGTACAAAATGCCAAAGCAATTTAGTTAAAATGTAAATTTTAACAAAATCTTACCGATATCGTATTTTCTTAATGCGAGAATAAAGAAGCGAGTGTCTTTGTTCGTGAGAATTCCATCTATTGGCCTCACCTTCCAGCATCAAGGTAATAAGCATCGGTTTATGGACGAGTACACCTTGGTGATTTAATAATACTTTCCATTACGTAAACGTAGAGTCACATTACACCGATGTAAAACAACGTGGAAATGCCTTAACAACTGCTGAAGAAAGGAAGCAACTTTTTATTATGTTTGGCTGGGGTGGAATGTTATGCTTTACTTTTCTACATTTAAACAGGTGATGAATACGATCCCAAGAGTATACAAGCGACACTCGGACAACTTCTAAACTGTCAAATTAGTAATATAAATAGGATGAGGTAGGTATTTGGATTTACTATTTCTTATCCTAATTAAGACAGTTCAAACTCTATTCTTGTGAGACGCAAATCGAGTTTGCCGTTAATATGCTTAATAATTGACATGTCTTAATTACAGAATAATCTATCATTTACAATTTGACGGTACAATGAAGAACATATTCATGAAGGGTTTTACCCCTTGTTGATCGTTTATCTGGCGCGACCGGTAGGATGCGTAGAGAGGCAACGTTAAAAGTTTTCGAAAAGGGTAGCAACACTGCTGCGTAGTAATATGGATGAGTAGAGATTCACGTCAGTGTAGCAGAGCAAATACTTAAAAAGCTAACGAACCCGAATACGATTTGAAAATGTAACCTCAGTGAACTAAAACTAGATCACCATCTTCTATATTACCTATTTAATTACACAAATAGACGAGCTGAAATAACACCTTGAAACTCAACTGACCGTTCACGTTGTGGATTATTCGCAGTGCCTATAGGTAGTTCACTTTTGCAGCACCTTTACCTACTATTTTCATGCTAAAAGGTACAGCAAACAGCAAATAATCCTACGATGTTTATCATTATACCGCATTGATAACCGTACGTGTTCATAGCAGCAGTATCAGTGTTACAATACCGCCTATTGTCGCTAGCTAAAGTTCTGGAGAGAATACGCGGGGGTGGCGCGCGGAAGGTGAAGGTGCTAGTGTCGTATAAGTGATCGTGCAATGGTGAAGACCAGTGTTAAGTGTCGATAAGGGACCCGCATTAATGTTCCCGCGAATGGTTTCTTTCGTGCCTTTATCAGACCACTAATGCAACAACATATCCGCCTATCCTAGTATAACTTAACCTTAGTATAATCAATAACTAATATTAAAAGTATTTAGTAGGTACACTCATACAATCTCGCGTCGTATTCGTATAAAGAACTATATCTATACATATATATACCCCACTTTCATCCCTTAGAGGTAAATAAGCACAGGCAAATACATATACGAGATTTGCCCAGATGAATTTAGAATGACGCAAGCATGCGCCTGCCTACGCTTGCAATTAAAGTTGCAATTGCAGACTATATTCAGAACTCAATTTTGTTGTTAAATGTTTTCACACTTTATTGTAATAAAGATGTACTTAAGTACCTACCTACTCGTAATATGCAAAAATGCATTAACAGTGCATTCCATTTAGTTCGTCTGCCACTGTAACCGTTTTTATTCCTGCTATTTTATTTGCGTTATTTTATTTGCAATTCTGTCGTTCCATTAAGGCTGCCGAAGTACCTATTTTTCTGCATACTACAACTTGAATAAAATCGGTGAAAATCACTATGTGATTGAAATAGTGACATTGAATTATTATTACAAAACCGATGCCCGGCACGTTTTGTTTGTTATAGTAGTTTATGTACCTGATACATTATAAATAAACAATAAAATAATATTGGTAAAATGAGAGCCACTACCAAAATTGCACTATAAAGCAGCATGATTGATGGATAAAAATCCAACCGTTTCAACTCCCAAACCCATTCCTATTTGATTATTTTTTTACAGTTCCGAAAAGTGTTTAAGTCCGGTAAAGTCAACTACAAGCGGTAGCAAACGTGGATGCAACGGTATGACAGAGTATTGCGTGTTTCCCAGAAATCATTTTAATAGAGCAGTCGTCATAGCTAAAGCAGCTCTTTGAAAATGTATTAAACCAGCAGATATTTCAGAGTCTGTGAAACAAGACAAAGTAATCTAAGATCTTAATTTATATTTATTAATATTTGAATACTTTTTTAATGTTATTTACCAACTACCAACTGATTTTATATCACTGATAACTAACCCACTTTTAAAAGGCAAGTCAATATAAAGTTATTTAAAAATTATAAGCCTCTGAGGGGTTACTACGAGGGGCATATTGAAATGAACGGGAATTCATTTTTTTATTGTTTAGTATTCTCCCTTGCAATCAATGCACTTTTGCATTATTGCGAACCAGTTATTAAAACAGTAACTCCACTCTGAAGTGGACTATTTCAAAATGGACGATTTATACGCTTCTACTGCCGCTTCTGGGTCTTGAAATCGCTGACCACGTAACAGATCCCTAAGTTTTGGGAATGTAAAAAAATCGGCTCAAGTCGGGACTATACGAAAGTTTTGATAAATTATGGCACGGAAATTTTCACGCGTCAGCTCCATTTTGTCTATCGACTAGTAAATTTTAAACTGGCATGACGAAAAAAACCGGTCTTTTTTTAAAACTGTGTTAATGTCATTACGATTGCAAGTGGCCTGTACTCACGTAACAAAAAAGGCTTTATGCTGACTCAATCCCAAGTACTCAATTCCCGATCATTTCGTTGTGGCCCTCATTTCACCCTTCGTTCCCACCACCATACTTGCGCAATATATTCTAAATTCTATATGACAATTAAAAGTTGGTTAAATTCAAGTTCCTAGATTCGTTTGCAACTCACTCGGTAACCTGGAAAATAACACACAGTGAATACAGAATAAAATAAAAGGTACTAAAAACAAATAAACAATTTATTTCATACGGGTGACATGATAAAATATCTCTCATTTCTGAATAAACTTGAATAGTGGCTCGCGATAAGAATTCAGCAGAATATTTTTCTCTGAGACTGCTATTTCGCTAGGCCCTCATCATTGTATTTATGAAGTATTTGCCGGTGAGTTACTTCAAAAATCTAAATAAAACATTGTGTGTCTCCATTAAAAACAGTGCAAGTGGTATTCAGTTGTTTTCTAAGAAAAAATGAAAATACCGGTTAAGTGCGAACCGAGGCTTCCGTACAAACGCACAATAGGTTTTATTATATTCCCGATTCGAATTCGATTTCGAATTGAATCAGCCGGTCACACTTGACCATTTTTTAGAATTTGTTTTTTTTTTTCAGTGTATCTACCAAATTGGACACTTGTATGTTTTTCCGTGTTAAGGTTTAAAAAAAAAGTTTCATGCATTTGGACCCGTTATTATGTCTATTTATTAAAAAAAACAGTTGTACGTGAATCCGCCGTAAAAACACATCAACCAGTTGTCTATTACGGTTCAAAAGATAGGGTGTGATCCTCTCAACGATGGTCGGACGGACGAACGTGCGAATGTCCAAGCGGCGAGTTTAAAGCTGGGCTTTCACGCACGCGCTGTTTGTCTCAGTGACGGATCAAGTGCATACAACTGGATGGGCGTAATAATTTGACTACATTCACGGGCGCGCCGGACTGATTAGGAAATGGCAGCCAGAGACTACATTCACGACGATACCATTTGGCTTAGCGCGGTTTAGTGGTGTGTACAAACATTCACGATAGTTCCATTCGGAAGGCGCGTTGGCGCGTTGCGTTGGATTTCCGTCCATTTGGTAATCCAGCGGACCGAGCCAAGTACTTTTAAACGCTACAGTTTTGACATTCACGGATATATTTTTGCGCAAGTAGAATACAAAAGTGGCAAATAAAGCCTCCTTTCTTTTGTCGCTTCTTTCACCTCAAGAAGTTTAAAAGACGTTTTTAATAACGAAACATCTTGGAAGAGGCAACTATTTAACTCGCAGCGCTAACAGAAGGGTGTTATCGTAAAAACGTCAGTATCTGTCTGTACATTGTAACCTCCATCCTCCTTTCCTTGAGAAAAATTAAAATATTCCTACACAGGATTGTAGAAAAGGAAACAAGTAATTATAAAACTCTTGTGAGAGCCGAGCCAAGCGCAGCAGCCTGTGCCGAGTAACGCTACCCTTTGTCGGACAGTTTCCAATGCTTAAGGCAGTTTCCAACGCTTGATTTTCAACTCAATCCTGTACCTTATAATACAGTGTGTGGCCCAAAACCGGGGCGAAAAAAGTAAATGGGGATTCTTTAGAACATTTCAATTAACTATCACAAGAATCTAATATTACAAAGTCTATAATTTTGGAGCAAACAGCCTACAAAGTTAAAAATCGTAGGTAATGTATTTTCCCGTCGCGATATCATCGCTTAGTCACTTGGTACGCGGTATGTCTGAGTACAGGGTGCCATTGACAACACGCGGTAGATTTAGCGGTGTTTGCATTACATTGAATTTGCGATTAAGTTTGTTAGAAAAAAACTGAAAGTTAAGTTTTGATTTTAATTAGGTAAGACCATTATAATGTAATTACCGGTGATCTAATAGAGCCCCTGTTTTTAATATTATCCCTGGTTTTGGGCCACACACTGTATATTTATAAACAAAAACTACCTATAGAAGTAAAGAATTGTATAAAAACACGGCGTGAGACCACGGCTTATAACTTTGACGTGAATTTGATACCATAAAACAGGGCTGAGATTGTACATGGTAAACCTTATTGCATCTTACTGGTTATTCTACTTCAACCTCTTGATAGCTCATATTTACTTGACAGTACCTGAATTAAAAACTATATCGTAGTATTAAATATACTGCTATCGTTTGACACTTCGTACCTAAAGGGTAACTGATTAGACCTCTCGGTCAGCTACCACTATCATCTCATCTATAATTAACGCTGTTTATACGGTTCTTCAAATTACGGATCGAAATCGAGAACGCCCAATCATGTCATTATTAGGTTGAAAAGCATTTGACATTTATTTACGTAATAAAGCTTTAGATTTGTGTTACCTAGAATATAATTATTCTTTATAATTTAATTATTGCATAATTATACCTAAATTGCAATTGTTAGATAGAGGTTTATTACAAGAACTTGAGATCTGTTATAACATGAACATGTAGACATTGCATTATTGTCTTTAAGTTGGAAGAGATACAAACGTAATTTTTTATGGAAACGAATGCAATATTATATCGTACTAGTAAGAAAGCGTCCGTCGCCACCTTCCGAGCTCCCGGTCGAAATTTGGGGGTGCCGACATCAAAATGCGTGTTCAGCTGCAGCAGGTACAAATTTGGCAGAGAGTAGCCATCCTTCAAAACTGTCGATTACTCGACTGAAACCGCAATAGGGACGATTATACTATTCATTCCATTTGCAAGTTTTAATTAAAAAGTATGAATTTATTACGATAGAAACTGATAAATAATATAAATATTTGATAGCCTATTCAACAATATCACATATATTTTCATGATCAACCAGACTTAGCCGGGCAATAATAAGTTTAAATTATGTCGATGTTCCGACTCTTTCCGACTTTTTCATCAAAAATCAAATTAGTTGCTTTCTCATATATTTTTTAATGTTTTTGCGCAGGACCAGGAAAGTTATTGATTTATGTAACAATATAAACATGTGTTTTAATCTTTAGGTAATTAGATAGTTACACTATATTATATACTCGTACGTAACCGGAAAATGGAAATTAGGTTATTTATTCTTTTCTCGTTTGAAGTAAGGGTGATTTCATTGCAATTTTGCAATGGTTTCATAGTGGAATAATGTTTAGTCTTATTATGTTGCACTGCCACACGTAAATAACTAAAGGTAACACGCAAAGTTTCATACACCTTTCTTCAGACAAGTAAATCTCAAAGTCATAATCACGCCTATTCCCGGATAAATTTAATTTATATTGAGCCATAAACAGAAAAAGACGTCACGGAACATCATAATCTGTCCCTTCTCACGTACGCTGAATAAAATATAATTCAACATATGAAGGTCGCAAATACTAGGTACACGTTACTACCAAAAAACTTAGACTCACTGACAATCGGTAACCTTACCATGAATAAAAATTACCGTGCTCGCTATGTGTGCGAGACACAGAGCATTCCACCCGCTAGCGAGTACCTACGGTAATTGTAACTCATTACGGTAATTTGATCCAAAGTTGTCTAGTTATAGTTAAAGTACTCGTAATGCTGGGTAACGGATGTGTTAACATTTAACAGTGGCGTTTAATGCTACGGCGTTGTCTTTAAAAGAAAGTCTAAGGTACACCTAGATCCTTATTCTTATGACCAAGTAAGCATTTATATTTTATATTTTTTGCTGGAAAACATGATTCTTAATACTAGCAAGTACCTAGGTGAGTGTCACATGTTTTGTCGTATAATAATATTTATAGTCGTATTAGCTAGCGACAATTTATTTTTAATGAAATGTTGCGCCATTGTGTACTAATTTTTTAAGGCTATCGTCCTCAGGAGACTGTTTGGGCATCCACCTATTCTGGACAATAGCGAATCCATTTTTTGCCGCTTGAGCTTCGGCAAACATGGCGGAGGCACTGCAGAACCGCGGTAGGCCCAGCAGTGCCCTGAAGGCGTTGTTGCATTGAACTCGCAGACAGCTAAGCGAACGTTGCGAACAGCCCGCCGACAGCGCCCAGAGTGCAGTTAAGTGCACTATGCTATAGAGAGCGTTATTTTGACTGCGGGTGTACAGCAACATAAAACAAGGCAGGTTTTTTAAAATGAACTATTACCTGTGACTTCAAACTCTGTGGTAATTTATCTACAAGAACTAAAGGCTAAGCTCAGCTAAGGCTAAGGCTAAGCTTATTCTATCGTTAATTGCGATTGATCTACTATAGTGGCCCGCAGATAAGAAGTCTACCCAGACACCCGTCATTCCCGTACTAATTATAACCTCAAACCGAAGTATAGGTTATAAACTAACTAATAGTGCTGCGATGACAGGTATCAGGATTGACTTGTTATCGGCCGGCCACTATAGAATTGAATTGAAATCCGACAACAACTAATAATGCTCAATATTGAGATCTAATGGCAAGAAACTAATGGAATTGTGTTGTAATTTTCTAGTTATCAATCAATTAAAGTTTAAATGTCACAAATATTTAGATTTATGCGAATATTTGGTAATAATGCTGAATAACATTTTAAAGCGTAACTATAACATGTACATTTTGGAACGCTTCGACTACTATTGGCTAATGGGCGAAGCCAATATTCAAAACGCCGATTAAGGCTTACTTCGGATTAAAATTTGACACATTTTGTATGGAGAAATGTCGAATTTTAACCCGAGGTAAGCCTTAATTGTCCGCGGTTTGAGGTTTGAATATAGGGTTCAGCGGCCGTTAGAGAACAGAAAATCAGTAGGTTATTTTTTGAAAGAATTTATTTGCTTTAGTCACTTAGTTAGGTAAGTAGGCGAGTCAAAACGTTAAAAAACCACTTAGTAATGCCAACAGAAAACGTAAATTAAATAGAACTTTAAACATAAAAAAGGAACAGATTTAAGCTTGCCCTACTCGATTTTTTGAAGTGAAAACTTTATTAGCACCGTATGTTATTATTGTGATTTGAAACTGATGAAACTATAAAATGAATGATGAAACCGTTTCCACTAGTCGTGAATAAACAGTGCCCACAGCATTCTCAATAGCAACGTACTCGCTTGAAATAGTTCGATAGGTACAGGTTCTTGGTACAAGTTTGTTGTAGGTACGATAGTTGTGTGTTGTTCAGGTGTATCATTTTCGTGAATTTATACCGCGTGAAAAACTGCACTTTTTTGAAACTGTGACTCGACCAGCCAATCAGTTTCTTCTTTTACATATATTTATGTTTAAATCGGAAATATTCGTTTTTCTATGGCATGATACACTGCCAGTTACGAGTGCAAGTGTGACAACAAAATCTGGCCGAACACTGATAAGAAGCTGGTGACTAGTTGAGCGGCCGTCCTACCAAAGACGGCGATAACTGCAAAGCAATAGTGTAAAACATTTTAAATTGTATGTGCTTACCATGGGGTATACAATACGAATACTACATAGCAGTTAGCCGCCTTCTTCGGTAGGACGGCAGCAGCTTTATCGTACCCCACCCTCGCCCCTCATGCCTACCTCGACTCTCAATTAAGTTGGAGGCCTATTTATAAGCCGTAACAGTGTTTGGTTTCAAGTTATGACTTTGCATTGTAGTCATATTTTTAATTAGATAAAGAAATGTAAGAAGTAGTTTTCACTTACTTCTTCTGTTGAAATTTATCAACAAATGAATGCAAAAGTGGTTTCAATACATTTTACTTCATCTAATATACCTCATTTATTTACGTCAAACACACTAACTGAACTAATGTAGTTCAGTTGCAAAATTGATAATCTAATATTTAATTTTATTAGATTAACGTCAAAAACATGTAATTAGTTTAAGATATTTTTAATAACGCTATAAATTTGGAAACTCTCTCTTTTTGGTTATAAACTCTGAGAGGAGCGTAACATTTTATTGTAGTAGCTGAGCAGTAATAATAAACATGCGTTAAGTTTTTCTTTAATTGCATTTACCTACTTGTCCGACATGTCATGTGTAAATGTGCTGACTAAGACCGAGAAATACCCAAGAAGGCTGCTATAGAAACCAATTGGTTAGCTAATCGCAGTGTGAGGTGCACAACATGATACCGTTGGTATATCTCGTTAATACCCTGAGCGCGTTGAAGCGTAGTTTCTGGTCCTTCAAAAACTTCTCTAAAGAGTTGGCAAATGCCTCGGATATTTTATATCTCTGATAGGATATTAATAAAGAGCAGCGCTGGCACTACTACTACTAGTCAAGTTTCAAAGCCTTTATTAAGTTTATGCAAAACAATTTCTAGTGCTGCGTAGAATAACGCTGGTGGATGTAATTTCAATTTGTAGAACTAAGTTTCAAGGGCATCCTACGCCGTGTTTTACAAGGCTTTTCAGAAAGTTGAACATATTAATAAAAGAGGCAAAAGCATTTCAGTATTGAATAAAATATTAAATTACGTTGAAACTAGAAATATTTATTAAGCCACGCAACGTTGGTTTTTTTTATAGGGAACTCGCGACCCGGCTTCGCTTCGGTTTGTGTCAATGGTCTGTAACAACCGTACACAATCCAGAATTCATTATAATGAAAACCTTCCTCTTAAATTACTCTATCTATAGATGAAAAACGGATTAAAATCCGTTGCGTAGTTTAATTTTTTAAACTACGCTACGAAGCGTACATACAGTGGTGCTGACGGCGGGTAGCGCTAGCGACTTTGTGTTATACTACCTATACATACTAGCGGTTCGGACACCGGGCTGTAGAATGTCGAACTTCGGTAGTTATCCATTATAACGTTGTGGTAGAGTGGTTGTCGGTTGACATTTAATTGCTAATTAACTCTGGTTTTCCACATTGACCTAAAAGCACTTAGTTACAATTTAAATTGTAACCCTTCATTATGAATAAGTTTTTATTGGTTTGTTATGTTTGTTTGTTTCCTACTTGGTACATTTACGTAAATTTCGAAGGAGGATGCCCGTATGCTATGCTGAAAGGAAACCTACCATAAAAGAAATTACTTTGTAGTTGTGGACAAGTGTCCTCATTAGAAATACTCCCCACACAAATTAATAAAAGTCAAACGTTGTTTTTTCTTTTTGAGCATGAGGTAGGATTGAGTATTTAGAGTCCTAGTATACGGTGGGGAGATATCGAGTGTGTATATTCTTTGGCCTTTATATTGAAAGAAACATATGTCAGTGTGTGAAATGTTTTTCATGTTCGGTGTGAATGACTTTAGATTAATTTAGTCTTAGTTTTAAACATAGGGTTGCGCTGAAAACCAGCGGTGAGCTATGGACGCCGGCCCTAGGCCTGTGTTGCGAGGTCGTCAGACGCTGGCGCGCCGCCCTGTTACCACAATGCTTAAGAGCAGTCAAGTGTATAATTTTACTTTAGATTTAGTTTTAGTTCTTAGTTTCGTTTGTTTTTTATTATTTTCTGTGGCAATATGTAAGTGTATTTAATGTCTTTTTTTTTCATAGCTTATGATGATCGTAAATATGAGATTCTTCTCCGCTCAAACAGGAAAATAATGTTTTTCTTTGACCTATGTTACTGGATTACTCGAGTTCTAAGAATATCAAAGTAGTTTTAAAGAGCTGCTTAAGAGGTCTTATGCTGGGATCGTCGAGGAGATGATTTTCTGACATGACGTTGTTTATACTCTAAATAAAAATGGCTTTGTAGTGGATTCTATATTTTAGTTGAAAGTAATTCGATCTATGTTATAGGAAACTTGAAGCCGGTAACAGGGAATATACGACCGGTATCTTTTACACTTTAAATTTCAAACCATACAGTTAGTAGCTAAGTATTGTATGCACTTATTTTAAGATTACTCGGAGTCAAAAAAAATAACATAGTATGTGGCTGAAAGACAATTAATAACTTTGAAATTAATATTTGTGGTATAAATGTAACATTATTGCAGTTTAATTATTTGCCTAAAAGTTCATCAAGGTATACCAAAATGATCTTTAAACTAGTTAAAATTTACAAAATTTACATTTTAAACAGAGAAAAACTTCCTCTGTTGTAGCGTTAGAGGCAAAACTACGCATCAAATATCAAAAGATTTATCGTTGCCAAGATTAACGATCCGAGCGGTCATCGAGCGTTATAGAACACGAAACAGTTTCATGTTTAAAGAAAACTAGCTGTGCTCTTTTAACGAGCCAAACAAGGAGAGTTCTCGAGAAAATCACAATGAACAATTGTGCCTGAGCCGGAGAACTTACCCCACCGTATTGCATGACATTATTAAAAATAATTTCCAGTACCTACCCAGGTATTTGTTAGATAGGAATGAAGATCACAGGCTACGGTTTCCGCGCGCCTATAGAAAATTCTTAACTTACTGAGAAGCAGAAAATGAACAGGTTGAAATTTGCTCCTACAAACAGTGCCTCTATTCAACACGGTAAATACAACATCGTACTTGACCTGAGACGGAATCGTTTTTGACGCGGCCGCCATTACTGTCAAGAAAATAAGAGCTATCAAAACGTTATCAATGCGATAGATTAAACACGACATGGTTTTTACCACGTTGAATAGAGGCTAGAAATAGATGGCCAATCAATAGGAACAATAATAGGCCATGTCGAGTTTAAATTCGAAGTGACAGTGGTAGTCTTAAGGGAGAAGTAAAGTTTCCAGCATCTTGAATAATATGGGATTGCACGTAGGCAGGGTAGGTAGGGACTCATTTCTCTGTTTCTTTGTTGGTTGCCAAATTGTTTTTTTATTAATCTCTGTATGAAATGAAACTATTTTTGTGAAATAAATACCTGGTATAAAAAAATACCTGGATTACTAGATATAAATGAAACATATTCGGAAACCTTGATCGATTTATCGCCCTTGAAACGCCCTGCATAATAAATTTCATGAAAACCGTTGAAGCCGTTTCCGGGATTCAGATTATACATTGTATACCTACACAAGAATTGCTCGTTTAAAGGTACCTATTCGATATATACATAATTAAAAATCATAAAACAAAACAAGGAAGGCAACGAATATCACGGAATGTGTGTCCTTGCGACAGTCAAACGGACACGTAAGCACAGTGTGGCCGGGTTAGAATTGTGGCACTCCCTAGCGGCCTGTGCACGTAGATTTCGGACCGCGGGGAAAGCCACGCGCCGTTCCAATCAACGTGAGACTGCAACTGTAATAGTAAAATAGCAAAAAATATATGGTTCGGAACGAAGATTAGAACAGCGCGTGGCGTTTCCCACGGTCCGAAATTTACGTGTAAATGCCGCTCATCTCTTCCCGTGGATGATGTAGGAGGCAACTAAGTGGATCAAGGCTTGCGGTCCTGTTAGGCGGGGTCTTGGACCCTGTCACTAATACACTGGTGACCATCTTAGCCTGAAAATGCAAAATGCGGTTACACAATTATCAACAAGTTAATTCCCACTTTTGTTACTCACAGATGACGAGATAGTGTGTAAGATGGCACACATGCTTAAGACCGTAGTGTTCGGCGAAGATCTCAAAAACCATAACGCCTATAGATGCGTATGTTATTTGAATATGAAACTTGATATTTTTTCTAAAACACGATAAGAAACCAAAACCTCGATACCTACTTGTTGCATGTTGAAATAGTCGAGAAGCAGTAGCTAGGTGACCAAGGCCTCGGGGGCAAAAAAGAAACTGTGGCCCCTTAACTGTTTAGGTATAATCAATATTTAAAAAAAATACAAAGCTACTTTATCATAAACTAGCTGTTCCCTTGCCCACTTCATTGGGCAATTTTATTTTTAGGTTACTTAATATGTAGCCTATGACACTCACAAATAACGTGGCTTTGTATTGGAAAAATAATTTTCAAAATCGGTTCAGTAGATCCAAAGATTACCCCTTACAACGTCACAAACTTTACCTCTTTATAATATTAGCATAGATAATTATAATTAGGTATCATCAGCTAGTTAGCTAGCTATAGTGCAATATGGGGTTGGTTAATCAGGTCTTGCCCCCCCCCCCCCCCCACTGCACTGCCCCGTCGAGCCCTTCAGTGGTAGCCCGTCAGTGTCGAGAAGGTTCTTATAAATTAAAACCTCTCAAAACTTTTTTATTTCATAATCGTTGTGTTGTGGTCACTTGGCTGTAATCTTTATTTTACGGTTAATATTGCTGAATCAAACAACCAAAGCCTTCTTCAATAGAGTTCACACTACTGTTGCTCACATGGAGTAACGGAGTAAGTTAATTGTTGATGTTTCCGAGGTTTTCCTGTCAAAGGGCATATATATATACCGCATTTCTGGATAGAGGCTTTTTAATATGTTCTAGAGGGGTTTAAAACTAGAGCGAATATCAACCTTCCCTCATAAATACCCAGGTCTATTTTGCGCTGGCAACCATGACTGAAATATCCGTCGTTAGGCGTGTCCACTGCGCCAAAAACGAATAAAACATGTTAGCAATATGTTACAAAACATGTTGCAACTGCACGTCCATTGCGACTTTTGAGTGAACGATGTATTTATTGTTTGTCATGTCATAACATTACAACTTTCTTTTGATAGCTGTCATCCCAGTACAATTTGTCAAATGAAACGCCGCTCCTTTACCAATTGAATAAAATACAGCATCTTTTCTTTATTCCACTACATTGCAAATAATTATAAATTAAACAATTAATGCCCTATATGCCCTATGTTCTTTACTCAAACTCAAAACTTTCAAAACTTAAAACATGACCCCCTCCCCCTAAGTCGAACGCGGCAAATGTTTTCCATCCGTGACGAAAACATGTTCCTGTGTTTTTAAAATAAATAAAAAATCAGCCACGCCCCTTTTCTGTTCGTGTTAAAACATGTTAGATGTATAAAAACATCGAAAACACGGCGCAGCGGACGCGGCTTTAAACGCTGCCCGTGCGATTATTGGCTAACAAAGGCTAACAATGAACTGCGACGAGTTTGGAAGAATTCTAAAAGGTGTCCTGGGGCTGACTTCTAAAGATAAATACAGCTAAGAATGAGAATAAGCTATAATAATAATGAGTTTTTTTTGTTTTTAATTAATACATTAGTAATCGTTGCGTGCGCTTTAATCTCTTCATGGCTCACCTAAAAAATGCTGTTCACTTAGGGCTCGTTGCTTGATCTGACCTAGTTAAACATACAAATAGTTAAAAGTCATTTCCAATTATTAAAACTTAATTAATATAAACTTATATTCGTATATAACGCTGGCCTGTACTTGTCATAAAGGTTAAGCGTTGCCATTCAACATGGCAATGCCGGCAGCATTTTAAGAACAATGCCCACTGGTAGCGGTTTGTTAGATTAATCTAAATAGTGTTAAGGTTGCGTTTGACCAAGTGGAATAAGGTCTTCTACCTAAATTAAACACGGAATTTGTATAAGCTAATCTCGGAGTAAGCCATATTCCAAGTTCGGTGAAAAGCGGCCTATGAAAGTTTGTAATTTTAACTCATATAAATGTGTCACACACATACAAATAGGTTCTCTAATTATGTAACTAGGCCTTAGTGACGTCAGTCAATGAACTTTTTTTAAATTCCGAAACACACGATTCGATTTTCGAACTTATTTGCGGTGTGAGTGATTTCATGAAGATAGAAACACGAATACAGAGAACTTTAACAGACAATAAGTCAAGACCACACAAACAGTGAAGTTGATATATGTATTTTGCCGTCCTGTTTCCAGTTAATATCTACGATGTTGAGAGCTTCCGGGGAAAATCAAAGGATCTCTTGAAAATAAACGATGCAGAGGAAACTGCTTGTTTCTGCGAGATATTGGATGTCATGGTTGATTTGAAGAGGAACCTCGCGTAACCGGATATTGTAGCCTGTGAGTTGTAGAGGATGACCAGGTGGTTTATTTTTAATCTGCAGGCAAAGTTAGCTAATGGTTTAAGCCCACACAATTATTACGTGCCACGCCCGCTCAGGAAGCAAAACGGATGGCTTTATCAGCCTTCGCGCAATGAACATAAGATTGAGATAGTTTGCCTGAACTAAAGAGGCATTATTTAAATTTGACGCTACAACCAAGGAGCGTCTGATTTAAATAATGACTCTTTAGTTCAGGCTTTTTTGTTGCATAATGTGATTCGTGTATGTGTATAGAAGGTCATTGTAATCGCTTATTAATTTATTTCTTAAAAGAAATGTAGACGCGTAATATATACTAACTAAATTAAATGTCAACTTGTAATGTAGCCGCTAATATTATAATGTCTAAAATTGAAATAATCGCTCCAGAAAAATGCAATTACAGTGCATAGTGAAGATGCATAATGTTACGTTATGCACGACTATTGACGTAAGGTGATGTCAGATCGCATCGAGACAACTAAACATTTCAGTTTTTCAGATATAACTTGTATAATATTAACTTTTTCTAGTGTTTCTTTTGACTATTCAAAAGCAGTAGGTACTTGATTAAACTCTTGAAAAAAAAACTGGTTTAAAGGTAAGCGCTCTATAAAATTAGTTTTCACAAATGATTAGTAAGTTATAAACAATTTTCCATTGTAGCAAGTTTTTTTTACGATACAATTTGAACACATTTTTAAGATCTGGTATGAGTTCTTGTTAATATGTTTTTAGACATTACAATGTGCAACAAAGGAAGAAGATTTCCTTTAACATGAGGAACGCGATTAGAAATAAAGTTAAACAGTAGAAAACATTAAAATGATCTTCTAAATTTCCTCAATTCTGAAAGCACTACGAGTAACTTTTATTTAAGTTTTTATAAAAAAGGGTAAAAATATCCAAAATTAGAAGATTTTGTACTCGTATGATAGATACAGTAAACACGGTAAAAAACGATTCTTCCATCACACATAGTTCACGACAACTATTAAATATCATGAACTGTAAAATGATTATATTCAAATCGTGTTCGTTAAATAAACCTTTCGTACTAACACGGCCCGGACGATAGGAGTGTTATTAAATTGAAGTCAACAAAATCCGTAGCATTAACTGTTTACTTTGCAGTGTAAATATGAGTATGTGTTTTAACAGCGGATATCCTAAAAATATTTATAAACGTAAAATAATCCTATTCCAGAAACGTTTTTTAGTTTACCTATATATTATTCGCAAAACGTGGACAAAGAAGATCATCAAAGCTTAGTCTTAAAAATAGAAACGTATGCCGTAGGTTTCAATGACATTTATTCCGCAACGCGTATAATTCTAGGTTTCTAAGGGCGGAAGTGATTTCAAAGTGTAAGTGCTTTTTTATGTTTTGTATTCAACAAGCTTGGCTTGTAAAGACATGCGCAAAGTAATTTCAAGCTTTAACACGAGGTTCATAATTTGCTGCTTGGCCGCACGCTCGTGGGACGCCAGCGGGCCTGGTATGGTTGAATTTATCATGTGACAAGATGTGGATAAAGCATCCGTCACTCTCGCACTTATATCCGGGTCTGAAAATGGGGGATGTTTTATCCACATTTTGTCACGCGATAAACGCAGCCATATTAGGTCCCCAGGAGGCGCTAACTCTCGAAGCCGTCGGTAATCTTCCCTTATCGGTACCAATTGATACCAGAAAAACAAGATCACTATAGGAATAAACCAGACGTGCTCAAAGGGCTCCATACCGTCCGACTTCTCTACTTCTATTTGATGTACGGAATCCCAGAAAGACTATAGTATCTTTTTTTTAAATATAATATTTGTTTCGTTAAACTTAGTTTAAATTATACTAAAGTGGGGACTTCCTATTAAGTATGCGATACCTGTATCAGGTAGCCCCGCTCCTCCATTACAAAAAGTTTTGTATGCAGTGTGTGTGTGTGTGTGTGTGTGTGTGTATGTGTGTGTGTGAGAGTGTGTGTGTGTGTGTGTGTGTGTGTCATAGAATCGTAGAACGTCTATAAACCAAAGCATTCTAAGAACAAGATTGCTTACGCACAAAAACTTTTATTAAGCACGGCCCCTCTCACCTTGGCCGGTAGTTATTATTACAAAAAAAAACAAAATTAACATTTATTTCGTTCTAATACAGTATTGCATGTTTTAGTTACTAAAACTTAACCCGCAATGGGCACCAAAACGGTGATATCTAACTATAAGTCACAGCGTATGATCATCAAGAAACAAAAGAAAAACAGCAAACCTAGTTTTTCATTACTACTACGAGTACATAAAAAAACAGGAAATCGTATTTGATTTATGGGTGAGAGACGTAATTGTCCGGGGCTTGTACGGAAATCTCGAGAGCTACGATTCAAGAGACAGTTTACATAGCTCACAATCCTCTTAAACACGGTGGTTTTGACAAGCTAACTTAACTTGCGCAGTGCAAGGGAGACGGGTTCAACTTGGTAAATTCAATTATCGAGACATCTAATTTTAGTTAAAAGGTGGAATTTAAAGGCTATGTTGACACCAAACGGATAACGGCTTTTGATTGTATAACGGATTATCTCATGCAAAATGCACGCATTAACGTACATTTTAACTTTTATAATAAAGTTGTGAATAATAGGTATTCATTTTTAATAGACCATCTTACACAAATTGACGTAGTGTCAAACTAAGCTCTACTTTTGTACATTAGACACTAGACAGCGATAAACAATCCTATAGATAGCATATCATTCAAGACATAAACACCAATACGCGCAATTGAAGCATTCTTTTTGCATAAAACGCTACAAAACACGGGATGTCGAAGTTGATTCATTCAAGTTCCAAAATAACGAACTACCTAGAATCATTTAAGCAGCAAAGAGGTCAACTTATTCTGTAATTAAACCTGCATTTCACAAACACTAAATGAATTCGCAAACTAGTTTCCTGTGACACGAAGGCGTATATTAAGTTGAAATTCAAAGCATCTGTTAATTACCAGGGAAGTTTCAAAGTTATATGCTATTCTCGAGGTAAAACGTTTAGTTACAGCTCGGATGAAACGAGTCAAACGACATTCCTATTAAAGATTAATTTCCTTTAAAACGTGAAGTGTTTTTGTTGATTTACCTACTGGGTACTTTTAAATAAAAATGGCGATTTAAGAAACTGATATGCGTGCAAAATATTGAGAGACTTCTTGTGATTTGGTTTACAACATCACTTTATGTTTACATCGTCCATCGTCCACCGGAATCAAATTGGTTGACCGTACATACTCGATCATAGTAGGAATATACCTACTTACATGAATAAGCTGATTCCATTGATACATTATGCAATGGATAAATTGCAAAGTGGATACGGCTGTTCAGTTTCAAACCCCTTAATATTAACGGTATAATGAATACGATGTCGATTTTAATTTATTATGGCTTTGGACGTCACGTGTGAATTTTTCAAAAACTAACGTATGTTAAAAACTAAGTCAGTGAGCAGAATTTGCTGTTTTAAGTGCGCTCACGGCAACCGCTCGAATAAACCTGACCATTTTAAATTGATTTATTGAACAATTAATGAATTACCTATAATGGCAGAGGTTTTTTGTGTAACTTTGGAAAGCGAAACTCAGGGTAAACGCATTTTTTATTCTGTTTCATATTAAATGGTGAAACCCTAGTAAATGGTGTAAATAAATAACTTGCGTGTTGAAATGATTGAGTATTGATTGAGTCTAAGCCGTAATTACCTCTCGTGAATTTTACCGCTGGTAATTTACTGATTTTACTAAATGCAAACACCATGAATGCATTATTTTATGAAACTGGCATTGTCGGCATCAAGACCGGTGTTGGATATACAGAGAGCGCTCAGTGTTTATAATCCGCTACGTCCGTCCTCTACTTTATTTTACATGGACGTAATTGTGCACTGCCGATAAGTCAAAAGAGGCGCGCCGTTATCGATTGGAAACCTTTTCAACGGATAGATTTAACATTGGAACTAAACATCAACTTAATGGTTGGTTTAAACTATTCTATCTAGGTCCTGTCTTTGTACAACTCGATTTCAGCGCAATCGGTTCCTCAAATACTGAAATCTCAATCCGCTTTAAATTTCCAATTAACGAAGCGCTTTTGAAATGTATACAAGCAATTGGAATTGGTCATTGCAGCGTAATTTGGAACGTTAGAATGAAAATTTGCTATCGGAAACTGTGTCATCGAATGAAGAAATAAGTACATCGTTCTTCCTTACAAGTGATTATAACGAGTACATACGTGAGTGCCATCGTGGTGTACTTATAGATTAACATTTAATTATTCATTTAGGACCATTTTACGATAGCACCGTGACAAATTAACAATTTTAATAATGGTGCAACAAGTTTACCGGGCTCTCAATTCAACAACTCTCAAAGCTTAAACACAATATCCTCGCTTTCCGGTGTAGTGAACGTCATAATTATCTTTTCTAGCTCGCATTTGATTGTCTTCTTTCATATAACAGATGTTGTGTTCTAGAATTCTGAGATTCAAATAGTTGAAGCAGCTTTATTGGATGTAAATGTTGTTATCAATATAAAACAAAACATGACTGTTTTAGTTTTAGTAGTTACTCGCCGGCACGGTCAGGTCTTAAAATGTTAAAATATAAATGTATTTAACATACTAGTTTGCAAATAAGTATTAAGTAATAGATGTTTCTTGATGCAGTTATCCAAACGCAGAGACGAGAGACGCCATTAGTGCAGGATCAAGGAGAGGTCGAACGGTAAGCCTTAGCCCAACAGTTTGTAAAAACGAGCTATGGAAGGTAGCGCCTAAATAAATGGTATTGCTCTTTTAACGCATGACTTTTGGTAGGTACGTTTTTACTTAGTGAAGTGTTGAAACAATAATGACTGTATTGATACTGTCTTTTATAAACAGAGATTAGAAGATGGCAGGCGGACATACAAAGCCTTGGTATTGCGTAGATTTATTAAAGTAACTAAACAGTTTTTTTTTTATTTTGCCGTGGTTACTTTGTCCCTTTTCACGTCTTAAATGAACTTATGACGTTAAAAACTCTTTTCGAAATCCACTAATGTAACCGGAGCAAACTTAAATACCTAGTTTAATAGGAATAGCCTCTCTTCACGTCTTTGTGTCATGTATTTATTTATTTATTTTTGTCTTGCAACGGATCAGAATTGAATTTAAGGTAAGAAATCAATTAATATCATTTAATCCGTTTCATTAAAATCTTTGGAACTTGTCCGATTTCTGTTTATAATTGAAGCGGAGATTTAGGAGGATAGGACACCAGAAGTATATCGAGTGGTTGTGTGGAATAAGTGGAATATGAACGCGAACGGATATCAAACTCGGCCAGCTTAGTTAACGAACTTAGTACCTCGATGTTGATTATTGAATGTTTGGTCTCCCACGCAACTATTAACTCCGTTGGTATGACGCAGTTATCGCATTTTATATTTTATATACCTAGTAAATATAGCAGCAGCAGCAACACAAAAGAAATTAACATCCCTCCTTGGCTGTAATGTATAGCTAATAGTGACGATGAACTTGCTTTTGTTGGAAATAGGCAAACGGGCGAGTGGGTCATGGATGTAAAGTGACACCGCCGGCTATAACACCTGTGATGCCTGGAGAGGAGTCGCAGTCGCTACCAGTCTTTGAGAAAAGAGTAGGTACCTCATTAAGCTCATCTCATAAACGGCTATAAGTTGTAGCCGTCCGTAAAGTTCACAGATACAATCATTCTTAAAATTAATTACCATATGTTTTAACCTAATGGTCGTTACTTTACGGCTCAAAAAATGCAACTTTCCTAGCGGTTCCGACTTTACTAAAACTAGTTTATGTTTAAAACGTGAAAAAACGTTAAAAGTTACCGTAATTTTTTAATAGTCATCTTTAAACTGTTGCGTTGCGTAAACTGGGAAGGCTTATTGCAAATGATGCATTAATACAAGTGTACTTTGCACATTTTCACTCCCTAATGTCGTATGGCACGCTCCTATGGGGAAACTCCACGGATGCCAATAGAGTGATGATCATGCAAAAGCGTGCCTTACGCACGTTAGCTGGGGTCAAACCTAGGCACTCTTGCAGGGGCCTTTTCGTGACGTACCTCATATTGACGCACTACTCAGTTTACATTTTCCAAATAATAATGTTTGTAAGAAATAATATTTCCTCCTTTGCACGCGTGAATATTCCTGGCAAGGAGCTCCGCCACACCGGGCGTTTGAGAACAGTTCCCCGTCGCATGGTACTTGCGGGTAAGAACCCGCGTGTCATCGGTCCCGCGTACTACGAGCGTCTACCCGCCAAACTTAAAAATTTACAATCCGACGAAGCATTTAAACATCAGCTGAGAAACCTTTTATTGAATAATCCGTTATACTCCGTGGATGAATATATGAAAATGGAAATGTAAATTTATTATTTTCTTGACATTTATTACTCATTGTACATATTTTGACATCGGACGAATGACCATTATTAGATGTTTAACTTTTATTGTTTTAATTTATGAATTATTATTGTATTCTATTCTTTGATTATTAATATTTATGTTTTGACGATCTCAATGTAATTTCGTATTTTTTGACATGCAATGCAACTAATATTGTAATATTACATTGACAAATAAATAAACTAAACTTAAGCGTTCACTGTTTTTCAACGGTTTCACGTTGTTAGTTAAAACTGTTCGTAAAGAGAGGAAACTTCTAGGACGCAGGCGAACACGAGATCAGAGTGCAATATAAAGTTAACGTCGTTCTCTCACACTTGAAACATGATCAAGAGGCACACACAAGGTCCCAACTCTGAAGCAGGAATGTGCTAACTTTTAGTTTTACCCTCAAGTAAAACTATTTCATCTAAATAAGAGGTATATGACATGCGCTTTGGCTTTGAAATTTTAAATTGCTTGACATTTGATGCGGGAGATCACGGATGCATGAACAAAGTAATGCTCGAATAACCGCGTTATGAGAATCTTAGATGTGTGGGTGGCCTTTTCTGTATTGAAACGTTTCCGTATGTTTACAGCCTGATTTATATAAGTAACTTATATCGGGACAATCTTAGTTATATAAAAATAAATCATCGTAGCCCCGGAAATAAATACTTTGCCCTAACGAGAGTCGTACCCGGTACCGCGTAGGTAGGGAAACTTCCAACTAGGCTAACTCTTCCTTTAAAACGTTAGAGCGATGATTTGATTTGATAGACAAAGAACCTTAACTTATTTACCCGTCAAGTGATTTGTCAAAGTTGTTGTACATCAAAATTAAACTGTACGTCAAATTAATAAGTCACGAAATATCAAAAAATCTGCGCACACATGTTGTGCGTAGGACACCTGACGGGTTAATACAACGTATACCGTACGTACAACGTATAAGCTCTAAATCCTCTACATCGTAAGGCTCCGCGTTCAAAAATTTTACATGTTAACAGCTATTGAAATAATAAATCAGAATGTTGAGTCTATTGTATTCATATCAGGTTTATATACCCCTGGCAATTTTCGTTGTATGGACGATCAAAAAACGCCACTTGAAAAATAGGGTAAGTTGTTGTTAAGAGGTAGAGCTAACATAACAATTCAGAAGATTGGAAGGTTGAATACAAGTTACATTGTTGTTTACTCGCGAAAGTTAAACCATGTGTGCATACTGGAAAAACCAACAAAATGTGAAGTGGCAATTAGTGATGATATGAATATTCGTGTCGTCTTTTTTTTCGTTGGGGTTGCGGAGAAATTTTGTTTTCGAATCGAATTTGCAACTAGGGTAAGAGCACCAAAAGATGAACGATTAAGCGACTACACCAACTTTAGACAGTTTATATTCAGTGAAAGTAACAAATTTCACCCTATTTAATTTTTTTATATGGTACAGTATATGGTCTAGATTGAAAATTACTATTATAAAGCCTGTTATTATATCTCCGTATTTTTCTAAAAATCATTGAAACCAAAAATGTACCGATATGCCCAAAAGATGAACAGCGTGCCCTAATTCTGAACGATTGGGGCCCAAAAGTTGAACTAACATAATAAAATACCTATGTCATTTAAATTCTTTTCATTTTTAGCAATAAAATGCGAGTTAACGAAATATTCTTTATTTTTTAATTGTTTACATTTATTTAATATTACTTACGTACATAAGGTTCCTATTTTTTATGTTATTTGTGTCACAAAAACAACGAATTAGTATTTTTTATCAATAATCATTAGCAAAACTACTTAGTTACTTATCTTTTTAAACAGATAAACCGACAAAAAGTGTTACTTTAACATTTATAATATTAGTAAACATTTCCATAAATACTACTAGTATACTACTACTAGTGTTCATATTATAAAACTATGCCTAAAAGTTGAACGACTGAATTTACTTAGTTCAATTTTAGGACACAGAATTTATGAAATGAACAAACAAAATCAATTAGGTGTTCACATATTGGAATAGAATCCAAAACATGAACTAGTAAATTTAATTCGTTCAAGTATTAGGCACACATTTTTTATTGAACAGTGATAGTTTTCATAGTATTTAAAACTCCAAAATCATTGGATTAGACATCAAAAGCTATGTTCATCTTTTGGTTTAAAGATACAAGAACATTTAACGATCATTTTAAGTTCTAAATTTTCCATCTATCATTTCAGTACGATTTATTAAGAAGCTTTAAAAGAAGTACGCCTTGCCTAGTAGCTGAACACCGTTCAAGTATTGGCTTAGGTATATATTTTTGAAACCATTACTTGAACGGCATATTTCTCGTTAACTAACAAGAAAAAAGAAATATCGTATAACTCCAATAAAAGAGTGATTAATCAAGAATACATACCAAGCAAATCCTTCTAAGACTGACAATTATTGAATTTTATACGTAATTAAAAGCTTAAATTTGGAGAGCACTGTCCTTAGCTATTTTCCCATACTATCGACGTTTTCGGCGGGAAGCTCCACAACAACGACCGATCACGGCCAAAAAGAATATAATACTATGTTAAGATTTAATGGAGGTGTAAGCAAAGAGTTGCTGTTTAAGAAAAATAAATTCCGAACTATATAATATTTGTCACGATTTAGTTATGTGATTATTTCGATCGAGTGTTCAGCTTTTGGGTGTCGTTCATCTTTTGGTGCCCCTACCCTATGTGCCGATTTATGGCTTTTAAGGCAGATGAGAACACAGGCCACCAGGGCGTCTATTCCCGGCGGTAATGTCACCGTTTTGATAGCTTTTATCTACTTGACAGTAATGGCGGATGGCGTCAAAACAATACCATAACAGGTCAAAGACAATATGATTTTTACCTATAGACATTTGTATCTGAAGGCTACAATCTTAAGACTGCAATCCTAAGACCGCAAATGCGTGCTAACCCTGAGAATTAAGATAGAACGCGTCTATGCTAGTAATTTCACCAGTGTCTTATCCCCATAGAACAATGCGAATGCTGCTTGGCGTAGGTTAAAGGGTAAGATGGTATCGATCCGGACTGACCCTACACAAGGACCTACCACTACTATAATACTAGCTACCACCACCTACCACCATTACATGTTAAAATGTTCGTCCTAGAGTTACAAAACGGTTGAACGTGGACTAGCATTTGTACATTAATATTAAAACGCGGTCTCAAAGACGACAGACAGTATAATGATGCAATATAGGCAATTTGGTTTGTGAACGTTACAAGTTTTAGTTCCATTAAGACTTTAAGCACTACAATACAGACATCTAGTTTGTATTTTCAACGTAGATGTTTTAGTCCAATTAGTACTCCGTATCATTCGTTGTGGTATTTTTGTAAATACAGGATATATGTTATGTAATATTTAGGTGTCGTAATCGCAGCTTGAAATTATAATCAACCTTATTTACACGGCGAAATACTGGCTTCTCAAAGTTTCTTGGTAACAAGGTTATTTTTTAAGGCTTTTGTTTCAATTAACAACTCGAGGGAAAACTCTGCCAAGCTTGATTGTTCCAGAACCACGGCGACGTTTAAATAGGGTATAAGGGTCTGGCCACATCACCACGGCACGTGGCACGTGGTCAACGTGAAACGGCGCGGCTTAATATTGCACTGTATTAGGAAACACGATAAAGTGCGTCTGCACGACGCGGCAACCTGACTTTCTTCGGTGCCGTACTGATGTGGACAGGCCCAAAGGTCCACGCCCGCTTCGGGTCTATTCTAGTCGCTATAGCTACATTGCTTCTGTCATGTTATATTGTTGTCAACTTTACGATAGATCTCGTTTACTTAATAGTAATAATAATGGCTTAATAATGGCGGCTCAGTTATAAATAATACAATAACATGTATAAAGGATTATGTAGAATTTTTTTTTGCCGTTTTATCCTTTTCGGGGCGTTTTCCTTTTTATAAAGCCATTTTAAAGTATCATTGTTTTGACTTTCAAATACAATCATTGGAAATTAAAAGGAGTTGTTGGCGTCGAGGTGCCAACCGGACGCGCGTGTTCGTGGTCGCAAGATGTTTACGGCTGGACTTTTAGTGGGTATTCCGGCCGCTCTCTGTTGGTGAGTCCGACATAACCATCCCGGCTTCCTTCAAACCTGGGTGATATGAGTAAATGCATTTAACCAGCGTTCAAAAATTAAAAAGATTTCATTGTGGGTCGGAACGGGTCGTTGTCAAACGGTCGGTTGGTGGAGCGACGTCATACGACCGAGTTTTAAGAAAAATGTACCATGTCTGGTACGGAACCCAGGACCGCCGCTAGCATGGTGAGTAGGGTTACAGCGTTAAACTGTTTGTTCATACTTAAACTTTAAATTGAGGCGTGTTAAATATCACGTCTATTATCAGTCTAATATCAGTCTAGTGTTTTGCTACACGGGAAAAGATAACATATTAGATGAGTAAAAGGTCTCTTGGTTTTTATTTTAAAAACCTTATTCATGAAGGAGGTATTTTTAAAAGCATTAACCTGGACAATTTATTCCATTATTTTCCGAAGTAATCGGAATAAAGAATGGTAGACAACAATTAATATAGTGCACCTACGCGTTGACCACCACTCAATTAGTCGTATTGTTTCATCTTTACATTATAGGTATAAAACAAAGCCGTTTCTCGCCGTCTATCCCTTTATATGTACGCTTAGAAACTACGCAACGGATTTTAATGCGGTTTCCATCAATAGATGGGGTATAGAGTGAGAAACGTTTTTATGTATTACAAACTCTGGATTACAGAATACTCACGCAACCGAACCGAAGCGAGGGTGGATCACTAATCTATAATAATATTATAAAGAGGTAAACTTTATGACGTTGTAAGGGGTAATCTCTGGATACTCTCTCTACTGAACCGATTTTAAAAAACCCATAGCAAACCAATAGAAAGCCAGATTATTTGTGAGTGTCATAGGCTATATACATATTAACCCAAAAAAAAATTGCCCAACAAAGTGGGAACAGCTAGTCATCTATAAAGTAAGTTTCCGACCTAAATAATTATTTTGGGACACTATTTTGTTGCTTGCAAGCTCACGCTCTAACCTCGGCACTCATACCCTAAGGAGCTGGATTATGCACCAGTTACATTCAATAACCATTATTTAATCATGCCTATTAAGAGGATCGTGAAGCGCCGCTAAAAGCGCGTGGCAGTCAAAAAAAATCCATACAAATTTAGCTCCGGGCGATAACGTTTCTCCCCCCCAAATGATGTCGTATTTTCACAATTTTTGAATAAGAATATTGTAGTTATTATAAAGACGTCTTTACGTTTCTGATATTTGTATTTGATTATTTTTTTGTTCTATGGAATATTTTCGTGGATAGGAGAACGTACAGACATAGTTTTTCGGGCAAGGTTTAAGTGGAGAGAAACGTTTTCGCATTTTGTATGGAGATTTTTAGCTTCACAACCCTCTTAAATTATGAGCTTATTTTATTTATGTATAGTCTTGTAACAGAATACGCTGTGCATAGGGCGTCAGAGCTTGCATAAACAAATTACGTTGGCGGCCGCGCTCGCCGCGCGGACACTCAGGAAGACGACCGCAACCCGCAATTCATCGCCTTGCGTACTACACTGTCTCTTGTTAGAACGGCGAGGTGCTAAACTAAAACTGCGATTAATAATTAGCGTTGTCCGGTTCAACTTCATAATAAGTTTGTGTATGCGGTTCTTGGTATCGATTTTATAGTTTTGTGTGTTACGTAACAATGTGAGACATTGAGTAAAATTGTAAAGAGTCTAGAGACCTAGTGGGGAGATCTAACCTTTTTTTTTTAAGGCATAGAGAAGGCCTCTATGCTAGTCATAACACCGGCTGCCTTATCCCCAAACCCGAACACAATAATGCGAACACTGCTGTTTGGCGGTAGGCCTTTGCAATTAAAAATCAAACTGCAATCCACATGAAGATAATTATGTATAGGTAACAGATTATATTTGAGTGTCTCCATTAATTCCCTGATTCTATTCAAACCAATAACAACACGAAAGCTCAATACAGATTAGATTACAGTGCATTAAATACGCCGTCTATCTTAAATACATATTTCACAGCAAAACAAGAGACGGTCGTACTAACGCCTCTACCAGCCTTTATAAATACAGGGTGCTAGAAAACAGATACGACGTGACACCCGTTCAGCAGGAAGGATTCAGGAATAATGAAGTTGACAAGACACTGGTATGCAACATCACTACATAGTAAATATAAATCAAAGTCGCTTTCCCTGTCCCTATGTCCCTTTGTATGCTTAAATCTTTAAAACTACGCAACGGATTTTGATGCGGTTTTTTTAAATAGATAGAGTGATTCAAGAGGAAGGTTTATATGTATAATAAGTTCTGGATCATGAACGGGTTTTACAGAAAACTCAGATTAACCGAAGCGAAGCGAGGGCGGGTCGCTAGTGTATAACATTTGACTACGCCTTTACAACTATGACGTGTACATTAAAGTTATGTGAATCGAATTCGTAAATTGTAGAAGTCAGATAAAATGAACGCTGGCACACGTTAATTAAAATATTGTATGTTCTCTCTAATTATTATTGTCACTGACTGGAAAACTACACAATTGTCGCTGCATTAATTGTTTGCGTTTGGCGGTTTGGCTACTCTATAAAGTTTTGTTCCGAAATATTGAGTAAGTCGTTTGCAGCGTAATATAGTGATTTCAAATCAATAAGTCAGTTTTCAATTATTCAGTCATTTGACGTGAACCTGTTGTATAAAGTATAGTTTATGTAATCCGATTGATTACCGAGAAATCGTGCGGCCGACTGTCATCTAATATCGCCCAAAGATCGTTATTTGTAGAGTCAGGTTAGGAGACCAAAACCTCAGAGACTTGGTACTTACTGTAAGTTATCAATGTTATCATAGTCAAACAATTAAATTACGCCAACAAATAGCAAAAACACTTGAAAAATTGTTTTATTCGGTACACAACAAAGGTATATTTTTTTACATTGTAATATCGAGTGGGCATCCTTGGATAGCTCTTAACGATCGTTACCTAATCATCAACGTTTAGGTTTGACTGTTTAGGAAATACTTAACTTGAAAAGTGTCATTTTCGCTCCCACTTTCAGCCAAAACTACGAGTACCTTTTGTTTGTGCCTACTAATAAATAACCACTAACAATCTTTAATTAGAAAATGAATTCATACCTACTTGTTGTTTTTCTATATAGTTTTTTGGGTTAGGAAACTAATTGTTATAAAAAAACATTTTAGACCCGACCAACCAGTAAAGGCCCCGCCCCCAGCCCCGCTGTGTCCCTGCATTTTAAATCTGTGATATTTTCGAAAATATTCATCTAAATTACATACCGTAAAGGGTCATACTGATCTATATTAAATTCACAATGTATTAAAGGTACTTAGTTGGATAAGGATTAATGCTATATTGCTAAAATCGCTTCTTAAATAAGCTATTATTTCTCGTAAAAAGTAAAGGATAAAACCCACAATGGTTATTGTGGGTTATCTCTACGCGATAAACATATACCATCGGAATATTTTGCAGACCTCTTCAAAGTGTACAATACTGTAGTAGGTACAGATTCAGCCAGCGTTTCCAATGTAAGCGTAAAAATAAATGTTTATTTACGACATCACATTAGAAACCTCTAAAATTATCAGTTTCTCTACAATATTATGCATGTTTTATACATATAAACCTTCCTCTTGAATCAGTCTATCTATTAAAAAAACCGCATGAAAATCCGTTGCTTAGTTTTAAAGATCTAAGCATACAGACAGACAGCGGGAAGCGACTTTGTTTTATACTATAGTGAGTAGTGATTACGTACTCACCAAGTCGAACGGAATAACAGATGCTTTTGTTTCTGATCTGTAATTTATTGCTGTGTGTCGTGCAACTCTTGTTTTGTCAATTAACAGAAACAATGTTTTTTATGCTAGGTAGAACTATTTTATCTAAAGGGTGTTCAAAATGGATAATGGTTATGGTTTAGTTCTACACTTACTTAATTTTGGTCATGCCCATTAGAACTAACTAGTGATAATTAACACTGGGTGTACCCAAAAACTTGCTGGAAATAGTCATAGTCATAGTCATATATTTTATTGCCTTATGTTGTAGTTACAAAGATCTTAAATACTATTACATGGATCAACATAAACCCTGTAAGGGCACTGCAATTACTCTGCTTAACCGAATTGTCAAATTAACTTACAATAGCTTGAAATCAGACCGATGCTTGTTAATCTGAGTATTCAAATAATGTTTTATAGCATACCACGTGTTTATTTGCATGTCACTGAACTTACACTGAAGAATAGAAATGGTTTGAATGCAGGTTACAAATATAAATCAAGTTAGATTTCATAATTCGTTACTAAAATAGTACTACCCTGAAATGGAAATTATCGTACGTACGAAAAATAACGTTGTCATCATAACATAATATAATCTTCCGTTTAAAATTGGACCATCATATATACCATATTACAACGGTTTGCGTAAAGAAATATAACTAGTTAATTTTATTTACTTTTAATGGTGAGAAGCACAAGCACTACAATAAGATCATTGCTGTGCCAAAGTCGAAAACACGGGATGCCGCGTAATCCCTGGCGGGCTCAGTTTAGACCAGACCCGACTGTTGCTTACCAAACGCGATAGATTAACGCTGCGAGAACAAAGGATAAAAATAGCAAAATAGTTTATTTGGCTTTGTCATACTTATGTCTGAAAATGAGAGAAAATTTGAACTTCATTACTTACTGTAAAAAAACCTGTAAAAGTCGTATCTTTTTTTAAATTATTCATTTATGTCACAGCATTCAGTGAGTTTGATCCTTGTTCGTTTATCAGGAAGGTAATAGAATTGTCTCCACCTTCGCCTGTATCCACATAACGAAGGAGGCGACAAACATTCATTTCTTATATTATCTTCTGTTAATATTGTGTTTATGTTTATCTGTATCTGCTTCATTACTTAGACTATGCCTAGATCGACTACACTTTTACTGGTTGTACTATGAACATCTGACAAGAGAATATCATATGATAAGAGAGATAGGACTCACCGTCATAGACCCTCGGGGCGAACGACTCTTTTTTTTCCATCCCCTTTTGAGATGTTATAGGAAGGACGACATCGTTCTCCTCTCCTCCGGGTTCGGCATCTGTGGTTGGAAAATTATACATGAGTCCAGTGTATGTGTATGTGGAGCCCTAAACCTTATGCTACAATAAGTAACTCCAACATAACTTAGTCAGCTTCACTGACCTTCTCCTTAAACTCATAATAAAAATAAACTCATTTATCTTTACTTACAAATATACAGTCATATGAGCTTACAGTCAAAGTCACTAAGAGTCAAATTCACTTCATATGAAACGGTGTCACAACATATATCCGTGCCTACCCCAACAGTGTCAAAACCAAGACAATAAATCCTCTATTGGCTCAAGACCGGTAACATAACCTCGGACATCATGGCCCTCTCTGAAAGAACATTAGCGTATACACACGGCCGGTACGAAACCATGAAGCCACTATTTACTCAAGATCGGTAACATAACCTCGTACATCTTGGTCCTCTCTTATGTGCCTGATTTTGCTCAACAGAAGTAAGCGCACGCATTACTCAGGGCGGGCACGCAACCAAGACGCCACTGGCAAGAGGCGGGGGCCGGCACAAGCCACGCCATTACAAAGTTGGTCCTAAGTTCCTCAAATAAGGACAAGACTGCAAACATACGTCGTAACATTATTAATCACTCAGTTTGGTCTACTTAGCTAATATTTAAGATGACTGATCCACCAAGATTCTTCTCGATCTTCTTTTATAGCCATCACAAACTTTACCAACACACTATCACAAGAAAAGAAAACAGTTGACATTGTACCAAAGCGAACAGGCGGGAAATGTGACCCACCAGACTGTAGCTATGCACAATAATTGTACTTCGCGACCCTGGCGCGACAAGATTGCCTCAAATATGTGCAGGTGAAAAGACTATCTTGAAAGAATAAGTGACTTCAAGTTAATAACTTAAGGATTTAAGAAAAATCTACTTCTATTTGTTCGACATGCATATGCAACATGCTTAGGGTGTTGATAAAATAGTAACCAGTCGATGTTTATAATTGATCCGATTGGGACATAGGGGGCTACGTAATAATAGTTCGAAGAACATTCGGGGAATATAGGCCTCGTTAATCCTTTTTAAGCATTAGTGTACTAATTAATTGACATTTTAATTAATATTGATTAATTAAAATGAACACAATAATCATTTTATTATCAACCTTTCAATTTAAATTTAAATCTACTGTCATTTTGTTTTCCAGGAAAACGATGCATTTTCAGCAGAGGAAGCGTACAAATTGAAATTTTGAAATTAGTATTTAGATTGGCCGTGACTAGATATGCCGAGCATTTGTTTACCCCTCTCATAGCCACTTTCGTGGGGATTAGTTTTCCTTTATGACGTCAGAAGGTGTGATGTTCGATCACCAGTGAACTTCATTATAACGAGCTTGCATTATTATACAGGGACTTATTTCGTCATCATTTTCATTAATATTATAACACACACATGGACATTTTTATGGGTTTGCAGGCTATGAAGTTATGTCAACGTGCAAAAAGTACCTAATTGCAAAACTTCTCATATAGGGTTGATGCAGTAGGTACATGCGGCGCGATACCGAATGAAGCTTAAATGAGTAAAAATGTGTCTGTGTGTATGTGTTTTTTCTTTTTTATGTTCTGTTCAAAATGCATTTTTGTCTGCCTTTCTTTCACAATGGTTTTCACTTATCTGTTATTTATCAAATATTTTCAAGCTCAAACTGGTATTTTTTGTTGCACTGTTTTAGTTTTATATAATGTACCATAAAGTCTATGAATATTTGGTATGAATAAAGTCTAGTGCCTGGGATTACGGCCATTATACTGTGGCTATATTATTATGTAGTCTGTCTGTATGTGTTTAAAGCAGTCTATTGTACACACAAGAAAATAACTAACGAAAAGAAATACAAAACCACGAAAGGTATTTGCGAAGGATATCTCTTCCAGTTAAACTTTGAGCGATTGTGAAACATTTAAAACATTAATAACAAAAACAAATTAGGTATAAAAGCCTAAAATAAATATTGTGTTTATAAAACGTTTGGTAAGTATTTTTGTCAAGTCATAAAGCACACAAAGAACAGATGCAAATTTATTTCATACTTATTTAACAGATGCTGGAAAAAAATGAACTTTTATGTTTAGAAGCAAACAAGCACATGTACATCTTGTGCGAAGTGATTTTCTTAAAAAAGCTCGCTTGGTTAATTCTTCAACCGATTACTAATCAACTAGCACATACGCCTAGTCCGCGCGCGATCTCCGAGGAATCTCTGAGCTCGCGCGCTCGGAGAAATGCTGACGTAAGGATTAAGAGCAGTGATATAGTCAATATTACGTTGACGATTTAGCCAACTGAGGCGACGAGGCCAACTCCGCGTAGGTACTGGGAGAGGGAGTACGATACGGAGTGCGGGCGCGGTGCACACCCATCTTGTTCCCAATCCTCGATTCCTCGAAGCTCGCGCATGGGCTAGTAAGTTATGCCTCAGCATTGTTAAAATTACAGGGCATGTCTCTTTAATTTGGTTGCAAATTTCATTAACGATGTATCCCGTCAAACGATAGTTCCTAACTTTGTATAGTGCCTACGGGACCTTTAGTTTGATGTAGATACCCTGTCGTTTTAACGCCTCAGTAGTTAAAAAATTTGGTCAGTTCAGTTTAGTTCCGCAGTTAACATTACTTAGAAGACTGTAAAAGTTAAAAACCTTTTCAGCTCAAGTGCAACCAGTATGAAAATTAGTGCAGTGACTAGAGCGATGTGTAAATAACACAAGGACAAAATCCCCTTGTTAGAGACAGTAAGAAAAGTGTTTACACTCTTAGCTAAGTTAAAATAAACGTTAAAGATGTATGGAAATTACTAATTAGCCCTTAGGCTCGATTGTCATTTAACGTTCATCATTTAATGCATAAAAATATAAAAATAACGCAATCGCATACTTTAGTAGCTTAGTAATAAGGACGACGGTACTAGATACGTAGGTAATACAAGCGCGCAGTTAGAGCGACCGTCCCGTAAACGTCGCGGCTCGTTCCGTTTTACCTTTACGAATTAATATCCCTGCGGGGCTAGACAAGTTGCCGTCGAATACGAACGCTAATGTTTGGTGATCACCTGTCACTTACAAAAATGTATGGAATTGACGTAAGTCACGTGATATATATCACTCGTTACAACTGACACGCTGTAATGTGATCACTATCACTCGCGCTAATCGAATAGTGATAGTTTTGACGTTTTGTCCGTCGTTACGCGGTACTATTTTGACAGGTTGAATTCAACACGAGCACCATCACGATATAAACGTCGGTATCTAAGGGCAACTTGGCGAGCTTTTTCATTATTGAGAACGCAAACCGATAGGTGATCTCCAAACGCTAGCGTTTTTATTCGATGGCAACTTGTCTGGCGCCATTGATGGTAAGCCATCTCTGATACGTAAACGATATCTACACACGATGTCTGATGTATTGTTATTGCACATCCATTAGGCTAATTAACACGTGTCTTTGAATTACAAGATGCATTCTATACTTCTAAGTTTAGCATTACGCCGGCAATCTCAACGTGACATAACGATTCTAAAACTACTGCTTGGAAACAGGTTATTTAAGAAGATAGTAAACAAGTAAAGTCTTCGTCAATTAAAATTGCCAAAGATGTAAACAAATTACTACTGTTTCACACAGAACTTGAAATTTTCATCAAGCGTGGTTTTATTTAAAATAACGCACGATTAATAGTTAATATCAAAATTAATGTGAAAGTAATGATCAAGTGCATAAATCATTGCTAAGAACTCACTTAATCTTTAAAAGCACTTGATTATCGAGTAATAACGGTAAATCGGTCCATTTGGTTGTGTTTACTTTGGCAATTTCAACTGGCAAAGACTGTACACATGTTGATTTTTAAATGGAAATAAAAAGCAAACGGGTCACCTGAATTTAAATGGAATTTAAGACCCATATATATTTGCATTTTCAGTACCACAATCACAAGACGGCAATCTTAAGACTGCAAATTCGTTGCCAACCGAGGTGGAAAGCTAGGTAATAATTTCACCGGTTTTCTAATCCTCACGCGGAATATAACAATGCGAGCACTGCTGCTTGGCGGGAGGTTAAAGGATAATAAATGGTGTACCGACCCGCATGAACGGGCACGGTTCTACTGCTAATAATCAAATCGCTTTAGCCTGGCGTTCTCCAGTCTCCACAGAAAAATGAATAGCAAAATTAAAATCAGTGTACCGTATCGCCCGAAGCGTATTTTAAATATTAAACGCGTCAAGTTGATAATAAATATATTTTAATCTAGATAAAAAAATAAAAAATTGCACATGGTCAGATCATCACAAAAACTAAGTTATTTACAGTTTTAACAGTTCTAAAATGTAGCGGATTTATATTTGACACACTCTTCTTCACGGTAAAATCATGTCACCTTTGGAATGTTGTCGTATTCTCAAGGTTACGATAGCTCATATTTACTTGACAGTAAAGGCGACCGAGTTGAAACAATCATATAACACAACAGGAACAACATTTTTTTACCCAGTAGAATAGAGACGTCAACATCCTGTTTTTACTATAGTTTTTTTATGCAATTTTACAAACTAATAAACGGACAAACCACTTGCAGGGCTATCCACACCATGGCCTCGACGGCGAAGGCGAGAACCTCGGGGCTTTGGTTCATTGTAAGGATTATTTTTATGCTAGACTTCACCTGCCTTATTGGAACAAAATAGTGCCAAGACATCGGCCGCAAGTTGGTGAAAAATAATGTAACTTGTGTCCTTTACTTACGAATGTTTATTAAAAAATGTAATCGCTAAAGTAAACAACTTTAAATATACAGAGAGTTCAATTACTTACACTAAATACAAAGAAGTTTACAGTTAGATACAAAATGGAGACTTCTTTTATATTTCTAGTGAGTAAAATCCAAGTACAAATGATAAAAGTTTTTATACACTCTAGACAAAATTACATCAGTTTCATGTGCGCTCTCTCTTTTAACTGGATTAAGGAAAGCCGTTTATTACTTATCAGGTTACTTTTTACGCGGATATTTCTTTTACCCGGGTGCATAATGAGTTTACCCAGGTGCATAATGATGTAGGTAAAACGAACAACATGTTTAACAAAAAACGTAAAGGTTTCTTCTGTAAACATTATTAAGGTGAGGTTTTTCTGACTATTACGTATATTTCCTTCCATAGCTACGCATATGAAATACTTTTTAAGAATTTCAGAACCACTTTTTAGAGTTCCGTAGTCAAACTATTTTTTAGTGAATTTTTTAGTGTACTTTTCCTACACGTTACGAGGTATAGTATTTTTTTCTCGTGTACCCCATAGTGTAGGCTAACGTTGGATAAGTTTTTCAAAATTATTGTGGGTTTGTAATAACAATTTTTCGATTAAGGGATCCGTTTATGAAATATTAAGCTTTAAAGCGCTAATTTTTGTTTTAGCGCTAAAAGAGCTAACTGTCTCTAAACCTGAGGAATCTGTTACCTATAGACATTTGTATTCTTAAGACTACAATCTTAGGATTTCCCGAACATGTGGTTGGGAGAGGCGATTTCTGAGATGCGCGTCACACTCGTGAACGGGTGCTGTTTGTGGGTTCCGGTCTGTTCATGTTTGCAAGGACTTCTTGCTCAGTTAATTATTATAGTTATGGGTTTTGACTTAGAAATGTCGTCGATTAGTTTTTACTTTAAGTTTTATTGACCACACTTTTTTAATAATTTTAGTTTTGCTAATTTTATAATTTATAATTTGTTACTTTATTACCTTGTTATTCTTAATGTGACTTACTTTTAAATATTATTATTCTTCTCCACAATGATGGTCTTGTCCGAAGCGCTATGTTGCCGACGAAGTGCCCAGAAATATTTTGAATTTTTTGTATTACTTTAGTTTCAACTAAAATAGGTTCGGTGACCAAATTCGATCGGGAGCCACGTAAAACTATGTCAATAAACCGGAATAAGCGAATTCGTAACAAATGAATAATTTGCAAATTATTGATTTGTTGCGCCAATTTGACATTGTTTCATATTAGCCGGTGTAGGTTAGGTTTGGTTAGTAACCAAATATCTGAGAATTTTCATTAAGTTTTTTTAGGGGACAATCTTATAAAAATCTTTATATAGTTTCAATTTATCAGGACTCCAACGTCACGTTGGTGTCAAACGCCAAAACATTAATTAACACCTACAGAGTTTCAACAGGTTTTGAAAACTATAATTTAAAATAAATAAACAGTAATTTAGTAAACGTTACAAGTGAAAACATTAATTTTCTTCTTCTTCTTTGCCCCGCGGCGATATGGCGTTTCCACAATGAAGTGATTTCGCCAGTGTCAAGTATGTTTAAATAGAATTCAATATAGCAATAAAATACAATCCAATCTTCTCTAGGAAAATTGGGGGCAACGTTGTACGGTGATATGTAGGACAGAGGCCAAGATAGTTCTAACCTCTGTACCACTGCGAGTCCACTTGAAACGAGAGGTAAGATGCCAGATACGCGAAATAAGTACAAGTCTTCTATCACTGTGCAACACGAAGGCATAAAAAGGACAAATCACTAACAGAAAAGAACTTTTAACACCTAAATACACAAAAATACAAAACTAAAACAAATTTCACATCCGCCATACTTTAACGTTGCAAATGGCCCTGAAAACATTTCAATATTAATGACTATACTCATAACTCTCAAGCACATGGAAAATGAGCTGATGACTTTGCTTTTAAATTACAGTGAGCTATATTGGCCATGTCCACAAATTGTGCTCGTAATACCCTTTGTGCAGCTTTTAACAAACACGGGGGCATTTTCACTAAAATGTGTACCCCAATTAAGAATTAAAATGAAGGAACTTTGACTTTGTCAGTTTTGTGACGATAATTAGCCATACATTGCGGCCGTCAATGTTACTCTAGGAGCCCGGCTAAACGCTCCATCATAATAGCGCATATTATAATTTGCACAAGCAAGCATGTGTGTTTATGACGGCAAAACGGTATACCGCACAATTTCAATTCCATCCAAATCCTATTATGCACAAACCATTTGCGCATCTAGTCACTGTGTGTGGCCGGGCCTAAGTCAAAGGATGCTTCGAAATTTGAAACCTGTCCATTTGCTACATTTCCCTCTATAATGATTCCTTTGAAAATCGTACTCAATGTTTTATATGCTCCAGAGATAAGTCACCTATGCGGCCTGCTTACTTGGAATTTCGACGTATGGAGTTAGAATAACTAGAATTACATAGACTTCATGAAATAGAAGCTTCATGGCATTCTACTTCGTTTGTCTGGCTTCAGTTGGTACTGAGTTTTGAAGTTATTAGTCTCCAAGACCGGTATAAAAGAGCTTGGCGCTTTTCATGATTTACCTTACTAAATTCAGACGGACTTTCTAATAAAGCAATGGAGTAAATAAAATATTAATGGTGATCATAATATGTATTTATTTATTAATATACTCGCTTTTGCGCGCGATTTCGTCCGTAATCAATTAATAGTTTTACTTAAGTAATTATATAGGTTGACGTCAACCCTGGCCAGAATGATCAACACATGAAATATTGAGCTCAAAATTTAAAAAGAAGTTGAATTGGATAACGTCATGTAGATCAATCAATACATTTTAGTGTACAATATTTTTTGCTTTCTATGTTCCGATAAGACATGGTGATTTCGTTGGCTGCCTACTGGCCCATGGGAAATACAGTTTACTTACTATAAATGTACACCTGCTTCTTTTTGTGTTAGTCCTTGCGCATTGTTTATTTGATTTTTTATAAATTAGTCAATCATGTTTCTATGTAATATAAAGAGGTTAAAATTTTGATACTTTTAATCACGTAAAGTAATGGATGACCCTCGAATAGGTTTTTAAAGAAGCCAACTAAGAAATTATCAAATTAGGCCTAGCCTGATTTGATAATTTCTTAGTGGTTTTCACTATAGTCAAGAAATAATGAAATAGGTATAGTTTAATTTGGTACGATACGGAGAGCAAACATACAAAGTTTCAAGCAACCTGCTCAATCTGTAAACTTTTTGACATATTAACTTTGACCCCTTCCCCCCCACCCCTAATTACAATATCTTATTTTTGTATTATATATAAACCTGGACACCGTTCATTGAAACGTTTAAGTGAAAATCGCACTAACATAGTACAAAAATACCGGTTTTGGCCATCTTAAAACCGTTTTGGCCACTACATTTTAACTACCTAATAGGTATGTGAAGAAATAAAAATATTTTTATGTTTTATCTTAATATCAATCTTCAGTCTTAACTATTTATGAATATTATTTTTAATTGTATAGTATTTTTGATACTAATTTTAACCTTAAGTGCTTCTATCTACCCTATCTAAACTTCGATCTAATGCTGGAGTCTTTACCATTTGGAGGCAACAGCATCTCCGCTGTCTTTGCGTAGACTCTTCAAGTTTAGACTCGTTAGACTGTCTTCAAAAAAAAGTACAGCTGGCAACAAAAGTTTGTCTTAAAAAAAATTCTTGGACATATCTCACATTATTTCAAGTGGCACTCAGGGTTACCATCTCATAGCGAAGCAGTTCAATTTAAGGTGGGAGAAAGGGACAGTTACTGCTATAGTCTTGAACACTCACAAATTAACTGCAAACCTATGAGATGACATGGTAACCCGCCAGAAATTAGCTAGTAACCCTTTAACAGTAAGTTCAATACAAAAAAGTATAGGGGAAAAAGGACCTAGGGAAGACAATACTATCTGGTATTGATCCAATCTGTATCACGTTAGCAACATACATAAGCATGGTAGTTCGCTCTATACGTCTGGAGTCACAAATCGAGGCTGTACATGTTCGTTGAATTATTGGGTTTCAACTGGTCTCCACATATTATTATATTTTCTGTCTTAAAAAGAAATCATCGAAATAAATATTCACCATTTTATGATGTATTTCAACCACCACTTAACAGACCAATAGAGTATTTAACCGCTGTCAAAAAGTATTGATGACTCTAAGTCGATTACCATTGATCAGCATTTAACATAGTTTGGTGGCGTTGTTAAATCTGTAACTAAAAATAAGTATTTTATACAAGTGATACTTTTTGTACTCTTAACTTTAAGTTTGCGTGAACTAGTTAAACCACCTGTGTGAAATTTAATGAGACTAAATATTCAGTCCTGTTTTAATTTTTTCCCAATATACAGGGTTTAGTGAAATTTATAAAGTTAATTGTTAAAATTAACTTAATAAACTTATCATGGAAACTAGGGTAGTTGTATTATGATACAGGGTGGGTCAAATATTTGCACATAGTCGTTTTTTTGGTTTTGAGAATTCGCGGCAAGGCAATATACTGTTCCGTGCAAATACCACTAAAATCATACATAGTGTTTTCTTTTTGACGACGCGATGCCCTATTTATTTACGGTTTTACGGTTACAATGTCGAGTTTTTTCATGAGAATTTTAATAAGTTAATACTTTTTACAATTTTTAATTCAACGAAAGCAGACAAACGAAACAGTGTAATATAAATTCCAGTGATAGACAAGCTACCGTTCTTTGTTTACCATCGTGTTCAGCCTAGTGACACGCGTCATTGGTAGATGACGTGATGCAAAAAGTCACGTGATCTACGAGTGACGCGATTGGTTAAAAACGACACGAATAGAAACGCTAGTATCTTACGCACTTTAGTAGTACGCGCGTATCTTGGCAGGGCCCTCTGTTATATGCTTGGTTCGGGAAGCCACTGGCGCTACCGCGGTTGAAATAGTCAAGTTACACGAGTATCGCCGTTGGAATTTACGAGGGCTCGATAAATCGGTTCCTTTTGTTAAACCCTATCTACGATTAATAATGTACTCGTGGAAGATCTCGTAGCAGACACTTTGCAGGTGATAAGGATATTGTAAAATATGGAGGGGTTATTCGATCCTTACCGCAGTAAAGGTAGTAAAGGCAGCGATGTGGTTATGCAATGAAATATATGAATATAAAGGCTTTTTAGCTGTACGTTGTAATAGGCTAAAACCGGTCAAATGTCAATCGGATCGCGCACTGAGGGTACCGTGCCACCTGGCTCACGCTTAGCCGGGTTTAATTATTTGTTTTTGAGAAAAGAAAATGAAACATTTTTTACACGTAATGTATGGCACTTGGCAAATTGCGACAGCTTACGTCAATCTTATTAATTGATTTAATGAAAAGTCGTTATTAAAAAAGCTTGGCTAGTAACAGTACAAATCGCGTTGCAGCCAAACATTTAACGTTAGCTTAGCACGGTAAAGATAAAATTTGTTTTTGATTAAGTAGGCCGCACAAACACTTTTACGCGTCAAACATCTACCAGCGCTTCCTAAGAGGAAACCAATCTACTGAGAAATGCCGCAAGAAACGCAACAGTCAGTCATTCCGAATAACGCATTTACATAATGAATAGGTACTGGAAGTAGCGAATAATGCCACATAGGCCAGAAAATTAAAACGGCTTACGTAAGTGGAATATTTAATGGCATTTTCACCTCTTCCAGTAAGAACATTTATTTTATTCCACTTAAGTCAGTAAGGACAGAAGTTTTTTACCCACACTTATCGGATAACTCGGCCCACTTTGAAATTAAAGAGTGTCGACGGAGCTGCGCTACCTGCAGCAAAACTAACATAACCTAAACCTACGTACAGGTCAGCATGCTGTCAATACTGGCGTCCAGATCAGTCAGATTGTTTTATGTTGACAATGAAATCCAATTAGGTCATAGATGACCTAAATGGAACAAATAAATCTGACCTAAGTGGCATTAGACGTTAATGGAATAAAACTGGAAAAACGCCAAGCTTTACAAACTCGTCTTCCTTTGAATAATACAAATGCTGTCAAGTAGTTCACTACAACGTGATTGAAAATCAGGAACTGATCTCGAAATTTTAACGTGGTTTTTGCTTGGCATCTGCAACACAAAATGAACTCTTCTAAGTCCTTCAATCATTCGTTTTAAGTAGATACCTCGTATGTGGGCGACGATAAGAACGGAGTTACCCTGAGGTTCGAGTAGTTTTGGTAAATTCATCAATTCATTTTGTTCATTGATCTAAGGGTCATTACGTGGCCACCGATTAGTTAACGTACGTACGTTGTGTTAAATAAGATATTGTGTAAATAAAGTTACCTGAAATAAACGTTTTCTGTTCTATTCTAAGCAATTAGGGCGACCGCCGCCGTCATTATGCCTCGTATTTTATGAATAGGAACTGTGTATTTGTCAACAGACCTAGGCCAAAGAGACCAAGTTCAGTCAATTTCATTGGAAAATACTCGTTATTATATTGTCCTTTGTTGTAGTAATAGGAATTGTGAGCAGAAATATTGTTTTGAAATGGGTATTCGCTGGTTATTTCTGAACTATCACTGTCGCTTTGGCCGCGCGCCCACTCCAACGGAATATTTTTAAGAATTAACATCCAGCTCCGAGTCTTGACATTTTCCTCGTCTAAAGGTAGACTCCCGCTGGTCCACTGAGAGCGAGGTGCGTTGTGGTGTGTAGAGGCGAATACGCGACGACAGATCGGCGACCCCGGAAGTTTACTTTTTTAGTTGTATTTCTCAGAGTCAAAGCGAATATGTTTATACAATACGAGGGAAAACAAATACTCAATGCGATGAGAAGGAATATTGTTATGGGAATCAGTTACTTGAGTCTTTTTTTTTGTACTAAATAATACAAGTATTAGTAGTAGCTTTCCTAAAATCAGTAGGTATACGTCATGTTATTTTTGGCGCGCAATTTCACTAGCAATCTTTCCCAGCCGCTTTTGCAAATTTATTAAAACAAGTGCTAAACCTTCCTTAGAAAGCAGTTAAGTTGCAACCCTCTTTTGTTTGCTCTATAACTGAAATAATAATAAACGTTCTACGTCAGGACCAGGACTGATTTCATTGACGGTACCGCTCGATATGTCGAACATACCTCGACTCTGTGTGACGTTTTCCACAATGCATATTCGCTTGCCTCCGCACCGCTTCCGCATTCAGTGCGATTGCGGCTTACAGCACTAGTGCAACCACAAAGTGGATAGCAGCGGGCGACTGAGCGAGCCTCGCGCCGCTAAGCCGCTAGCTACAGAAGCGGCGGTATACATTCTAATAGTACCTACTTAGATAGTCGCATCGACCGCCGTCCACGGAACTTCATCTTGACTGAATATATTACAAAGATCTTTGATAAACACAATAAGTAGTTGTATTTGTTCTTTGTTTTGTTTTTACGTTCAAAGTGATTCAGTTCACTAGTTCTCTGTTGGCAGCTGTTTATACTCGAAGTTGCCATTTTGAGTATGTATTTTGTGCCTATTGCCAAGATTCATGGACGTTCGTTGAATTTCATGTTTTAATGAATACCTAACAATGCAATAGTATTTGGGCTTATTTTATTGGTAATCTTCACGGCCATTACCCAATAAGTACCGTAAATATGTGAGACATGAAGGCCCACTGCATTTCCTTTGAAAAAGTACTATTGCTTCCTTTTAAAGTATTATTGAACGGCCATTACGTTACTGTACAAACAAATAATGCGACGAGGTAGAAAACTGAACGTTTACCAATAACGATGTTGACTTTAGACTATAATATTGAAATGTTTCCAAATGCAACGTTACGCCCTTGACCGATCACGTAACATTTATTTGTTATTGTAGTTCCTATAAAGTACCTGTGACCTCATTAGTGATCAAGAAACATTAAATGATCACCATTTCAATAAGAAACATTTAAATTAGCCTACTGACATACAAATCGTAAGAACAAGTATAACTAATATCTTAAAATGCAGGCTTAATTTATTACAAATACTAACACCAACCGCCCGTAGCGCAATTAAAGTTAACATTAAACGGACCAATAAAGGGTTGATGTCATGTTTATGTCCCTACAAGCTTGAAGAATTATCGAAACGTGGCCAATAGATGTGATACTTGCGTGCTTGGGCTAGAATACGGCGGCTAACTGTCTGATCATAAACGACTGTCTTTTTGAGTACTTCTACTTACAAACCTTTGAGTAACAGCTCGAAGAATATTATGAACGTGATTGTGCATGTTGGCGCAGACGACCTACTAGTTAATATGAGCAAAAGATAATGTTGCAGGGTGCTTTTTGGTAGGCAGGCAGCCTTGGTAGTTCGTTGCCATTTTGTGGGATGTGTATTGTTTCGAAAGTTGGGCCGTCGCCTCAGGGAAAAATGATCCTCGCTCGGCTGCCCGACTCGTGCAACAAGTCTGTATCGCTCCGCTGTGCAACGCGGTGAATATTACCACGCGGATAATATAATCAGTAGTCTGCGCAGCTTTGAGGTTTCGGATTCAATAGGGGTTATTTATTTCTTTAATAATAACATGAAACAATTGGTCATTTGATCATTTCAATTATTTACGTGTTTCTTTATATATAATTGGAATTTGATATGTTATTATAATTATGATGCAGGGGTGACGTTATTTTACTAGGTCAGACTAGGTTATGTTGTAAAAGTTATTTTTTAAGTAAGTAGGTCGCTTAAGGCATGCCATATGTTATTCCAAATGCAGTCATGTGATCTACGGAATAAGTTTGATAATTATACAAAATATCATACTTTCAGTGCGACATGACGTCCTGTAGTCATGACTAAAAGTACACTTGGTCACTGAACACCCTGTACCTACATGAGATTATGCTTTTCGAATAGAGTTAACGGTTGACATGTTTCCATGGTGATACTTAAATACATTTATTGAAATTATTATGCAATTTTTCATTTCAGCGGAATGAGTACCTCGAAAAGATGGTTCTTTCACTATTTGACAACAAGCCAGTTTTTATATAAAAAGAAATAAATATCACGGGCAATTTTCTACCGCGACGATGGTATAAAATCAAGAACGAAACTCATGAATTACATTTCCTCTCCATTTTCGTAAAATATTAGCTCTAACGCTGGTAGACTGTAGTAACTAATTTCGTAAAATGTATGGTCAGAAGAGCGCATCCGTCGTAGCGATGGATATTACATGAAAAATGAAAGGATTTTTTTGTTTTAGTTTTCCTCCCGTACATGTTAGGCAAAGGAAATTTGCCCAATGAAATATTACCAAAATTGTTAAATAAACATCGCACTGAAATTTCGTGGAATATTGGTTAAATAATGTGCGAGCTTGATAAATATCAGAACAATGGGTAGCACCAAACATGAGGTTAATATAAATCGTTGTGGTGAAAATGTGTTTGTGCGTCACAAGTGGTTATTTAATTATCGTTTTGTATAGGACGCCTTTGAAAAGCAGCGCTACCGGGTTTTTGTGAACAGCCACGCGTCTCGCATTATATTTGTCGGTGCGAGAGGGTTATAATCTCTCATTGGCTGGGCGCGTAGGTTTAGCGTATTCCGGGACCAATGTTTACATTAACAGCATTAGCTGTATGATTTGTGGTTTGTCACAGAGGAAGTCTTTGTTCGGTGAAACGGGACAGTTTAGCAAACACTGTCGAACGTGGCCGTGGGTCTTGGTATTTAATGTAATTTGATATAGTTCTTTCCCAAGTAACACAAAAAGCAGTAGGTTAAAATTAGGGTATCTGGATACAGGTCTGAGTTATCCAGATCCCCTAATTTCAACTATTCAAAAACTGAATTCTTCTATTTAAGATGTCGATCAGGGTGTACCGATCTATTTAAAAATCGTAATTCATCTATTAAAAAGTCGTTGTTTAAACTATACCTAAACCTTTTCGAAAGTGACTTAATGTATTCGAAGTTGAATTCATCTATTCAAAAACTCTTAATTCATCTATTCAAAAGTCGATGTTTTAAACGTCAAAGTTAATTAATCTACTTAAGTTATAAACGATTTTTTTTTTTTTTTAAATTAATAGTACCTACCTACTAATAGTCTCCGGATATAGGAAGTAATCTCATAACGTTTCAAAGTCTAATGCACCGGCTGTCACTAAGGATTATAATTAAAAAGGCATAGAATGCAACTTAAGCGTAACGCGAGCTGCATTCCAGTGAGCTCTGACAATTATATTCTAACTAGTCATCCGGCCTGGCTTTATTCTTGGATAGATTTTATTCTTCGATTTTGACTTTAGTCTTTCTGTATTGAATTAGTTTTTAAGATTTGTGTGAACATTCAAAGGCGAGAGGAACTTTAATTTAAAATGTGGCAGTTTAAACATGATGTTAAATAAACACTATACTAAAGTGTTAATATACCAAAGGCGTCAAACGAACATAAATAAATTAACAACATGTTACTCCAAATGTAATTTATTTAACGTAGCTATACAAAATATACTTTACTTACATACTACCTATATCTATGAACACACACACACACACGAGCCTAATTTAAGTACCATAACAAGTGTTATTATAAACGTACCTAAATTGTTAAGCTTTACGCTTAAGTAAGCGTAAAGCTTAACAATTTAGGTACGTTTATAATAATGCGTAATTATTACACGTGTCCGATGTTATTTATGGACTCCTCCATCTTTTCAATAATTCTTCGTGTCGACGCGTAAACATCGTCAAGGTGAATGTTTTTCACCACGTATTGCGCGCACAACTCAGCATCACACGTACATATTTGGTTATTCTGGTCTATTTTGTCACTATCAATTATTTCAATTTTGATTACTTTAATTGCACCGCTGCGATGTGGTTTTTTAACGTAGGAGTAAACAGTAGGTTCTGATTTTCTTTTAAGGCGCAGTCCCAGCCGTCGTTCGCTCGCAGACTTTTTTTGTACCGGAGTGTCCGGTATAAAGTTGAAAAGATGTTCTGAGGGATCCTGAAATGATAAGTAGATTATTGTATATGGAGAAATACTTTTTTTAATTGGTATTCATTTCGTATATATCTCAAAAGATTATAATATGTAGGTACATGATTTTAATAGTGTATTTTTTGAAATTTCTCTTTTTAGTTTTTATAAAGATGAAATATTTATTGTATTTAGTTAGTCTATATCGAATAATTGAATATTAGTTAGTTGCCATTTATTTTAATTAGGTAACTACCTATCACTCTTGCGTTATGCATTCAACGAGATTTGTCAATGAGAAAAAATAAATCAATGATAAGATATTTAAGAAATTTAAATGAATATAAAAATCACAAATAAAATATATTTTACAAATTATTAACTTACCGACATACTGCTAATAGGACCGTGCACTAGTTAAAATATTTTTTTAATAGATTTGATTATGTAATTTACGCGATTTATATTAGAAAACCAAAGTGTTAATAGAGTTGAAAATCTGACAATTAGTGCACATTTCATATAAGGTGCGATCGGCGCCAAGAGTAAGATGATTCCGTCTGTGTTGACATCATATATAACATGATGACTTTTGTCTGCATTAATTATTTATTTAATTATAAGTTACAGTTTACACATTATTTAATTATAAGTGTAACATAGTAACTCTAACCAAAATTTTAAAAGTTGAATCTGAACCCCTTAGTAACGGCTAGAAGTAGTTTTTTGGGGTTTTAAATGTACACAAGCAAAGACACAGAACAATATTAGTATTTCGAATCCAGATTGAGATACATATCAGTAGTTGCTATTTCTATTTGGTTTTTTAAATATATACAAGCAAAGACACTGAACAATATTAGTATTTCAATTCCAGGTTCTTATGAATGGTTTGTTGAACCTACCTTAAAGACACACAAATAAAATTTTAGATTAAACTAATCAAGTGATTCCCCATTATGCTGCATTTCTCGTTATGGGATATATATTGACAGTGCATTTTGTCTATAATTTGAAATAAAATTATTGTATTATGGGCATGGATGACGCAAAATCAAGGCGTATATAAACCTACTTCGAGCATCCAAGATCAAAGAATAATTTTTATAACACTTTGTATTTGAAGCATATAAGTGACTTAGAATATACTCATGCACAAGCGGTGTGGAAAGAGTTTCAAATTAATTCTCTTGGTGAATATACCGACTTATACCTTATATGTGATGCTCTATTGCTATGCGATATATTTGAAAATTTTAGAAACATAAGTTTAAAATACTATAAGTTAGATCCAGCCTATTATGTAACATCACCTAGCCTGAGTTGGGAGGCGTCCTACTCCATGGCTATAGCATGGCGATGCTACTTTCAACGGGCATTCAACTTGACCTAATAGATGCCGTTGAAATGTATCAAATGCTAGAAAGAGGAATACGTGGAGGATTAGTTCAGTGTTCCTTAAGAAATGCTAAAGCTAATAATAAATACTTACCAGGATTTAATGATTTCGATCCGTCTTCTTATTTGATATATCTAGATTGCAACAATCTATACGGACATGCAATGACTAAAAGTATGCCTGTTTCAGACCTCAAATTTTTAAACAATGATGAAATTAAAGATTTTAGTATTTTCAAAGTACCGGAAAATAGTGATATTGGCTATATACTGGAAGTGGATCTAGAATATCCTGAAAATTTTCATGATTTACACAGTGAATTACCATTCGCTCCAGAGAAATTTATTCCTCCAGGAGGACAATCTCCAAAGTTGATTGCGAATTTATATGACAAATATAACTACGTCATTCATTACAATCATTTAAAAGAATGTTTGAAAAATGGTTTAATTTTGAAAGAAAATTCATCGTAAGTATATTAAGTTTTAGGCAAACCAACTTTCTAAAAATATACATTGATTTGAATACCAAACTGAGACAAGGGTCTTTAACTGATTTTGAAAAAGAGTTTTTCAAACTGATGATAAATGCAATCTTTGGGAAAACTATTGAAAATAGACGCAAACAGGTAAATGTAAAATTGGTAACAAAGTGGAGTTATACTGATAACATTACAAATAAACGAAACGGAACCGAAAATCTTATTTTAATTTAAGGTCTTGGACTCAAGCGGTTCTCCCAATTCGTTTCGGTGGACTTGGTATTCGATGCTCTTCTAGCGTGGCACTGCCGGCTTTCCTGTCCTCCGCTTATGGTTCGTTGTCTCTCGTCAGTATTATTTTAAATCTCCCACAGATACTTGACGTTGAGATGGTGAACCTGGTGGAGGCCAGGGATGCTTGGTGTGAGTATTGTCCCGGAGTGGATATGCCAGTCAAGAGGCATATCCAAAGAGCATGGGATACACCTCGCCTCGAATCAATTCATGCATCTCTTGTACAAAATAGTCCGGACGTTTTAGATCGCGCCCGTCTCCTCGCTGTCTCAGCAGGCGAATCAGGCCACTGGCTCCACGCTCTTCCTTCCCGTAATATAGGCACAGTCTTGGACCCAAGCTGCTTGCGAATTGCAATAAGCTTACGGCTTGGAGCCAGAATCTGTGAACCTCATACTTGTACGTGCGGGAAGGAAGTGAGTGAGCTGGGACGACATGGCCTTTCATGTTTTAGAAGTGCTGGCCGTTTGTACCGCCACGGCACAATTAATGATCTGATCCGTCGTTCGCTTGCCACTGTCTCTGTGCCTGCTGTCCTGGAACCAGCAGGTTTGCATAGAGACGATGGCATGCGACCAGACGGAGCTACGTTGGTGCCGTGGAAACTAGGTAGGGCACTGGTGTGGGACGCGACGTGTGTTGATACATTCGCCCTTTCTCACGTCCAGTCAACCCGTAATCGGGCCGGTGCAGCAGCTGAACAGGCCCAAACCAACAAGCGCCGCAAATATTCATCATTATTAAATAATTACGAATTTGTGGCGCTTGCGGTGGAAACAATGGGACCTTGGTCAGCTGACATGAAAAGTTTTATTAAGGCCCTGTCATCCCGGCTCATCGACACCTCCGGAGACCCTAGAGCTGGCGCTTATCTTTCCCAAAGGATCGGGCTAGCCATCCAGAGAGGTAATGCAGCCAGTGTCTTAGGGACCATGCCGCGAGCGGACCTGCTAGAGGGGGTGTTCTTTTTATAGTGGTGTTTATGTTTAATTTTTAATATTTGAGTAGCTTAGTTTTATTTTATTTTATTTTAAATAAGTTTAGTTTTAACTTTAACTTTTAAATTTTATGAGTATACATACATACCATCACACATTTATTCATATTAAAAATAAATAATAATGATGATAAAAGGCAGATACTTTCAAATAGGATTGATACAATACCTTGGGGCCATTGTAAAGCTATGCTTTAGTTTACAATTACGTAATTAGGTATTTGACTTTGTTTATTTATCTTTGTAGATATTGATTGATAAAATCTATAAATAATGTATTAGATGATAATAAGTTAATAATGTATTTCCTATTTGTAATGTGTGTTCATTATATTTTCAAACTTGTAATAGATTCATTAGAAATGTGATTGTTTTGTTTATATTCCCATTCCCAATTATCAATTCCCTTCAATACATCAAGTAGGCACACCTAGACTAGAAGCCTATATAAAGCATTACAGTATTACTTATTTCGCAGTCACGATGAAGTTCGTTAAGCATACTCAAACTCTTAAAGTAAATAATATAAAAGTGGTATAGCATGCTCGAAAAGTAAAACATAGTACACTATTTCCTAATACAATTCACTGTATAATATGTGGTCCTTCCAACTGTGGCAAAACTAATATCATGCTAAATTTATTGTTACATGAAAATAGGTTAAAGTTTAGGCATATATATTTATATTCAAAGACAGCCTTTCAACCAAAGTATCGATATCTCCAGCTTATCATGAAGAGCATTCCGGAAGCAAAGTTTTTTATATATAATGACAATAGTGAGATTATTCATCCCAATGAAGCCTTGACTAATTCAATTATGATTTTCGATGATGTTGCTTGCGAAAATCAAGTAAACATTCAAAATTATTTTGCTATGGGAAGACATAGACAGATAGACTGTTTTTATTTATCTCAGACTTATTCAAAAATACCCAAACAACTGCTCAGAGACAATGTTAATCTATTGATTGTATTTAAGCAAGATGATACCAATTTAAAACACATATACAATAAGCATGTTAATACTGATATAGATTGGATAAAATTCAAAGAGGTCTGTACTACTGTGTGTATAGATCAATATAGTTTTCTTTTCATAAATAAGGATTGCGCACTAAATGAAGGAAGATATAGACGGGGATTTGACACATTTATTTACTTTTAAACGGGTTATATAACCTTGTTTTTATTTACAAAACTCATTTTAAGTCGAGAGTCTGGATTGAATGGCTGAGATTAAAGTTTCTAAAATAGATATAAATTTAAAAGAGCAACTCATAAAATCAGTGAACAAGATAAAAAACAAGATAACTATGATTAAAAATGAAGAAGATGAAGCTAATATTAAATTCAAAAAGGTTTTTAAATCGATAACAGATCCTTTGGAAACACTGGTCGGTATAAATGGGAAAGTTAAATCACATGTTAATACTCCATCATTGATGGATGTGAATAATACAAACGAAAATTTGAACTCGTCTGCAGGATACGAAAATTTTAAAGACTTATTAAATGCCGATTCTAATAAACATTCAGAATATTATGATTATACTGATGAAGATGATGATAAAAAAATTATAAAATCAAGTGACGACACACACTTGTCTCTAAAAAAGGAAGACATGATTGATATGTACTAAATGATATTTTTGTTGATAGAGTAGATTTGTACGAAGGCATCGCGTACCAAAATTGATTTGACACCTAGAGTTCATAGGTGGTGGGCTTTCTTACAGTCGTTTGATTTTGATATAGTTTATAGAGATGGTAAACGAATGGGTCATGTTGATTTTCTTTCACGAAATCCATTACCAAATAAAGAACTCAAACAGAAAGTTCAGGAAAACTTGTCAATTTGTTAGAGATATCTAAAAATTGGTTAGTTGCTGAACAGCAGCGTGATCATGAGATTACGGAAATTATTTCAAAATTAACACGTTGGCTGCGGGATTGATTTACAGGTTTGTTATTCTCGTGCGTTAATAGGTCCAAAGAGCCCCTACCCTACTTAAACTTCAGTGCGGCACTAGGTCCATTGTGCCCCACCTCGCAAGAAAAAAAAAACTAGTTATTTTTCCGTGGAGGTTTACCGTACTGCATAGAAATTTATACCTAAGCAATCTACATCTGTTAAGCAATATGGTTCTGGCTTCGCCCCGGTCTCAGACATTTAGAAATATTAAAAAAAAAATTATTAAACTGTGGGGTCTTTTAGACCTTTTGCCGCACTGAATTGACCGAATTAAGGCATTTTAGGGATGGGAAACGATTACTATATTATCGGGAGAGAATACGTTTGCCTAAAGAAGGTTGTTAGACATCGCACAAACATATTCTCACCCGACGAAACCAGAAAAATTAAACCGTCGTAACTAAATAGTAGTTTAATTATTTTATTTTGAATGGTTTTCACTAAAACACTCTAAACATAATTGTTGACTGCATTCCGAGCATCGTGTTTTGATTTTTTTTACATTTCTTATTTGCCTCCTTACTAGATAGAGTTTCTCTTAATTTGCTGTAACAGCCGTTACATTTACCTCGGTAACTAAAATAATCGTCTATTGCGGTTCGTGTGCGGTACATCACTACCCGTTGAAATTGTCAACATCCAGTGCGGATGGGGCGTGTGATGGGTCGAAGGTCTATTGGACCCCTTCCCGCACCTAAATGAAAAAAAAGACATTCAGTGCGGGAGAGGTCTAATATGCCCCCCTGTAAACTAAGTATGCCATATTATCAAAATTTAAGAGCAATACAGAAAACAATATTTGTCTCTGTCCTACTACAACGATTGGCCAAGATACGCTCCCCGCACCGTACGAAAGTACACTATTTTCAGTGCCGCACAGGATTACGGCCACGCATGGGGCTTTTTGTGCCTTCTCCCGCAGCCAACGTGTTAAATAACGACGATCTTCCACTAAGTCTTGTAAACACATACCAAATTATTTCCGGTGTTCTCCATCGTAAAATACAGCGTAATGGTAGAACACGCAGCTTACCTATAGTGCCACAGGCTTTTCGTTGGTCTGTTATAAATCATATTCACGAATCAATTATGCACCTCGGATGGGAAAAGACTTTAGAAAAAGCATTTGATTTTTACTGGTTTCCCCATATGTGAAAGTACGTAAGGAAGTTTGTTGAGAACTGCGTAACTTGTAAAGTATCAAAGTCAAAATCTGGTAAGACACAAACTGAACTTCATCCAATACCGAAAGTCCGACAGTCCGGACAGTTCCGTGGCATACCGTTCATATCGATGCGACAGGTAAACTTAGTGGCCAACAAAAGTCCAAAGAGTACATTTTTGTTCTTATTGATGCTTTTACCAAGTACGTACTTCTGCATCATACTTCGAATATAGACGCCGTTAGTGCTGTTAATGCTTTGAAAGCTGGATTGAGTTTGTTTGGTGCTCCTACAAGAGTTATTGCGGATCAAGGCCGTTGTTTTGCAAATAAACATTTTAGAGATTTTTGTGATACAAATAACATCCATCTTCATTTAATATCAACCGGTACTTGTCGTGCGAATGGCCAAGTAGAACGTGTAATGAGTACACTTAAGAACATGCTGACTGCAGTTGAAGTCAATAAAGAAAGAACATGGCAGGATGCTTGAGATGATGTTCAACTTGCTTTTAATTGCACCGTTAATAGGGTAGTCAAAGCCAGCCCCTTAGAGTTGTTGATTGGCAAAGTAGCGAGACCACTGTCGCTTCTTGCTTTAGGTGACCAAGACCAAGACGATGTTGATATTGTTGGAATCAGAGAACAAGCGGTTAATTCTATCAATGATATTGCTCGTATGGATAAAGAGCGATTTGATAGAGGAAAAGATAAAGTTTCGAAGTTCACAGTTGGTGACTTTGTTTTGATTGAAAATCATGAACGGAACCAAACGAAATTGGATCCGAAGTTTCGGGGTCCGCTTAAGATAGTCGAGTTGCTCGATGGAGATCGATATCTTTTGAAGGCTATTGATAGCAATATAACCTACAAGTATGCACACGAAAGGTTACGTGCGATGCCAGATTGTTACGTTCCCACAGAGTTTGAAATTAGTTCCAATGTTGATGAAAGTGAGGAACAGTCAGAATCAGCCTGTATCGGTGAGCGTGTTGACGAGATGTAGTTGATGTGCACATGGCTGGCATGGTGCTGTAGTGCACGTGGCTAGCATAGTGCTGATGTACACATGGCTGGCATGGTGCTGTAGTGCACGTGGCTAGCATAGTGCTGATGTACACATGGCTGGCATGGTGCTGAAGTGCACGTGGCTGGCATGGTGTATGGCAACTTGGTTGTTTTGGGCTTTTGCAACGTGATCTACTAACTTGGTCATTAGCCGTAGGTCGTATTCCAAACCCAGTTTAGCTGGTACGGAGACTGCTCGGTGTGGTGACAAGTAGGAGGGTTACGATTGCGTTTTGGTCCATCAGATGACATTGCATTGGTCAAGTTGTGGTCTGTGAGACCTTGTGTTTGTTGCAATGTAGTGTGTGTGTGACCTGCCCTGCTTGATCTGTTTGTTATGTGACCATTGATATCACGTCATGTGTGATGTTGAGCCATGACGTATTTGTATCGAATTGAGTAATTCGATTTTTGGGCCGTTTCTGAATTGTGTCCTATGAGAGATATTGAGTAATCTAGAAGTCTTACTGATAAGACTAGTTCTAATTATTGGGAACTTATCAGTTTGTCATCGTTGTGACCTGGTGGCAGGATAGCCGAACAGGTAGTACTGTGTGGAACTTTGTTTGTTTACAGACGCTCTGTGACGTGTTTGGTGGCACACGAGGACGTGTGACAGTCAGGATCACCGTGTCTGTGCGAGAGGGTTATAATCTCTCATTGGCTGGGCGCGTAGGTTTAGCGCATTCCGGGACCAATGTTTACATTAACAGCATTAGCTGTATGATTTGTGGTTTGTCACAGAGGAAGTCTTTGTTCGGTGAAACGGGACAGTTTAGCAAACACTGTCGAACGTGGCCGTGGGTATTGGTATTTAATGTAATTTGATATAGTTGTTTGTTCTGAACTTTTGGTTTGGATGCCGGGCGGGCATTATTCTTTGGCCTGTGGTTGAGACGGGACGCGCGCTCTCCCGTGGCCCGACTGTGCGAGTCGTGAATACTTGTACCACTTGACCCACGGACTCGTTTCCGTTTCGAGACAAGTTAATTAAGAGAAAGGACTCAATTAGTTAGTAAATTTATTATGTGGTGAACTTATTTTATATTGTGTTTTTATCGTGCTTTATTGACACTGTTTATTAAGTGATTTATTGTTGTTTAATTACTCATTAAACACATTGTTTGTAACTGTACTCGTGTGCGTGATTACCCACCGTTTCCGCCCACAAATATGGAGACCATCTCTGGCGCTTCTGAGGCCGTTCATGAGCTCTACGCTCCGACATATTCATATAAGTCACGTGGTTCTGAAGGTGTGCTTTGTTTTACATACGGCATTCATTTCATTGTTTCTAAAGAAATTGCTTCAAAAGCTTAACCGACGTAATGAAGCAAACTAAGTGTTGACCATTTTTTTTGTGACGTACTATCGAACCAACGGAACCCTGACCCACCATAGAACCTTGTCACAGTGATTGACGTTAGGACTGTCATACGAAGCTATACGACAATCGTACGTCAATCATTGTGACAAGGTTCCATGGTGGGTCAGGGTTCCGTTGGTTCGATAGTACATGAAATAAGTACATATAAACTCATTCCTTTTGGACCAATGCGTTGATATTTATTGAAAACACCAAAATTGAATACATTGTAATGACTGTTTCAGGTTCTAGGTAGGTTTTCGGGTTCTTATATTATACAGGATGTCCCAGTGACTTTAAAAGCTAAATTCAGATGGTACTATCAGCCCATTGGAACCCTGACCCACCATAGAACGGTGTCACAGTGACATTATAAAACAATTTCTTTGACACTTGTTATGACTTCAGTCATAACGTCACTGTGACAGAGTTCTATGGTGGGTCAAGGTTCCAATGGGCTGATAGTACATAGTCTGAAACACCACTTGTACGAATATGTCTAGCTTAGTCATCGCAAATACGTAATAAATGCTGTCCAATTAAATGTACATATTAATAACCCGTGCACCGTTAAATCATGCGAGAACCGCAGCATCATTTAACGCCTCCGTGATTTGCAAATAGGTGACCCGTACCGTACACAGGAAGCAAACCCTGTTGATACGCCACCCGTAAACGAAGCTATACGAGCATAAACTAACAACTTTGGGTCGATCAGTGCAAGCGTTGAGTGCCTCATCAATCGATAATGGGTCAATTTGTATGGAAATAGGAAAGTTGGGCGTTGAATGCTAAAACACAGTTAGGCACTAGTGTAGATAAGATAGCGCAAACGAACCAGATATAAAACCAAATATCATATGACTTTGAGCTTTACAGGTGGTTATTCATTTATTGTTTTATACAAGATGCCTTTTTTAAGCAACGCTTTGATCTTGCCTTTTTATATAACCCTCTTAACGTCGTGCCTGAGTTTGTTTTTGTAAATAATCTCACCCATTAAAAGCTTTTGAAATATAATTGTTATTTTGTTAATAAAGACGCATTGACTCACGTTCGTAACAATGTGAGTGAAAACCTGACAAGTGCGTTACGAGCTCATGACATTCTGTGGATGGAAAAAAAAACACTCCCTTTGCTACTTACAAGTATAGGAGATGGACGGGCAAGACGGAGAGGGCGAGCAAGAAGTATATTTGTTCTAGTTCGATACTTGATCGATAGAAAGAGTCTGAACTACTGTCGCTCGACTCGTTACACACATGCACTTTCTGTTAATTCTCATCCGGTAGCATAGATTAGTAACCACGCGTTCTATGTAAAATTGATTTTACCTTCCGCCACCGTAAGTATCTTGTGTTAGTTTTAGTATATTCAGGTCTAGCCATATTTTGATATTTTTAGTAAAATTACATGTAAATAGACGTGTAACAAACATATTCTCCTGAGCTTTTGCTCCACAGTTTTCCTTTGACGTTAGCTTACGTAAATAAAGTAAGTACGAGACGGGGAAAACGAAACCTTTACCGTTAGTTGGACAGTGTGGCCCAATAGCATATGCATATAGGTGAACAAGCTTTAAGCTTTAAGCCTTCTTATCTAAGTGATAGAACTCAAACAGTTGTTGTAAACAAATCATTATCTGTTGGAGCTACAGTGAAAATAGGTGTGCCTCAAGGGTCTATTTTAGGTCCTTTTTTATTATTGCTTTACATAAAAGAAATGACTTACCACCAATAGTAAATCAACTTTGCGATATTGTACTTTTTGCTGATGATACTTCACTAATTTTCAAGGTAGATAGAAAATCCGTAGACTACAGTAGAATAAAACGCCACACTTGTTAAAGTACTTAATTGGTTTACTAGTAACAACTTGCTACTAAATGGTAAGTAAACTAAATGTGTTAGGTTCGCTTTGCCTAATGTTAAACCGGTAGATTCTAGTATTTTTCTAAATCACGAGTGTTTGCAAATGGTAGATAAGGCGGTTTTCCTAGGCATAACAATAAATAAAAATTTGCAATGGTCCCCACATAGCTCTGGCAGATAAACTAAGTTCGGCAGCTTACGCCGTTAGGATAATTAGGCAACTCACTAATGTTGAGACAGCTCGCTTAGTTTATTATAGTTATTTTCATAGTGTTATGTTTTACGGTATTCTGGTTTGGGGGGAGGCAGCTGACATACAAACTATATTTGTGTTACAAAAAAGTGCCATTCGTTCAATTTACAATTTAAAATCCCCTTAATCCTTAAGATAACTTTTTAAAGAAATTAATATCTTAACTGTAGCGTCTGAATTTATTTACGAGAATATTATTTATGCTATTAGGAGTTTAGATTATTTCACCAAAAACTCTGATATACATAATTTAAGTACAAGAAATAAAAATAAAATCGCTTTTCGAAAATTCCGTGTCCGTAAAGTATAAAAATCATTTGTTGGTCAATGCATTCATTTCTATAATAAAGTACCTGATGTAGTTTTAAAGTTACCCTTTGCAGCACTTAATTGACGTGAAAAGGTCGTAATGTCTAAAGCGTATTATAGGGTCGAGGACTATCTATTTAGCAGACAAAAATGCATGGCCTAAAATCGAAACTTAGTCAATATTGTTCAAATGCAAAAGCTTTATCCTGCTTTTTCATGTCTAGAGGACACCGTTGATGCAGGAAAACATATCGAAACTTTTATGTGGTCGTCTTGCACCATCTTATATACACACTAGCTTTTGCCCGCGACTTCGTCCGCGTGGCGTGTTATAAACGAGAGATCTTTGTGTGTGTGGGAGAAAGGTTAAAAAATGCTTAATTTTATTATATTTAAATGAGGTTATTTTATAAGGAGCCTCTAACTCGCTTCCCGTTCCCAGGGGAATTTTTAACTTTGCATTCACTAAAGTATATGCATGTCAAATTTCAAGCATCCAACTTATGCAGTTTAGATTTTTTCATACAATATTTTTTTCCCGCTAACTCAATTTTTCAAAATACAGCCATAACTAAACTTTATATTTACTAAGGTATGCTTGCATGCTAGATTGAAAACATCTATCTTACGTGATTTAGATTTTTACATACAAAAGTTTTTTCCCAATAACTCCCGTTCCCGTGGGAATTTTGCAATATCGCGTTGCAAGTAAGCTTTACGTTCATTAGGGTACCTGCATGCCAAATTTCAATCATCTATCTTGCGCGGTTTAGATTTTTATATACAAAAGTTTTTTCCCAATAACACCTGTTCCCGTAAGAATTTTGCAATATCGCGTTGCAAGTAAGCTTTACGTTCATTAGGCTACCTGCATGCCAAATTTCAATCATCTATCTTACGCGGTTTAGATTTTTACATACAAAAGTTTTTTCCCAATAACTCCCGTTCCTGTGGGAATTTTGCACTATCGCGTTGCAAGTAAGCTTTACGTTCATTAGGGTACTTGTATACCAAATTTCAATTATCTATCTTACGCGATTTAGATTTTTCATACAAAAGTATTTTCCCGCTAATTCCCGTTCCCGTGGGAATTTCGGAAATTCCTTTCTTAGTGCACCTCTACGGTACCTAAGCTACGTCCCTTCTAAATTTCAAGTGCCTACGTTTAGCCGTTTAGGCTGTGCGTTGATATGTCAGTCAGTCAGTTTCTCCTTTTATATATTTAGAAGATAAGTAGTTGATTCTATCATTTATTTTTTCTACTCTATGATTTTTGGCATGCTTTCCTGCTGAACTACGCATGTTATTTGACATTATATTTAATTTAATATTTGTAGCTTTATATAATGCTAGATTAAGTAGTACCATTGTAATATGAAATATGTTTAAAAAATGACTGACTGCTGAGTTTCTTGCGGCGTTTCTTCTCAGCAGTGGTCTCCTCTTGGGAAGCACTGGTGATTCTTGACGCGTAAAAGTGCCCGTGCGGCCTACTTACTGAATACATTTATTTTATCTTTTATATATTACATTTTTATTATTTTAACTGACTGCCATTTCGTACATTTTTCTAAATATTAGAAAAGGGGTCTAGAATAGGGGGTTGAAAAATAGAAGTGATTGAACCGCGAAAACTTAGTGTACGTAGCCTAATGACCTCTTAACATTCAGTACCGTCGGCTCCTTACAGAGTCAAATTCGAGGCTAGTTTTTTTTTAGTTTTTTGTACGAAGTAATATTTGTGCGATAAATCCGAGATGTTTTCTATATATTTTAGTTTGCATTTCTCTATATAGCACTTGTCCCACTGCCACAAGAACGCGAAATCCAATTGGCAGAGACGACTGACGCAACCGATCAGCTCGCTTATCCCATTTGACTCCTTAACACGGTAACGTATTCGCAGAGTCCTTGTCTACACAATTTACATCGATCATCATTAAACCGATCTAGTTATTAAGATGGCTCTTAGTTTCGACGGACTTAACTGGGGCCCGAATGGCTACCAGTGAACAATCGGGTTAGCGTCAGGATCGGTAATCTCGTCAATTAGTTTCTCGACATAAATCCCTTTATCCAAAAGCTATCCAGTTTCAACACGTTACAACTAGACTTGTTAACGACGCTAAGAGTAGCGATCTAAATGGATTAGCTGCGGACTATGAGCACCGGTTTTTTTTTTTCTTTTGTCAGTCAATTTCTCGCGAGATGCATTTTATCAACGTCAGAGGTGCCCTTTCTGAGAATGCTGCTCAGAAAGGGCACCTCTAGTAAGCGTCGGATTGAAATCAAGATCTTCGAATATGATGACTCGACTAATCAAATTCTAGAAGCAAAAGTCCCTTAAAGTGGTTAGATTACTAGGACCAACGTTTTAAAGTGTTCGTTGTTAGTTTGTGTCTAAAAAAACAATTGGATTTACGAGTATAAGGTTTTTTTTCACAATAACTTGATAATAATAGATAATACATCAAGCTCTAGAACTTGTATTGACGTAGTGATTGCATTAGTTTAGAATTATTACATTAACCATTAAATTAGAATAATTTCTAATGTTAGGTCTAATGTCCCATTTTGCAAGTAATTTATTATTATTATTTAGATAGCAAAATATATTCTCATGATGCTGTCCACTGCTACTACGAAACATTCACGAATTCGACTGTTACTTACTACTCTAATATTCTTTGGAATAGAGTATAAACCTCGAGATAACAGTATATTTGTAAATTAAATAGTTATCGGTCTACAAATTCTGACAGATCACTCTTGTGTTAGGTTAAGACTATCAGATACATCTTAAAAACATCGATGAAAAAAATATGTTGAAATTATTGTGTTGACTTCAGACGTACATACACTAACACGCAATTGGGATAACAATGTATGAAAAGTCAAAAACCATTTCAAGGAATACCCTTCTCAAATGAATCCCTGTAGTTAGATTAAAAATATATGTTACAATGAATGAATCGTAATAAAATTAAGAAATGACCTTCATTTGCACTATATCAACCTCCGTTATGGTTTTGCATAAAACATACCTCAAACAATTATCCGCGAGTGTCTTCTCTCTAACTTTTATTTTGTCTTTTGAGTAGTGAATTTCTTTTTTTATTAATATCTTAAATTTTTAAGAACCGAATCAACATTACTTAAAAATAACCTTACCTAATCACCTAACGCAAAACGAATTATAACACACCTTGTACTTGAATTATAGCAACCTTTTGTCTCCATCACATTTTATCCATTTTAATTGAAGAGGTCTTCATAAACCAGGAGCTACCTAGTAAAGCATTCAAATTGAAACCATCTGTAACGGAATCAAACCGTTCACCAGTAATACGTGATCCAAGTGGGTTACTAAAGCTCAGAGACCTCTGGTCAGACCCGGTCCCGTAACTGTGAGTCATCATCATCATCATTATCAGCCGCAAGACGTCCACTGCTGGACAAAGGCCTTCCCCAAGGTTTTCCACAACGATCGGTCCTCTGCTGCTGTCATCCAGCGGTTTCTCGCGACCTTTATCAGATCGTCAGTCCACCTTGTGGAAGGTCTGCCAACACTTCGTCTCCCGGTTCGCGGTCGCCACTCTAGAACCTTTCCGCTCCAACGGCCATCAGTTCTACGACCAATGTGCTACTTAAGGTTTGCAATCCGTTGAGCTATATCGGTTACTTTAGTGAGTGAGTGGTCTAAAATAAATGGCCATCAAAATGAGTATTAAACGAATTGATATTCTCGATTTAATTTCAGTATAAACTCATAAAACCTGTTTTAAAGCAATGTGCATTCGATTTTTCATAAAGTTTTACGAAACATTGACGATATTTTATCAATATTGTACAAAGTTAATATTAAAATACGCAACGGATTCAATCATAGTGAAATTTCAGATTATTACGTACGGTTCGGTGCATAATGTAATGAATGAACAGATCGCGATTTTTAATACCCCATGTGAATTATTACATAAGGGATTAACAGTGCAGTCCACGCTTTTAGAGGATGTTCTAGAACTCGGGGTAAATATGTTCAATTAGTCCATTTCATTTTCATTGTTAATGCATTATGTGCTTTACAAGCGTGTACTGGTTATTTGTAGGTAAGTACGAGTATCTGTGTTTAAAAGCTAATAGTTTCACTGCGTCTGATTGTGTAAATATTAATTTTGAGAGCCGTCCAATGTACGACGGCAATAAAGCTCAACTGTGCCTTTTAACTTTTGTTGTTTAACAGCTTTAAAAAAAGCTTTTTGCATGGTGAAAATTATAGTAAAGTTGCGGTCATTAATTTGATTCATTTTTAGATAGATAAAGTTGTAACGAAATAAAAGCAAGGGTAGAGGAAGTTTTGAAGAACCTTGTTCTTTCTGTGAACGCAATTAGATATTAGGTAAATGAATTTAAACGTGGAATTTTTCATTGAATGGACGCTTTACATGAAATGGACGGGAGGAAACCATTTTTTTACCATTGAAATCAGCGCGCTGTATAAATATCTGTATACAAAATTTCAGCCTTGTAACTTCGATAGTTTCTAATATGTATATAGTGACGGACATGGCGAAACTATACTTGTACTATAATCAACTATAGTTTGACTTCGGAGCCTTTAAAACAGCGTTCTTTTCAACACCCTCAAGCCAAGCATTTACACGCGCGCCCTCACGCCGGATTTTTCTACGGAAAATTACGTGTATGTATCACGGCATAAAGCTATCAGTGCTTTCTTTTGCTTAATTGTTATTAAAATATAGGTAGGTATAATATGCTTCTTTTTATGTCTCTTTTAAAGCAATTACAATTTCCTGCTACCTACTAGAGCAGTTTTAGTTAGCTTTGAAAACACCGGTGGCTGTAGTTTATTTATCAAAGTACACAAGTAACTGAAGTGCGACAAATTCATCCACTTTCAAAGGCTCAGGGCGCGGCGGGAAGCTCGTGTAGTGAATGGCAGGATTAAGTTCGGCGAAACGGACGACCAAAGAGTTATAACTCGTGGAACGTCATGCCATCTGTGTTGCAATGTACATATGTATTGCAATATCATTATTAGTACCATCGGCCCACGGACGCGCCACGGTTTTACCTGAATATACGAGATCACTATCGCAAATTACATTTTAATTCTGACTGTTTCTTTAATTTAAGTCTAACGAACGAATAACTTCACTATTAATTTACGTCAATCAACAAATGAACCTTCTTAATTAGTTTCCACGCTAAAAAACCGAATGGGTAGATTTTACTAAATTTTCGGACCTACCCATCATGAGTTGACCTTAAGGTAACATGACCTAACCTATCCTTAGTAAAAACGACACATTGAAAAGGTTGCTTCAACCTTCTTATGCCCGGTTCCTATATTCAAGAAACGAATCGTTTTCCTTACGCCTCGTTAAAATATGACACATTTTATACGTAGCAAATGTCATAACGCTACGGCCCGTAAGGAAAACGATTCGTTTCTTGAATATAGGAACCGGGCATTAGTGGTTAACTCAATCAAACTCACGTATATGTCCTATTTTAGCCATAAAATTTGGTAATATCAACCCAATTGCTTTTATTGAAAAACTTGATTTTCAGTTATGTCTATAAAAGTATGATGCGGTGGACTCTGTTCGCGTAAAAGTTTTTATTTCTCCGGGAACCATTCCATTTTCCAAAATACAACTAAAATATCATGTCCGGTATCAGGCGGAGCCTACCAACATTTGTTATAATTAGTAACGAATAATTACATTACGTAGGTAATTAATCGTTAATTCGACAGGCGTAAGGCAGCATCGCCATATGGAAATCGATTGCTTTTTACTTTCGAATTTGGTCTTGGAATTCTTATAACTACTTATTTGTCTTATTACACTCAGGAGCAAAAATACCGGGTCAGAGTGCGTTTTTCATACTAAAGACGCTATTTCGAAGCCTTGGTTCCTCGCCAGGGAATGCTTTTAGTGAAATCTGATGCTGAATACCCCAAGCATCGATACAGGACTTCTAGAGTGCCTAGGATACCCAACTGAATGAATCTGCGGTTAACGCCGGAATAGTGCCTGTTCAGAAAAACATCTAAAATGGCAATAAAATGTAAGGAAATCCAAATGTTCACTCGAACTCTCCCGCTGTGGTGTTAACTGGTTGTGCGATCACTTAGGTATCTTAAGAACTTATGACCTCCTCTATTGACCCTTGGACTATCCACCATTAAACCTCACTCAAAACAACCCCTGGCGAGGAACCAAGGCTTCGAAATAGTCTCGTTTGTATGAAAAACGCGCTCTGACCCGGTATTTTTGCTCCTGAGTGTAGTTTATTGCATTGCTTGTCGAGTTTTTACTTGTGTTTCATACACGTTTAGGTTTTAATGTTTCCGAAAAATAAGAGGAAACGGAATTTGGATAAGAACGTATCTCTAGAACGTATATCTTTAGAATTCGTATCGTATATTTGTAAAAAACATTTCAAAGTATGAGACTAGCGAGGTGCAACAATTAAGGTTTCTCTCGCGCACAAAAAACGTGTAGTCTTGTTTCTGCGCTAAACACACAATAGCTCAGCATCGTAGTAGAGACTTGAAAATCATTACGCAGCATTGTGCAGCATTCAATATACAATTGAAAAATTATTTGTTGAGAGGATGTTTCTACAATATCGAGGAAATATTCGTTTCGCTTTATAAGACGACTTGTTCCTTTTATCATTTCAAACACAGTTATTGTATAGTTAATGAATCTTTCTTTTGTTTGGTTATATTAAAGAAATAACATTTTCTATAGCATTTTAGTTTTGTCAAAGCAATGGAAAAATACATCTTTGGCGTATACCTAAGGTTAATTATGTGAATGGAAAATAGGCTAAGTTGATCTTTGTCTCTATTCTTGTTCAATAGAATCACACACTTTGATGCTAACTATTACCGCAAATAATAAATAAAAAAAAGGACAGCAATTACAATTTGCTTTCGAAACTTGATGCATGTTAATTACCACCTGCAAGCCAAATAAATCAGTGAACATAATCTCTAATTATTCCGAGTATTGCAGATAATGGCACTGAAACCCCAAATTTATAAATTTTGCATTTGCAGATTAACACCTGTGCTGGCTGAAAGGTGCAATTATCATCTCATTATTTCCAACGACATTCATAATATGAATATGCACAAAACATAATATTTATATTTCAAATTTACAGACCCTTCATAGTTAGTATCCAGCATAAAAAAACGAGCACAGTAACGCTGTTCATCATTTGGAGCTCCCTGGCAGGGCTACTTTATAATAAATATTGACCTAACAAATAAAAATAAATAAAAATAAAATAAATATTTATCTCGGTACAGAATCACACCAATTGAGCTAGTCCCAAACTAAGCTCTAGGCTTGTACTATGGGTGCTAGACAACGATAAACATACTTACATAGAGAAATATATACTTAAATACATAGAAAACATCCATGACTCAGGAACAAATATTCACGCTCAGCACACAAATATCGGCCCTTAACAGGATTTGAACCCAGGACCACTAGCTTCGTAGGCAGGGTCACAACCAACTAGGCCAGCGCGACGTCAAAAATAAAATACTGTATAGAGTTTAAACGAAATTTAAATAAAGTCGTATCCATCCTATACGTTGTCACCAAATAGCATCCGTCGTCCGTCCAATTCACTTTACATCTCGTAAATTGGTAAAACACCGTCCGCCCATCCGGAACTGCGCCGCTCGTCGCACCTGTAGCACGTCGACGCTCTCACAATGCCATCATTCATTTATTCTGATTTTTGATCTTTAAATCCTATCTATTCTATCCAACGAAGACCAAATACTGACTCTCGGGAGAAAAAACTCGTACCTATATAAGCGAATTTTGGCACAGTTGTAGAGAATGGTGGAGCTAACTGTGTAAAGGTCCTTTTTTTTTGCTTTTCATTACATGATTAATCTGCATAACATTTACTTAAAAAAAACTTTTTTTCTGTGTCAATATTTAATGAGAAGGGAAGAATGATGCCCGAAAGGCTATAATAGCTGTCGTGTTTCGATTGTAAGTCGGCCCTTACATACACTGGGCTCGGGTTATTTTTGTGAGTACCTCTTAAACTGAAGAATATTTATGCTGAGTATCAGGGTTTTATACAGTTAAATTATGTTCTTTATACAGATGTGCATCGCCTCTCAAAAAACGAAGACTCATGTAAAAAAAAAAACAAAGGGACCTTTACACCCAATCCATGTTAGCTCCACCCCCACCCGTCAGTACTTTTAGTATGTGGTTTAAAAGAGCATTCCCTACAACTATGCCAAAATTCGCTTATACGTGAGTTTTTTCCCCTGATTTGGCTTCGTTGCTTAGGCTAATTACTCCAGAGTTAAGTACTAGCTATTAATTACAATTTCCTCCGGTCATGAGATTATGGTAGATTAATTGTTGGGCCATCCTGAATACACATTCATTCCTGTAGAGCAGCCTTGCCCAAACGGTTTTAAAAAAAAACCTTGAAGCTAGATTTCATTTCCGTGACACGTTACAACCTTTATTGGAATAGAAATATTTTTCCCGGTCAATATGTGATGTCGCGTTATTAAAAATATACGGTCGGGCTCGTAAAGGGAAATGCATGCACTTTTTAGTTTTTTATTCCGCAACGTCTGATATCAATTTCACTTTGTATTTGATCTAAGAATTATAATAAATACGTTTTAATATCTCATGCATGTTCGGGTGCCATTATAAATTACTTTAGTTTTTGTATAACTTACGAATAAAATCGTTTTTCATACTAAAGAGGCTATTTCAAAGCCTTGGTTCCTCGCCAGGGAATGCTTTTAGTGAAATCTGATGCTGAATACCCCGAACATCGATATAGGGCTTCCAGAGTGCCTTGGGGTACAGAACTGAATGAATCTGCGGACGCCGGAATTGTGCATGTTCAGAAAAACATCTCAAATGGCAATAAAATGTAAGCAAATCCAAATGTTGACCCAAACTCTCTCGCTGTGGTGAAAACTGATTGTGCGATCAGTTAGGTATCTTAAGAACTTTTGACCTTCTCTGTTGAACCTCGGACTATCCACCATTAAACCTCACTCAAAACAACCCCTGGCGAGGAAACAAGGCTTCGAAATATTCTCGTTTGTGTGAAAAACGCACTCTGACCCGGTATTTTTGCTCCTGAGTGTATTTTATAATAAATAAATAAACCTACAAGAGCATGTTGAACCATGCTCAGTGTAGGGTTCCGAAGACGTTACAAACAACAAGTATGAACTAATTTTGTAGTGGTTATTTGGTGCCGTCTTAGATGGTTTTGATTACTTACGTATAAATCCTGTATCTCAGGAACCAAGTCTGCTAAGTCGTTATAGTTTTCCTCTTAAATTCGTTATAGGCTGTTGGAACCAGTAATGAACAACCACCAATAATTGACACTTGATCTTATCGTAGAGTAGATAAGGGTTATTCATTTATTTTGAGACAATCAATTTGTAACCTTATAATTTTTAAATTAAGAATTAAGTGCTTTAGCTTTTAGAGTTAAGCCTTCCTTTAGTATATTTTCCATTCTAACTTCACGATATTGTTTTGCCACATATCCGTAATTGAATACCCGAGTGAGTGCCCCGTTTTCCGTAGTCAAACTAAGAACCCTTATAGTTTCGCGCGGTAAAATAAAATGTAAAATAAACAAATTAGTGTACCTCCCCTACACGTAATTGGGGATGTATTTTTTTTCTCGTCTATCCCACAGTGTTGTATTGGATAGGTTTTGCAAAAATATTGTGGGCATGTAAAAACAATTTTTCGATTACGGGATCCGTTTATAAAAACAAATAAAAAATGTAATATTAAGCTTCTAAAAATCTGAAAAATATACACATTTAATCAATTAAATAGGAAAACTATCACGACAAAGTAGACTTATTAGTGGTTTTGTATGGATATTTACTAATTTAGGGTTTATTATTACGGGCTTCAGCGTAGCACTCGTAACTGCGGATCGCGGTGATTGTTTGTTAAATGGTTTTCTTTGAGATGTCCAAAACGGCACTTTTCATGAAACAGTAAAAAAAAAAATAGTTTTGTTGCTGTAGTATTTGATTTTTTTAGGTAGCATTCATGCACCCTAAACAGTTAGAAAAGTTAATGGGTCCCGTTTTTTTTAAAATGTTACTTTGCGCTGTAGCGTACCTACAACATTACAAACCTACATTGCTCCAATAAATAATTCAGATTATTAGCTATTGAGTGCAGTATAATAACGAGGTAAACATTTTGGATATTGCAATTAATGAAGTAGTAAAATCCGCTCTTAATTTTTTCTAGCTAAATTTAAAACACCTAAAGTTTTTTTTTTAAATATCGAACCTTTTTACTTCAATTTTGCTTCTACATTATGCCTTTATTAGAATTGCTAGACTTAAACGGCAGCAGAAGGGCATTGATGGCCGAAGAGTTCATGGATGCATCCGGGTCGCGACGATGTGGCAAAGGTTTTGGAAAACCAATAGATGCCAAATTGTGGCAAACTGAGGAGACATATGTCCAACAGTGGACATATTAGGGCTGAAATGAAGAAATATGTTGCCCTATAAAAGTAATGTATTGAATAACCAAAACACCCTGTATAGTGGGTGTCCCTCGGAATTAGCGTTTATATTAATAACTTATCATTATAATATAACGTTTGTCCCAAAACATCGCAAGTCTGAATTATTAATTTACTTCAATTGGTTTCCAGTTGAGTCACTCAACTTTTTAATTATACCAAAAACATAATAGCGCCCTCATTCAAGACGTTGAATTGCTTCGAAAAACACATATAAACATTTATTTCAAAGGCACTAACCCGTCAAGGGGTTATGCTTTGACCATAAACAGAGAGCACAGAATAACAAAGCAATGTGAAAATCCATTGGCAAAAAAATATAAAACAGTTAAATAAACAACCAAGTTTCCATTTTTGCATTTAAATATCTTAGTTAAACGGGCGGGCACCGCCTGGTATGGAAGACAGTTAAAACTGTAAAGTGAGGTATATTTTTTAAAATAGGTATTCCTATTTTAAACACAAAATGTAGGAAAAGACACATAAATACTTAACTACGCACGTGAAGCGCACACAGAAAGAACATGTCTCATCCCTTTTTTGAGAAAGTTATATTTAACTAACGACTAGATTTTAGAGATAATAATCTTAGTATATTATACTTAATAATTAAATATTAATATTATTTTTAATTCAAAAAGTAATTAAGGTGACTAGATGCATTCTTTCCGTGAACCTTTCATGTACATAGATGTATCCTTTTTTTTACAAAATAATACAAATTCAAAACGAGGATACATCTCCTTGTAGTCCACTGTAGAGTATTCCAAGTTCCGTAAAAGTGATCGGCAGTCTTAGTTTCACTCCGAATCACGAGTGACAAATATGTCAGCTGCACGTGAACGCGCCGCAGCGACAGCCGCGCGCTACGTATTAAGAAACTGGGAGTACTGACCAAATATCGCTAAAGCCACTTTTTCCCGAGGATATTGCTCAAAAGACTGTATTTCCTGGTAAAACCAATACTAGCCGTTGGCCGAGAAAAGAGACCGCCCCGATGATCAGCTATGGCAAAAGTTAAATAAAGACGCTATTCCATATATTTTGCAGTCATTTACATTCCTAAGCTCTATTAAACAGATGTTTTTTTTTTAATTTATTTATTACTATTAGCGGGTTCAGGGGAAGAGTTGCTGTCCGTTCCCAATATTTGCGGATAGATTGGATCTCTGGTCATTGGACACATATTTTACGTGTCAAATAGATCCCCACTGACACAACTTTAAAAAAAATGTGAAATTGAGTCTTGCTTACTCAAACAAAAAAAAGGGAATAGTGCTCAGACTACGCAGACGGAAGCGCAGAATTCTCAGAAATCAGATGTTTTCTTAGAAATAGAAAAGGGTAATTTTCTATTTAGTTCTAATAATGCTCGATTATTTGCAATTCTCTTGATATTTCTTGATTTATCTTGATTTTATATTATTGTAAACTGAGGAGGTTAATTAAAACTTGTGATAACTTCGCTGGTTGATGTTAAATTCATGTCTTTTTTTACTTTTAAGTTATGTTGTACCGATTGTGCCCAGATAAAACATTAACATTCATTAAAACAGTAAACTAGTTACACAATCACTAAGTATTTTAAAAAAGTTGTGTTATTAGTAACCAGTCTTAAAAGTGCAATGTATTAAGTTCAGCCTGTGCATGACATTTTTTTTTTCACCCAATGACTCCATACTATATTCCCTTAAACGTCTCTCACAAAAAAAGACTATCTATAAACGTCCTATAGTCCATTTTTGAATCTCATCCAGTGATTAAAATGTACAACCATTACTTTAGAAGCTCTTGTTTTTTAATCCGGTGACTGAAACTCTCCAATTAGTGCACCGCGAAACTCACGAACAATTTTCATTATAAATCACTGTTCAGTCGGGAACTTCGAAAATCGCCTGCCATTTTCTTCACAACAGTATTAATTTTCCCCTGAAAGCATATTACCCTATATGCACGCGGCTGAAACTTACGTTAGTGACAGTAATTATCGAATAACGATACTTAAGTCTGTTGGCCGTGCATATTGCTTTAAATTTTCTATTAGTAATTTTCAGCAGTCATTAGTGCTTCAGAAATTACAATGGGAAATATTGAGGACTAGAGGACGACCGCGAATTTGTATGCGAAGAATTAGTTTCCCGCTACTCCCCCTGTTTCTTCCCGTTGGGGGTCGATTTTCAGGAAATCCTTTCTTACTGCACCTCTAGACCTCATAAGAAAACTATGTACCAAAAATTGAATCTTTAGACTCAGCGGTTTGGGTATTTGCATTGCACCAAGCCTTTATGTTCAGTTCAGTTTTTTAAATAAAATCGGATTGAGTGAGTTATGCACTAAGGAGTATTGATATCAACTTCGAAGCAAATCACCCCAAAATAACTTTCTACGTAAATTTCCGGGATGTATTTCTGAGTAATCATCACATCATTCTTTTGGTTAATATTCACGTCGATAATTAGGGATTTATACCACCTTCTTTGTTTAAACGCATGTTTTAACTCGACCGCCTTTACTATCAAGTCCATAAGAGCTATCGCAACGACGACAATACGATGTCAATAAGGAAAAATACAGTGTAGAATAAAGCCCCAACGCCTCTTTTCTGCTTGCGAAAACAATATTGCCTTTGACGTGTTATGGTATAGTTTTTACCTTCGCCACCGATACTGTCAAGTAAGTAGTTATCATAGTAACATTCGAACAGAACATCAAAAGACACACATGACAATGGCAATCACATTCACAATGACAAGGTTCTAAGTATGCAACATTTTTATTGGGTGACTGTACAAAAGAACTATCGTGACGTTGAAAATTACGATTTATTTATTTATTTTATTTATTTATTGATAAAAACGTTTACATGACATTACAGTATAACCAATGCGTCACTAAACTTAAATGAACAATTAAAAGATAAAATTTCACAATAATAGGTAAAAAAATCAAATTGGAATAGTTGAGCATCTAGCATCCATCGCCTCACAGAATCTCAAGCATTCACTACACACTGCCTTCCATCGCCACGCAAACAAGTCGCACTCGGGTGCCGATGCCAGGAGCGCATTGAGCTGTGCGCAGGCGCGGGGCAGTGGCGAGTTCCTGCACGACACGGTGCGCGCCGGCAGCACGGCCAACAGGTCGCGACGTCGTGGTCTGAGGGCGATCCTTAGGACATCCGGGACAAGCAGTCGCACGAGACGCTCTACAAGTTCGGGGCAATCCGACTCACCACGCAACGCACGACATGCCGTGATCATGAGTCGATAACTCCGCCTTACCTCCAAGGAGTTGTACCCAAGAGAGCCAAGAAGGTACTTTGTTGGGTACAAATACGGGTAGAATCCGAATGTTTTCTTAAAAAGGAACCTTAAAAACGCCTTCTGAACTTTTTCAAGAAGTAAGGCATACGTCGATTCGTAGGGATTCCATACGATCGACGAGGCCTCTAACTTACTCCTTACTAAGGCATTATAAATCATTTTTATGGCCACTGGGTCATGAAAATGGCGAAGGTTTCGGATTATGAAACCCAGTTTTCGAAAGCAGCTCGTAGCTAAAGAGGAAATATGCTCGTGAAAAGTGAGCCGCGTGTCGAACACCACGCCCAGATCCTTGACGGAGAAGACACGGTTTATCGGCTGTGACCCTAACATATATTGAGCATGTTCAGCGGTACGAGAGCGGCTAAATGTACATACACAACACTTGGCTGGGTTAAAATGAAGTTTGTTCTCCATACTCCACCGAAACACCAAGTCGATGTCCCCTTGCAACGTCTCGCAATCAGCTCTTTGCTCTACCCCGTATACCAACTTTAGATCATCAGCATACAGGAGACACTGAGCCGCCCGAAGAACCGATTTGAGATCGTTAATCATGATACCGAAAAACAAGGGCCCTAAGATAGAGCCTTGACTGATGCCAGACCGGGTATGGTAAGGAGTCGAAACAAAACAACCATGTCGGACAAACTGCTGCCGATCACGCAGATAACTGGCACAAAAGGTAAGCAACTTGGGAGAGAAACCAATTTCATCAAGTTTCCTAAGCAGCACGTCGTTATCCACGCGATCAAAAGCCTTCGTGAAGTCAAAATAGAGTACATCGACCTGAATTCCTCTATCAAGATGCTCAGCAATGCTGTCCGTTAGTATTAACAGATTAGTGTCGACAGAGCGACTAGGCCGAAAGCCATGTTGCGCGTCACACAAAAACGGGCGAACCTGTGAGGATAAGATTCGGTGAAGTATGGCCTCAAACAGCTTACCAAGGGTGGGAAGAACGGCTATGGGTCTATAGTTCTCGACGGCGGAAGTGTCACTCGCCTTCGGGATTGGTCTCACTCTAGACACCTTCCAACTTCGAGGATATGACCCAGAAGAGAGCGCCAGGTTAAAAATATATTGTATCGGGATTTTAAGGAACTCCATACAACCCTTAACAATATACGCTGGTAGATTATCAGGTCCAACGGAGCTATTGGCCTTTAGGCGTTTTATCCCAGCTTCAACCTCCTCCAATGAGATTGATTTGATATCAATGCAGTTGAGGCTAGGCTTCCGATCGGCTCTTTCTAACAAGTTCGAATCAAGAAGCGGAATGTCAGGGAGAAAAACTCCTGAGAAATATTTAGCAAAAGCGCTAGCCACCTCCCTACCGACGAATTCTTCATCTTTAAACTTTACTCGGGCAACAAAACCACCTCTTGTCTTGAGACCGCCCTCATGCTGCCAGAAAGCGCGGGGATTAACCTTAACTGTACTTTGGATTCGCTCAATGTAGATATCGTAAGCAGACGCTAGACGCTCTTTCACCTCTGACCTCAACACTGCGAACTTTTTGTACACGTCTTTATCCCGCGTAGCCTTCCATTTCCGATGCAGATTACTTTTTTGCTTGATGTCACTGATCAGATCAGCCGTAAACCACACAGGATATCGTCTACTCGAACTAGCTGGACGTTTCCGTTTAGGTACGCAGAGGTCAAAAGTACCATATAGTATATCGTAAAGTGAGTCCACAGCAGAGTCGACATCGCCAGCACTGAGAACCTCCTGCCAACTTATTTCAGACATTAATTTGTACATTCACCCGAGCATTCTCAGGCCAGACATCTGCAGATAGACATTTGTCATACAGTTCGCCCGAGACGCCGATTTTATATGACCTGTAAGACCCCTTTGGTTTGAGCTCAAGGACCGTGCAAGTTATCTCGGGACACATCGTTTCCAAATATGCACGTATCTCATCAGCGCCTGACACCATGTTCCAAAGGTGTATGTACTTGAGGAACCCTACCACCTTAAGCGACGTAATTTGAGGCCCAGCCGTGCATCGCAGCAAGGAGAAACGCTTCTTTGCAGTAACTTTGTCCTTACCTAAATCACGACTAACGAGGACAGCATCCGTTTTATCTTCCGCAGAGATCACACTACTTCGCCTCAAAACGTCGCACCTATACTCAAGCGAGGGCGGAGCTGCATCGCTGGCATTGTCGTCACGAGCCGCCACCCCTGTACCACCTTCCACATTTTCCCTCACTACTGACGCAGATTTCCCCGCATTCCGCGTCCTGCGTTTCCGTCTTGGTTTCAGCTCCGATACATCGACGGAAGGGGGCTCTACACTCGGCTTCCCAAAGCGACAGTCCTTTGCCGAATTAATTTCAAGCTGTTGTAACCGCTCATTGACAATGTCGAGCCTAGAAGAGCAGTCGGTGAGCGCAGCATGGTATTTCGCGACAGCGGCAAGGGCATCCGCCAGCTGCTCCGATAACATGCTCATTTGGTCACGAATAGCGCTCATCTCGACGGCCATGGACGCAGCTTCACCTGTTGATGATGTTTGCGTACATAGTGTAGATGGTACGGGTTCTCCGCTTTTTTCCTGACGCAAACGTTCTTGGTTGTTAACGGCGTACCGACTGGAGTCCCACAATTAGACCCTGTTTTTTTTTTAATCTCAATTCTGCACTCAGGGCACATCCAAGTATCTCGCTCAGCCAGCGTAAAAGTCTTATTGATGCATAGTAGGTGACACAGCTTATCACACGACGTTACCATGCACTGAATATACCCCTCACCGACAGCCAGCTCCTGTTTACAGCCGTGGCAGATCAACTCTGCGCTATCGCCCCGCCGCATTTTTATATTGGCGAAGGTTTCACCACTAACCTGCTCCTTATAGGGCTTAAATTAGCACACCACTGCACAGGTAATCCGGCGTAGCGATGCAATAGTGTTCGAGGATGACGTCGCTCTTGTAGCTCTTCGTAGCACTTCGTAGCGCCGTTGGCGTAGCCGATGCCCACGCTCAAGGCTGCGGTGACGTCTGCGTGTGCGCGTCTCAGTACTTTATTTCGTCGCTAGCCCAGAATGAGAATTTGGCTCAGCGGCGATGACAGCGGATTCGCAATCTTGCGCCTCGGGGTCGGTTCCGGCGAACTTACAATAAAGTTGTCGTCTCTTTCTAGGACCGCCCACAAGGAGGAGTCAACGCATAACAGATGCACAGGAGGAACAAGGAATCCAGTTTAACACTTCCAACCAATCACAATTTAAATTTTAGAATTAATAAATACAGAATTGTCTACGAGACCAACACGTCCGCTCTAAGCGACCACGGGCGGAAAATAAAAAAATACGATAACATGTAAGAATGAAAGATAAACGTCCATTTGACTACATACTTTTTAGACGTACACATTTTTTTGTTACGTCACACTTCCGTCGATCACTAATCCCGGGTAAATACCGGGTGTCAACGATGATATTTATATCCCATTGGGCCTTGTATAGCTGCGTCTATATCGTGTGTCAAATGTGGATAAAACGTCTGTCACTCTCGTACCTACTTATTTACTTAGTCACGCGATAAACGCAGCCATGTTTGGGCCCCATAAGTACACGAGTAGCTCACGCCCACTACATTCCCCGTCTCCAGTTCTTTGTAAACATATAACAAAAGTTCCCCTAACTTTCAACTTTATAAGTGGTCGATTTTTCCCAAAACCGTCACGAGATGTCTCGAGAATTGTGCTTCCGTTACCTTCAATTCACTCCAATTTTACGTTGCGCATCTTTTGTTGCGAGCATCGTCGGTACGATGCAGCGTCTAGGTGCATTTTATTTTCTATTCAGTTTCAAATCCCTTTATTTGTTGCTTCTAAATTAAAAACGATTTTTTTTTACTTTTCAATTGACTTTTTGTACCAGTGATCAGTAATGATCTAATATTTACGCCTACAACACTAACGGCTGCAGTCAGAGTCACTTGGGGACGATTTATTAGTTCTTTAGTGGTGATTATTCATATACAAGTTTAAACAAGGAACAAGTTAATCGTCTTTAACATAATTATCTCTGAGTAAGGCGGAAGGTTTTGTCCCCGTAATAATGCCCGGACATGATTTTACGGCAGCTTCGAACGCCGAGCGGCGACAAACACCATAGCGAAGCATTCCGAGTGCAACCATTTATACAACAATATAAGGTCGTCCAAATACGTTTTATTTGTTTGAGATGTTTCACAAACTACGTCGTACTAATTAACTCTGTGCCTCAGATTTCAAAACAACTTTATTTGGCATTTTGCATTTCAAATAGTTATAAACCTCATAACCTCACAGGTATAGTTTTATACACCATTTAGTTTGTCAGATTATGGTCCTAGACATAAGTTCGTACGATAAAGGAATAACATGAAAAGTCTATGGGCTTACGCGGTTTTGGTTATTTTCGTTTGTTTTCGACGCGTCCACCGCCGGAGTCACCCCTGACACTCGGCAGTTTTATTAAATAACCGCTTTATTAGTGGGGTCCTTACGAGTACACTTCGACCCTGTGGGATCTGGATAAAAAAAAAAACTCCGTCCAATTGTTTGACTCTATTAAGTATAATATTTATAGTCAACTTGGCTTTGGCTAATGGATGAAATGGATAAATTTACTATATATACAAAGAACACGTCCATTATATAAAATAATAATAACATTTACAACATTGAATGTAGGTTGAGATGTATCGTTTCACCGCTGCTTTTTATGGATGAATATTCATTATTATGAAAATTCAATCACTTCTGTAATCATTATTAGTTTGAAAGGATAAGTTAGGTCACTAGGACTTGTAGATCTTGTAAATGTACCAACGTTTCTTTCCTAACCTGTGGTATTATTCCGTATTGAATCATCGATAATGTATTAGTCCGATGTTGGCGAGCGGCGACCGGGTCACGTGACTTCCTATACAATATGAATTTATATACATATAGAGCGCTGGCCAGCTTCTATATAATCTCTCTAGGCTCTCGTCGGAAAATGTTAACACAAAATTCATTTTTAAATTGAATAAGATAAGATTCTGCTAAAAAACAAGCGGAAATGCCCATTTTCATATCAAAGGGTACGTTAATAAACGCAATTGCCGATTTTTGAGCAGAGAAAACCGTCACTTTAAACACCAAAAGCCACTTCATTCACCTAAAACCACAGTTTGGGCTGCCATATCAGTAAAGAGCATAATTGGTTCGTATTTCTTTGAAAATAATCGAGGAAATAACGTAACAGTGGATTCAGTGGAATACGTTAAGATGTTCCGAGAATTTTTGGCACCAATGTTGCATGAATTTGAAGCTTACAACAGCAGAACATGGATGCAATAAGATGGAGCAACATGCCATACGTCAAACAAGAGTTTACCGGTAGTACAAGAAATGTTTCCGAAAAAGTTGATTTTTCGCAGAGCTGACATCCCATGGCCGAGGTTTCAAAAGTACAAAATATGTTGCCCCTCCCTGTATAACATTTATAAACCTTGCTCTTGAATCAGTCTATATTTTAATGACAACTGCAATTAAATCCGTTGCGTACTTTAAAAGACCTAAGCGTCCATACAAAGGGACAGATTGCGGGAAGCGACTTGTTTCATACTATGTAAAGTGCATGTTTTAAACATTCGCCTCAAATAGCTGTAGGTAGCCATGGTAATGTTCGAACTAAATTCGGAGGAAATTTTAATTTAACTCACGTATACTAGCTATAAGATTGCGAAAATGTATACTCTACGTTAAATTTACGAATGTGATGTTCCAATTACGTAACAATGGACACTTCTTCGTATCATTTCGTTTTGAATATGTATATTTTAATATTTTTAAAATATCCCAACGGAATATGCTCCCAGCGCAATATGTTTCTGATTGAAACGTGCACTATTGATTTTTCAGCGAATCCGCTTATGACTGGACTTATGATGGACTATTTGGGATTATGGTCCACTAGTCCGAGAGACAGCCGTAAGCGTTTCTAAATACATCCTGCAATACGATGTAACGTTAGTAAAGCCATTTAGTCTGTATCATGAAACAAAACGTACATATTCATAACAAATACAATATATCTATATTGTTACTATCATTATTGAAGACTGTGATTTAAAATCTAATTATATGCAGTGTGTTACTGGCATGAGGGCTTCTGCTTTAACTAACGATAATATGTTGTATAAGTCATTATTTGCAGCTATAATTAAGTCGAAGTTAACTAACGTAACGCTGTAATTTAACTTCGTAGTTTTTAACTACCATCAACGTATCGGAGCTATGTGTAAGTGTCGTTATTACTTGGTACAAGGCATACATTGGTACAGGGGCAAACCATAGATAGTTATTAATACTCCTGGAATTGGTCAGATTTGCCAGTATAACGCTCGTTCACTGTTATAAAAATAAAGTTTTATTCTAAAAATAATTCACGAATCCTAAAACAAAATATTTACATGCCGAAACGTATTGAATTATCCGAGTCAAAGTCAAAGCGCAGGAGTAGTGAAACGTAAAGCACATTCACGCTTGACCGAAGAATTGAAGGGTTCCGTCACAATCTTTCTCCATTCGTAGCCAAAGCGAGAGAGAAGGACAAAACTAAGTATAATCGCTCCTCGATTTTGGTCAGACATCAAATGGGGCTGCTGCACTATGGTCACTTTTAAACAAGTCTTAGTTTAGTCAAGTAACATTACTAATTAACTTTAATGCACTGAGTGCGAGTTGCTTGCAATATATTTTTTGTTAGAAAACAAGTCTGTACTATTTTTTCTTGTTTTAATTAAAATAAACTTGTAGGTACATTAAGGAGTAGCCCATTGTAACTCAATATCAAGGCAAGCCCTCGTGCTGGTAACACACTGTATATTGCAACTTATGATTATACAATACACTGTAATTTAAACGTGAACTGCAGAAAATAAGTATATATTTATGTTCAGTATAATCACTGTCTACGCATTGGCCGCCCTTGAGAGACTTTGGTAACCATAATAGACGCTAAATGTGAAGTGTGTGTACACTTTGACAAGTAGGATGCAATAGGTACTTACAATCACAATCTGGGGAGGCCATTTGCAACGTCAAAAAATGGCGGATGTGTAATTTGTTTTATTTTTTATTTTTGTGTATTTAGTTGTTCAAAGTTCTGTTTTGTTAGTGATTTGTACTTTTAATGCCTTTGTGTTGCACAGTTACAGAAGACTTGGACTTATTTCGTGTATCCTGGCATCTTACTTTTCGTTTCAAGTGGACTGGCAGTGGTACCGAGGTTAAAACTATCTTGGCCTCTGTCCTACATATCACCGTACAACGTTGCCACCAATCTTCCTAGAGAAGATTGGATTGTGTTTTATTGCTATATTGATTTATACTTATATATACTTGACACTGGCAAAATCACTGAATTGTGGAAACGCCATATTCCCGCGGTAGTAGGTGTTCAAGTCACCGTGGGGCAAAGAAAAAAAGAAATCACAATCTGTACTTCCCTTTTTAAAAATGTCGGTTTAGGTCAAGAATAGCTCATAGTTTTAACTAAATAAGATGCAGGAATGTTATTCATTCATTAGTTTAGGCGTTATTAAGGTTTTACTACAAGGCACTTGTAAAGAACGTTACAATCCCTTGGATAAAAAAGGTATGATTTGTAATTCCAAAATAGATACCTAATCTTCAATAGCGTAGCGATGTGTTATTATACCGTAATACTAAAATACCAACGCAGTATCGTTAAAACCTTATAAACTCAGAACCCAAGAAATAGATGGGAAAGTTAAAACGTTCTACACCGGTTTAAAACGGGTTTTCATACAACTTAATAATTAAATTAAGTTAAGTTTCGGGAAACCTACAAGACCTCAACTACACGCTTTAGTAAGCACTTGCTCATGCTTGTATCTCATCTAATTTAAACATGCAGGAACAAGTTATACAACGTTACACCAGACATCTTTATACTCTAGATTATGATTAAACCCCCTTCATAAATCTGGGGTGCTAGTGAAAAATTTAAGTGTTCTGAAGATCAAGTGAAAAAGAGTTTCAGTCTAGTATTCTCCGTTTATGTACAGGGTCTATAAGTAAGAGTGTCTTTGCCCATAAAAAACTTTACTTTTTTTCTTGCCGCCATTTGTCACCAAATTCATCACGAAATCTGCCATTTAATTATGGAGTTGGAAGGTACTGATCTTACAAACACGTGGTTCCAACAAGACGGTGCCACATGTCCTACAGGTTGATTGACTTTGCTTCTATCGAAGGAGCATTTCAATGGACGTGTAATCAACAGATTTGGAGACATCGAGTGGCCGCCCAGATCTTGTGATTTAACGGCATTAGATTATTTTGTGGGGCTATGTAAAACATTACTCTACGCAAACAGGCCACGCACAACCACTGCGCTTCAGTACCTTACTCGAGTTATTCGAGAGATATAGCCTCAAATGTGTGCAAAACTAATGCAACTTGGACCATTCGTTTACAGAGCACAACCAAACACCGCGGAGGTTATTTTAGTGATATATTATTCCATAAGTAATGGCAAATCATGTATATTCACATAAATAAAAATAAATAAATTTAACGTAATTAATAAAATCATTGTTTTATTTTATTTTTATTTTTATTATGTTAAATTCATTGTTTTATATCATGCTAGGTTAAGCTTTATAATTGTATAATATCATAAGTAGTATTTAAAAAAAACGACTGACTGTTGAGTTTCTTGCGGCGTTTCTTCTCAGCAGTGGTCTCTTGCGAAGCGCTGGTAGATTTTGACGTGTAAAAGTGCCCGTGCGGCCTACTTACTGAATAAACATCTTTTATCTTTTTTTATCTTTTTTATCAATACAAATGAGTCCCAACAAGGGGCTTATTAAAGTGGAGATTCTGTCGCCACCTTCCAACTCCATCATCAGATCAGCTGTTAGATACCATAATTGTCATCGAGTTTACATATGGTTCAAATTTTCAGCCCATTCCATTATTGGGAACTGGTTCAAAATTTACTTGTTTGCTTTGAAGCGGACAACTTACATATGTACATACGAAAAAAGTTTAATAAAAACTTTTAATAAGCTACGAAGTAATAGTATCGATATGTGAGTCGCGAGCACTCCTTCGTTAAATTTATCCACACCTCTGAACGGGAAGTAACGATCGTCGCGACCTTTATTCGAGTTTCGTATAACTTCCCAGGGATAGGTCGGGGTTGCAGGTCGGGGCAGTTTTCGTAACTTACCTACCCCTTTGCACGTCGTAAATGATTGAGTTGAGGGAAAGAGAGCAACGAGCTTCGAAACTTGAAAGATTTAGTTTGATTAGTTATTGTGCAGGGTCCGTCCGAATCGCTACCACATGTTATCCATTAATTAACCCACTGCCAAGCAGCAGTGTTCGCTTTGCTTTGAGGCCTTAGGATTGCAATTTACTGATTGTAGTATTGAGATTTCAAATGTCATATTGGTCTCACATCCCACTTAACATCCTATGAGCCTGAGTCCTCGCGTGCCTTCTCAGTGACATAAAAAAAACAATTTAGAATCAGCAATCGTCTATATTCAAGTAGCAGTTTAATTAAATAACTACATTCCTTTCTCCATTTAATTTAGTTATAAGTAGTTAGTTCACTGCGAACTCTACATTTTGAAATCAAAATCATGAGATTTGATTTTGAAAAGAAAAATACTAAACGTGCTCGTTCCGTGTACCCTTCCTTTGTAATTCCCTGCTTATAGTGTTAGATTCCATAAAGGCGTATACAAATAATCTACCATTGTAGTAAAGGGATTACAAACTCTTTCATAGTTCAAGAGCTTGTTGTACACCTATTGAGCTCTCATAGCTGGGAATCCCTTTATACTGCGTGGTCGTAATCTTGCTTTGTGGTTAAATAATACATTGCTCTGTTCGAATGGCGTTTTCCTTATCCTCCTATGTTATTGATAAAACACAGGTGTTTTATCAATATTTATAGTCCCAACTAAGAAAATATTTTGCACTAAACAGAGTACTCAGTTCTGAACCACTATAATTAGTTTGTATTTGTACAAGTATGTGGACTCTAAAGAAAAGGTGGCATCGATGCAATGTTTCAGTAATCAGTAATTTATTGCAATATCAAAATGTTACAAAGGTTCATTAGTATAGCTATACTATTTTAACAGTTCATTATGAACCCTGATTGGCACTGCAGTATTAGGAAGAGGAGGACTGTACTTACATTTGAAATTAAGTTTAAGTTTTCTAAGTCGGTAGTGTTCGGTGGTCTGGAACTCAACAACCATAACGCCTATGTGTCTGTTCTTAGGAAATATTAAATGTATATTTTTCGTTTTTTTATGATTATACGAATGACGGATATGATTTGATTACAAATCCAACATTAAAATCATGTAATTAATGTCATAAAATGTTTTCCAGTTATTGCGGTTGTGTTTGTTACCTTAATAATTTAAACAGTTTTAACATCTTTAATATTGAACCGCCAACACTGTAGTAACTCAGATAAGAAGTATTAACTACAATCAATTCAACAAAGATGTTGCGATAAAAAAAAAATCTCAGCTTAGTAACCGGCCAGCAACTTACAGTTCGAGATACCCTTTCGACGGGAAAGAACATGGTACCGCCGCGTCAGGAAAAGTGTTTTGTAGAGCCATCTATCGGCGAGCATTCGAAACATCTCGGTTTTTTAAACCACTTCAAAAATGGAGGAGTTTCTCAATTCAACCGTATATATTAACTTAAATTATGTTTGTTCGCGGATAACTTCGTCGTTCATGAACCGAACTGGATTATTATTTTTTTGTTGCAAAGGAAATATTCCAGGGGTGGTACCATGATAAGGAAACCAGGATCTGATTAGGATAATGGTGAGAGACCTCCAAATTGTAGGCAAACATATAGCGATTTTAGTATTTTTAGGGACCGGCATTTGCATTCAGAAAATATCATTTACTGAATGATGAAGACCACAGATGGCCGCCGGAACTCCTCAACGGTACCGATTTCAAGGGTGGCGATAAGATATCTCGTTCATCGCTCATCAACTACGAGTATCTTATAGTTGAGCGACTACAACGAAGAACATTTAATTGTTTAAAAATTATTATGATTTTCCCGCGGCGTTGCTTGCGGCAAGCTTGAAATGTCTTAAAGTTTCATAGTGGATACATAAGCTTATTATAACCACTATAAAATAAATATTCTAAAATTTAAAATTTAATGTCGGCGACTCACAATATTTTCAACCAACAGCCAACTTAATCTATTACCTATCATTTTAATAAAAGTATATTTTCTCCGCTTTTGAAGGCAGTTGTTGTTTTTTTAAACATTTACTTTTATTGGCTTACGCTGCATCTTCCCGTCTGCAAAAAATAATAAAGCATGCACGTACACGAATTTTTAGTTAAAATTGTTATCCGATATGGATTGCGATATGTTTACTATAAATATATATACGTCATGGTTGACGTGTAAGCGAACCTCAATGTCAGCTGCCTCGCCATATCCGGTTTTTAATTACAATGAGGCGATGCTTCGAACTTTAATAGACAACCACTGTTTTAAAGTACCGCCGCGCCAACTCAACCATCTGTGGCTTAAATAAACTGCATATGTAACAAAGATTTTAAAACTGATGTGGCTTTTTACTATGATGAGGAGTTCGATGTTTATCTACGAGTAGAAATTCTATCAATTTAATTTTATATTATTCTTTACGTTAATTATAATTTAACTCGATTGACTACTTCAGTGCGACAGAATTGCGGGAAAAACTTGTTATTCACCACAGCAATATCGACATGGTACACATGGTGGTATTATTTCGTAATGAAATTAAAAGTTGGACATTACCATTAGTGTGTTCAAGGACCAATCACAGACAAATGACATATTGTTAAGAGTTTATTAATTAAGTGATTTAATTATAAGTGAAAAATCGCAATCAAAATCGGTTTATTAATTACAAAGTCAATAGAAGCCAACAAACAGCAGATAGTGGTCATAGCTATAGTCGGGTATGAGCCGGTTTTCGATACCGTTGTCGGCGCCTTCACATAATTTTTAATTTGTATTTTCATAGATAACAATGAGATGCAGTGGCTGCTCGAAGCAAGACTAATGAAAAAGAATATTATAAGATTTATAGTCAACGTATATAATATGTTGAATCCAAAAAAAGAAAAATGTACCTATGTTATCGATCTTTGGGATTATCGATTTCTGTTATGGCATCGTACTCCTTGGTTGTGGCTTAGTTCAGTGAAACATCGAGACTGGGGCCCGTTTCTCGATACTCACTAAACTAACAATATTAATTTACTCAATACAATTTTCAACACATCTAGTGAAGGTCATCTTTTGCTATCCAGCGATAATCTGTTGAGGCTTAATCGTCAACATCTTTCTGTGCGTTCTTTACTTCCGTCCAGATAGATGTAGGTAACCAACAATTTTTACGGGCCGGAAGTTTGAAAAATTCAGAATGATTATTATGACCTTAAATTTAGTATCGTTCCTCATCAGCAGTTTTGATTTTTACAAGCTCTTATTTAACTTGCAAGTTAAATTTGAACAACTTCTCGGGGACCCACTGAGCTGAAATTTGGTATACCTACGTAACTTCGATGACAATGCAATAATATGGCACCATCGAGCAGGTCTGATGATGGCGACGTAGGGTTGCCATAGGAACTCCTAAATTACAATCGACAAACCCAAAGTGTTAGGGATCGTTAGATTCGTCTTGACGAGTAGTTAATTAATGTGCAAAATAAATACAGTCAGCCAAAAAGCTGGTCCCAAAATTGAATTTTTTGACTGAATCTTATTTTTAATTTTTAATTTAATTTAATTTGTGTTGAGTTTTTATAAATACTGGGGTGTCCCAGAAGTAGAGACTAAATTAGGTTAGAAATATTTACAATAAGGAATGCAATAAAATCAAGGTTTATTGGTTTATAATAAATCTTATATTATTCTAATGAAATAATCTACATCGAACTTTTGGCTGTGCGTTGATATATAAGTGAGTGAGTCAGGGTTGTCGTTTATATGTATAAATTGGCGCAGGTTATTAGTTATTAGCTGTCCGTCTCATCACAGGTTTTCAAGATCTCAAAGCTACAGTTTTGCCCGTCTACAGTTACATGCAGTGAAAGATTTCGGTTAGATTGATCTCTTAAATGACCAATCAATTTTCCCCAAACCTATGAGCTCTGAAAGTTGAGTAGCAAATATTGCGGTTGTTTTTTATTTATTTGGTGATTATGTCAATTGTATTTCAGATACTTAAAGTTTTAAAATACATTTGCCTGTGTATTGCATATTTTTGTCAAATACAAAGGTTTTTAATAACGTAACTTGTACTCTTTATACTTCTGGTAACTATGTGATATTTTAAGTTGAAGGAGAAATAGATAATGTGAGTCACTTAAGCAAGATATAAAATGAAACACGTATTTTTTGTTTAAACTTTATGTCAGTATCAGTCTCGGGCAGTTTCATTACCTTTGGAATATCATATTAGTAGCTATTAAACTGTTAAAAAGAAACGGCTTTGCCCACTATTGTCCACGCATGAGGGTACAGATTATAGTCACTAAGGGGACAATGAGAGCCAGGTCTAACGATTGTCACACGCATAACCTTGTGGTGAATCCCACCCTGTGCAGTCTACGTGTGCCCACAACTCGCAAAAACTGCATCTGTACCATATTTCATTGTTCCGACCAAATTCATCATAAAATAGATTTTTATTCATATAGTAATTTTCGTCGTCATCACATATCTGATTAAGACAGATATCTGATTGCGAAAAAGTGTTTCTTTTGTGTTTTGGCTTTATTTGTTAACCTTTTCTGAGGTTTCTGCTTCCTGCTTTCGGCAGTACGTTTTTTCTTTCGCGGCTATATCTGCCTCTCTCGACTCTCATTGCCCGCTTTGCAGTGACTCTTATTAACCAAATATACCTAATGTGTAAAATATTTTGCTGTTACAACAACATAAACGTTTTTTAAATCGATAATTTAAGCTTACAGTCATTCATTCATTAAATGAAATACTCAGGGTTCTTGTAATAATGCACTCGTAAAATTACATCATATGCGCGCAAATACGCTCGGCAATTCCTGTGCAAACGAATGGAAGTGTGCAAGCGGGCTGTTGGGGAAGTGCGAGCTGTCACTAGACAAGTCTTTTAGGCCGATATTCGTTTGTTTTGGTACTTTCGGTTGGATTTCAGAACGCTGACCACCATTGCTCTCTGACTCACATTACCCTTTTCTCCCCTACATATTTTTTGTAATTTGTTTTTATACCGAGTGGTATGTATGTGAACTGATTTGGGAAACTTTGATAGCTCGATGAATTTATTGAGCTGTCAGACAGTGGCGGCGGCGCTGTCTTTAGCGCGTTGCCTGCTACTTGTTGATCAGTCTAAGCAGTTCTTATGTGAGTACACGGTGAAATTATTCTAGTATACAGGAATCATTTATTCTTAATATCTGTTACTGTTGTAGTTCTTTCTTCACTACCAACGTATTTATTTATAAAAATAGCTTATAAAAAAATATTATATTTACTAACTGTACCCTGCATTACGAAATTGTAATGGCTGTCAAAGTTTGTTTATTTTAGGAAGTCGATTTTGGCTCTTTAGTGGTTACACCTTTGACGAGATCAGCAGCACCTTGCCTTTTAATATACGACTTTCTAGGAGCATTTGAATTATTGTGTTTCGGCGTGGGAATGTGCAATGACAACAGGTAAAATACTAATCGCATTTTACTAAGTCCTCAGCATCGACAACGAATTTGGGGTCTTAGCATTGCAGACTTAAGATTGTAATCTTCTCAGATCACATCATTTAGTTAGTATTGCACCAACTCGAGAATGGCTCATGCGATTTGAATAGTTTTGCACAAATAGCTATTATAATGTAGATTACTAGAAGACGTACGCTTAGAATTCGTTTCCCGCTACTCCCCTATTTTAACCCCTAAGGGGGGCGGGGGTTTCCAAAAATCCCCCTTGTACCCTTAGGATGTCCAAGCAATATTCTATCCCAAGTCCCTGTGTCCAGCGGTTTCGGCTGTGATTTGATCGATGTGGCAACCAGTCATTTTCTTCCTTTGTATAGGTATGTCATTTTTTGATAATTTAATAGTCTAGTGTAGTATAGTGACCGAGAATAAAAATAAAATATGCATATTCCTTTGAAACTGCGTCTGATTTTGCTTGTTTTTAAATCCTTCGTTAAAATAACGAGAGGAATATTCAATATTCGAAAAGTGTTGATCCGTACGTTGTGTTGAAACTGTTGAATATACGTTTCGCCGGAATGTTTTTGATACAAAAATGGGAAACCGACGAAAAAATCGCCAACGCATATTGAATTACATTTCAACCGAAAGGAGCGTTATTTTTAAAATCCACAAAAATATTCTGAATACTAAAGGCAGATCATTATATTCTATTTTGTTAACTCTGATCAGGTTAACAAAATAGTAATAATAATTATTACTTTTACCTGTTTAAACAGATAAAAATAGTAAAAATACCATTAAAGATAAGACGTGCAAGTTACTTTCAGTTCTTCTATGCAGTAATGTATTTTTTTTTGTGATTAAATATTTTGTTAATTTTGTAGTAAAAAGTACTATTACAAATTAAAAGTAATTTACTTTTTTATAAAAGTAGGTAACCAAATGACTCGCGGTATTGCAAGTCATATTCATATCAATGTTAAAATAACGGACTTAAATTGCATCCTAGATCCGATCACTGGTTACTTATGTCTATCAAGTTTTTACAAAAAACCCCTGAACCGGATATAATACGATTATGAACAAACCCCGGATTGACAGGAGCAAAAATATACCAGTGCAAGAGATTAATCAAATTTCAACTAAGATGAATCGACGCCGTTGGCAATTTTCAATCATCTTAATTAATGGTAAGTATAAATACCTTTTAATAATTTGCAATCTCTTTTATTTATACACCTGCTGTAACAAATGAACAGCAAGCCACACTAACATATGACAATCGCATTTTAACATATTATGAATCAGCACCGCATCTAATATAAATAATAACTAACAAATACTTAATAATTTGTGTTTAAAATGACTGTTTAGTTTAGTTATAGTATTAATTATTTGAGAATAATAAATAAAAATCTTACCTACCTTAAAGTTATTAAAATCCTTTCTTCAGCGCTCACGCACTCCCGCATGTTAGTATTGTGTTTGTTTATAGCAGGAGTTATTAATTGAACCAAATTTAAATAGCTATCTTTGGACATTCTATAGAATCCAACAAATTTATTATCTGTTTCACGCATCTCTCGTGCTGCAACTGATAATCTGCAATTCACATTATTTCTAATATACGGGTGAATCCCAAACCTGCGACGATTCCTTCGGCGTCTATTAAGATAATAGTATAACACAATATCGTCATCATCCTCGCTCGATCCACTCCACATTTTGCTTCTTTTCTAATATTTCCTCTTGGTAGCCGTGTCACACGGCCCGTGTGCTTTTGTGAGTAGAAATAACCTGAAACCTTGGAACTTGAGTAGCGTCGTGTGCGAGGTACGGTTTCTAATTGGTTTGTAATTGTAATTACTAATTAGTTCCGTCATTTTTGAGTAGCTCCGTGAGAGAAGGGCCTTACACAACTAACAACCGATACCTGTCATTGACTCTTAACTCGAGTCATTTTGACAACCTTAGAAATGACATTGAATTGAGAATCACCTCATTTTGTTTTTTGAAGTCGGTTAAAAATGCCTCGCATGAAAGAATATCGTTTATCTTCATAGATATACTCGTAGCTGATCATTTATAGAAAATTTACAACTTGCTTTACGGTTGTACACCATTTTTATCGACTTCACCTTATACCATTAGTTCAAGTTTCCCTCACACTATTTAAAAGTCAGTACAGAATTGCTCCCGTCAATCCAGGGTTTGATTAAGAACCTAATGGAAGAACGCTTTAAATTATAGAAGCGAAAAGTGAGTTATAAACTTTAAAATCTCGTTAAAAAGTGGCGAGATACAACTCGCGATTCACAACTTCGTAACTTGCCGAGAACTGTAAAAATTAGTGTGGAGTTGGAGTGTAGTTAAAGGTCTTTTTTAAGTGGCAAGCAGGAAGCAAACAAGCACGTAGGCTACCTGATGATAAAGTATCTGGAACCTCCGAAAGACTGTTATCCCAAGACTAAAAGAGAGGACTAAGACAGATTCTCTCTATTCTATCAATTTGACCAGTTGTTTCGTTATCCCCACTCCTGATTGATTTGTTTTTAGAATTATTAATAAATTTATTTTATTAATTTAAGTAACTAAATTATCTAATTACATTATTTTATGAGCAACATTTTTTATTTATTAATTGTTTGTATTTATTTTTAAATATTTGTCTTTATTTCATCAATAAATATAGGTACATTATTTATTCATTCATACAATTGTCCCGAAATACAAATAATATTATCCTCCTCTATTCTAAACGAGATGTCCTCCTCCATAGGTCTCTATTTGGGCCTGTTCCAGCCAGTAGCCTAGGAATGCGTCCAAGTCGTCCCTCAATTTCCATTTATCTCTGTCCCGATGACATCAGCACTCGTGACACCAGCCTACCGTTCCCGGTGCATGCGGCAGACGAGACCGTCCCAATCCAAAAATATTAGTAGGTATTTGCAAAATATACTTATTTATTTAATTTATGATCCGTTTGTAGTTTTTTATTGATTAGGGTTTATTTTCTCAATTTACAATCATATTTCGTATGTACTATTTTTTTTAATTTATGTATTTATTTAATTCATTAAAAAAGTCTAGGTAAAATTTGTTTATTTTGTACCCACGTTAGGGTTAAGTTGGCCCCTATGTACATTATCTGTTATTGATGCAAATATGTGTTGTTATTGTTTATGTGCAAAAAAAGAATTTACATACATGCATACGTTATTCAATTGTATATTTTTTATTATAGTAGACCGGCCCTGTCTGCGCGGCCATCTTGCGGCACCCACTTGGGCAGCGTGCAACTGGCTCATTTAATTCATTAAGTTTAATTAAATATATTTTGTACCATAAAAATCCATTTGATTTCCTTTTATTATTATTATTAATTAATTCGCTTAGTTTGTCTTTTTATTTTTATTCTTGTGTATTTTTTATTCAACAATTGCATGTTTTTGTTAATGTTATAAAATAAGTTCAATTAGCTAGGTATTTTATTTTATAAAATTAAAGTTAAACGAAGTAAAAACTTTTCTTCAATGCTTTTTGAATGTTTATCTTAGACTAATACTAGTCAGCCGTAAAGATACCTAATTCATTACCCATTCATTTCTTTTTTATGAATTTGGCTTTAGATATACTAAAAGGGATATATTTTTTACTTTTTGCATAACGAGTGCCAAAATGTTAATGTTTTATGTATTATAGTTTTAGAATATGCTCAATAAGCCCTTTCATTTGTTTACCCCTTTGATAGGATTCACCAAAAAAAACGATGACGTCATCATAACTCTACCCCCACCCGCCCCCTTACTAACGGAACTTTCATGCATTGGTACTACTCAAATCGCATCGAAGTACAGGAAATGCCAAATAGTTCCGATATTAGCCCCGATTTTTAATTAATTTTACTAAATTGTTTTTTAGAAAATGTAGGTAAGTAATTTAAAGCTTTAATAAACATATTTTTTATTTTAATCGCGTACTTTATGGATGATCACAAACGAATAAATTAAAACCAGTGAAAATGGCCATGATTTAGGTTTACTACTCCAATTTGTTTTAGAACATTATGTGGTTAAGAATAATCTAATTTTACTTAATTATACATATCAACAATATCGTCATTAGTTAGACCAGTATGATTATTTTCCTAAAAATAGTTTTGCAATTTTAAATACCATTTTCCCGACGGGGCTTATGTATTTTACCCATAGTTTGTCATACAAAACATTTAAGCTCATCCAGACCATACAAAATGTTTACTAGGAAAGAAATGACTGCAAAATAAATAAATATACCTATTTCCTATGATAGTATATATTTTAATACATTATAATGGCAGCAATTCGACCGGTAAAACGCTGTGAAATTGTTAAAAGTACCTACTCTTAACAAAATATGTTTTCCACTTCTGTACTCGTACGAGTGACTGCCAAAAAGTCGCCGGAACCGGAAACATTCGACCGGCTGCTTTACTTTCTTGAACTTTGGCCGAAACTCAACTGCCGGCTAATCTTGCATAATGTACAATACAGAAAAGGAGCACATTGACCGTCACCGGGGCGGCCGCGAATAGCACCTGTTGAACTAGATACCAGCACATCGGATAATTTACAATGACGTTTTATAATAAACCCCATTGTATCTTACCTTCATCGCACAAAAATACCACATCTGCTATATCAAAACAGTAGCAATTTAAAGTACAACTGTATTTTAAAATAAGCTTAACCACAATTTCTACGAACTTGAAACCAAACTATCAAGTTTTTTTTGTTGATACCGTTTTGACTTGGCAGAGTGATTACATCTAAAAAGAAACCAAAATGTTCGCTTCTACTTTAAACGTGAAAGAATAATTGTAACGAAAGTGGCTGCTAATCAGCCGTCCCAATTGACAAACGCAATAAAAACGCCGCGAAAATAATAAAAAGACACACTGAAAATAAAAAAAAGTTCTGTGCAATGCAATGCCGAAATGGAATCGTATTGAATTTACAAAGTGAACAGATTAAATGAAAGGATTGTTAATGAGAGTTTTATTTAATTTATAACGTTTTGAACTGTTCCGACGGAACCGGTCAAAAACCGCGGCTATCTGTCGTTCAGAGACTACCGAAATAAAATAGAGTCGCCTATCGCCAAGCAAGTTCGCATTGAAACAACTCGCTTGGCTCTCAATAAAAAGTAAAAAAAATAGTTTACGCGAGCCGAAAGCTAACTAAATAAAACTAATGTTACCAGAGGCCCGGAAGCAGCTAAAGATGCCGAAGCCGCAGCCGCTAGCCTGCCTGATGTTCTGGCGGTCGTTTTGGTTAAGACGATGCATCTTGTTAATTAGTTCAAATTAGATGATTTAAGTAATTTAATGCGAAAAAGTCAGGAAAAAAGTTATTTTTAAAATTTAAATTAGAAACAAATGCGCACGGTGTCGAAATTGAAATACGTGCGGGGTGAAACTTTGAAAATTTCCTGGCTTAATAGTGAATGGTGACGTCCGGGAGATAGGGGATCTCGACCAGTTGCCTCTCACGCTACTGCCGCGAGCACAGTGGTCGGAGCGGGCGGTATCTGCTACTTTTATTGCGAATCCAGCGCGTGCGCTTCAACTTCCAAGTTGGAAAAGTGCATATCCGGGTCATATATACGGCGCAATTTGCAGATATTAGGAATGTCTCTGTATATTAAATTAATAGTGTCGTAAACTGTCCTTTAAGCAACAGATTGTTATAACGTCAAAAACTTTGAACTAAACCAAATTGTTCAATATTTTTTTATATTGGGTAGTAGTTGTAATAAATTAAATGCTGAAATTATAGTTTTAAGAATGTAGAGAGCATATTAACTGGGCTGACCGTCTCCAATCAGTTCCTAAAAGTTAGGGATCGGCTTATCGCTTTACGCGTAAGTGAGTACCTATTGTAAGTTTCAAAAGAGAAACTTTCAACTACAATTTTTGTGCAATATTCTGAAAGTTACCAAAGCGGCATCGTTTAATTTCTGATAAGTACTATAGTGTTGATATGTTACGTAAGTAACGGAAACTTTTAATGAATCATAAATTAAATATTTCGCTCAGACAATCTCAAATAAAGTGACGTAGTCCCAAACCAGACTTCAGGCTTGTACACTTAATAACTTTAATTGTTAAGCCACCGAAGACTCCCAGCGTAGGTAATGACCGCGATAACACACGCTAAACAAATTTAAAGTAGGAAAAAGTATAGTAATCAGAAATTACCTTTATCATTAGCTTTCTAGGGCTAAATAATTAAATTGATTCCTTCTTTGTCGTATTCCTGTTTGGACATATTCCGATTTCGGCTTATTATTGTTTCGAAACATTTTAGTAAATAAGTTATACTACGCAACACTTGTGACTTTACTTGCGTAATAAAATAAAATAATGTTTTTAGTAAAATATTTTTATTTTAATCAATTAAAATAAAAGACAAAAATCATACTGTTTGATTTTTGTCTTTTATTTTAATTGATTAAAATAAAAATATTTTACACTGATTCCTACCTACACTGATTACTTAAAATTTAATAATTGGGTAACTAACTAATCAATAACCAACTAAAAAATAACGATAGCTAGGATTGATTTAATTTGTTGTATACACCGTGGGCCCGAATAACCCGACCAATTTTAACAATCGATACTAGAGCCTATTTGTAGAATATAATGGGTATAATATGTAGTCCAATAACGCATAATTTCCGAGATTTTCATTATTTAAAAAACAATTCCATAGTTAATTTAATTTGAACTCTGTCACCTTAACCTAAAGCATTATTTAATAAGAAATTGATTAATTAATTTATGTTGTATGTGGATGATATTGCTACTTACAACATGAATCTTTCTTAGTAAATAATGCTTTAGGTTAAGGTGACAGAGTTCAAATTTAATTAACTATGGAATTGATTTTTAAATAATAAAAATCTCGGAAATTATGCGTTATTGGACTACATATTATACCCATTATATTCTACAAATAGGCTCAAGTATCGATTGTTAAAATTGGTCGGGTTATTCGGGCCCACGGTGTATAATGATTTTTGCCGAAAAGGGAATGTGTCGAAACAAAAATATGCCGAAAACGGAATACGTCCAAACAGGAACGTGCCGAAACAAGAAAATGTCCAATCGGGAATACGACGTGAAAGGAATCAATCGATAACACATCACTCAAATATTTGCTCCTACCGGGATCGAACCCGAGACCGCTGGCTCGTAGGCAGGGTACCAACCAGATTAAACGCGTTGAAAATTATTGGTACTTTTCTAATCAGTTGATTTTAATAAAACTGGCATTATTGGTTTTTATACTTAGTTCAAATTACTTTCCAGATTTACGGGACTCTCTTGCATTTACAAAACATTACTAGGTACTTACTGGCTTTATTTTACCGTTAGTTAAAAATCTTCGCTGTTTAATTGTAATTTACCCGTAAAATTATAAATTATTTATAGTGTTGTCAATGAACTGTAATTAATTCGGTAGCGGGATGAACTCCTCTAAAATCCTGGAATATGTTTTCGTCGGTAGGGAATTAGCCTCCTAAATAAAATAAAAAATATCTGTTCTTTTTTGTTGCGGCGAATAGGTAGGCTGAAAAATTTCAGTCTAGTACATTAATTAAAAGTATAAAAATCAACAAAAAAAAAACAAAAAAATGCATTTGCTTGTTTATTTCGAGATATATTATTTAAAATATTTAATTTGATATAAAATACATTTTATCGAATTGCCAGTCCAGTGAAGGTCGTCTCCTATTTGGATCCCCTACTTTAAGCTTATTCCGTGACATATTGAAAAAAATAAATGGCTGATGTGCCATTGACTTACTACGTATTGACTGACCGATTCGAACCGGTGTATAAGTTTGTTCTGATTCATTATTTTCCATTAACACAAATAAAAAGCTTGTTCCGGTAGCGGTAAAGATCAGTGTTCCTTGGTGCGCAGAGGCGAGGAAGCGGGTCACCTCGACCATTCGTCAACAGTGTACATAAGTGATCAGCAACATGATTCGTCAATTAATCTACAATTTTATTCCCCGGCTCCAGTCGCACCCTGCTCAAAGGTTCCAGTAACAGTAGGTAACAGCATTGCCACGCCATTTCCAACAAAATTAGTTTTGTGAAATAGTTAATGACGCAATCACGCTACTACGCGCGGGTTTTTGTCTTGAGTTAAGCGCCACCGCAGCACACACAACCCTCCTCCCTCGGCAGTCGGTTAAGAATAAATAGTAAAATGCTTCATACTTGTGGTTTTTGCACAAAGGTTTGTATTGACGGCGTCGGAACTCTACCACTGAGGATGGTCCGACATGCTGTCCTAGATAATACCTAGATAAAAGCAGAGGCAGAAATGAAAGCTTTCTATCAAGCAAGTAACGTCAACTCGGTGTCAACAGAAGTGTATGGCAATACAGAATATGCATGGACATTTTAAATCGCATTTCTCAACAAAATATGAAAATACCGTGATCACCAAAAAATACGGATTATACAATCATTTTGCAATCAAACGGCTAATTAGATAGCGATTAGACAGAGAGATTCGATATGCACTGTGACGTCATGCAACAGGTCGGCCGTATAAACTCCATGTTAAATTCAACTTTGCTAGAAAGAGATAGAAACAAATCTTTCTGGTTATTTTTATAGCTATTCAAAAAATGATTTTTATCAACTGTTGGTTACAAGAATCAGCTTACATTGAAGCTGTGAAAAAAGCCATGAACATTCCCTTGTCCGTACGAGGGCTGCACTGAAAGTTTCGGGAATCTAATACTTAGAAAAATATTTTTGACACATATCATACCTTTTTATAACCTCTAAAGTTTCATTATTTTAACACACTGGCCACATAGAAAAAAAAAGCGATGGTTCGGTTTCAATTGTTTTTTGAAGTCGTCGAGTCGCTGCTGAAAATGGAATTGTCCCGTGAAAATTTAAGAGCTATGATTTATTACGACTTTAAACGACCGGATCATTGTTGCTTTTAGTAATGAAGCACCTTCAAAGACCACAATATACAGGTGGTATGCAGAATTTCAACGTGGCCGTCTATCCCTCACGGACGACGTGCGTGAAGGTCGACCAAAATCGGCAGTCACGCAAGAAAACGTCGATGCTGTGCGTCAGCTGATAAAGGAAGACCGACATGTGTCATATCGGGAGATTCAAGAGTGTTTGGGCATTGGAATGAGTCAGATACAAATCATTTTACAGGAACAATTAGGCGTGCGAAAGTTGTTTTCCCGTTGGATCCCTCACTTATTGTCTGAGGAGCAGAAAACGACTCCTGTCAATTGGTGCCTCAGAACTTTGAATAAATTCAACGGAGGAAACTCAAATGCAGTTTTAAGCATTGTATCCGGTAACGAGTGTTGGATATATGCATATGAGCCTGAAAATAAAAACCAATCTCGAGTATGGGTCTACGAAGATGAGCTCAAGCCGACAAAAGTTATTCGTTCCCGCAGCACGGCCAAAAAGATGGTGGCTACGTTTGTCTCCAAATCGGGTCACGTGGCTACTATTCCTCTTGAAGATCGTAGAACGGTCAATGCCGATTGGTACACCACTATTTGTTTGCCGAGTATCTTTGCTGAACTCCGAAAAAAAAACCCTAGTCGCCGCATTATCCTTCACCACGACAATGCCAGCCCTCACACCGCTCGGAAAACAACTGAGTGAGTACCTGGATGTTGAAAAAGTCGAATTACTGGACCATCCTCCATACAGCCCCGACTTAAGCCCCAATGACTTTTTCACATTCCCCAAAATTAAGGATAAGTTGCGTGGTCAGCGGTTTCAGGCGCCGGAAGCAGCAGTGGAGGCTTTTAAAATGGCCATTTTGTCGACCCCTACTCCTGCAATAAGTGCTTTAAGACTGGTTTGATCGCATGGAAAAGTGCATAAAATATAAAGGATAATACTTTGAAAAACAATAAAAGTACTTTTATTCAATTTAACTGCATATTTTTTACTATTCCCGAAACTTTCAGTTTGACCCTCGTATTAAGTACTTTAGCGCGTTTACATTCACGAAGGCTTTCATCGTCGCCAGTAGTAAACGTGAGTCTGTAAGAGGTTCGTTCAAATAGATTTTGTAAAAGTGCAGGTGTTCACGTTTTGGAATAGAAAAGCCGATTAGAGAACGTTAAGCATGACTGAAGTGTTCGTGCGAGAGTTACTGTATGACTGCTTTTGACATTCGCCAGCCGGATTAGACCCACCCAACTTACACCCACAAACGTACACAAACTTTAAATGGGCGATAATTTATACCAAAAATATTTTTTTGATATAGACATTGTGGGTCTAGAGCGTATTATAGGGTCGAGGACTATATAACAGACGATAATTCTTAGCCTAAACCCGAAACTAAGTCATAAATAATTTTTGGCATGTTTCCTTTTGAACTACGCATGATATTTGGTATTAAATTTAATTTAATGAATAACGCTAGACTATGTAGTATATCATGTAAAAAAAAGAAATATATTAAATGCTGGAAAATCTACGATCACTGCATATTAAAAAGCTATGGGTTTCTAATATCGTTAGCTAATTTATCGGCTGAGACTCCCTTTGAGAGCGATTCCGGCTTCACTTCATCAGCAAGGGCCGCGCATCCTCTATAGTGCCACGTGTGTCGCAATTTGGAGAGTTATTTATTTTGCATAAGAAACCAACTTATGTAGTGGAATGTGTGCGGTCCGCAGTCTATGATCCATTACAATAACTTTACGATTAAAATCTATGTTTTGAAACCAGAGTACACGAGGAGGCTTGCTCTGGATACATTTATACCATATTCCTTTCACTCTAGACCAGGGGTCGCCAAACTACGGCCCGCGGGCCAACTCCGGCCCGCACGCCCTTCTAATCCGGCCCGCTTAAAGAAAGCTGAATAGCCCATGGTTTGGCTCGCTATAGCGGGGTCCGTTTTTTTAAAGCAACTAGTAATTAGTTTTATACAACCAGCGCCTGACGGTAATTGGTCATAATCGTAGCCACTCATGAACATACTCGACGCCCAGTGCGTTCGTTATGCGTTAATTAGGTACCTCCGAAGACTAAGACTACTTAACATAACTTAACTATGTATTACCGGGTAATAATTACCCTATCACCAGCCATGAAATCAAAGTCTTGGCCCGCACCAATTTATATTAAGTGCAGTGTGGCCCTTGAGTCAAAAAGTTTGAAGACCCCTGCTCTAGACCGTTCATCAAAATATTCCTTCCATAATCTGTAACATTCGTCTTTATAAATACTTGTAACTCCCGAATAACAAGGCGCCATAACTATTTCACTCCCTTCGGTTATACAACGGTTTGCCAACATGTCTGCTTCCTCGTTACCTCTCAACCCAATGTGTGATGGAACCTATTGCAACCGCACACATTATTACGGCTCAAAATAATAACATTTTCCAAAATGCTATAGACCATAGGTCCCCCTTTCACCCCGAACACACCGTTTAATATGCTGCAAGTTTTACTATCTGTACAAATTACCACTTCCTTGTGTGAACATCTTAGCCTAATGTACGCGTGGTTGCCGGGTTGGAATAGTGCCACTCCATATATTCCCGTGGATGTCGTAAGAGGTGACTAAGCGAATAAAGGCTTGTAGTACCGTTAGGCGATGGGCGTTCAAATCAAATCAAATCAAATCAAATAATATTTTTTTTTGTGAAACATTGGTAGTAAGGATGGTACAGTCTTAAAATTATTTATCACTATGTTTAGCCATTAGGCATACAAATGTTCTATGAAATAAGCATGCAACATGCGTTGCTTTCACCATGGTATTAAAACTAAATATTGTCCTAGTTATAATTAAAGCAGGTACTCGTTTATGGAATAAAATGCCTTTACAGTTAAAAAAGTTAATAAAAGACTTTTAAATTGTGGTATGCCACATTCTCTTATATATTCCGGTAACTTATTATACAATCTCGGTGCCATGCCGAATACACTTTTTGAGAGTAAGGCCGTTTTAAACGGAACAAAATTATTTTTATGTTGCTGGCGTATGCTTTTAAAAGCAGAAAACTGATTAATGTTGTACTTAATATACATTGCCATTTCGAAAATATATAGGCTTGGCAGGGTTAATATTTTTAGCTCAATAAAATAAGGCTTGCACGATTCCGTCGGTTGCAGTCCACAAACAGATCTCAAACACTTATTTTGAGCCCTAAATACCAATTCTCGGTCGGTGGAGTTGCAACCTACTCGTATCACTAAAAAATGGTGGTGCAAAATGTGGTTGCGGAATTGTCAACAAGTTTTTACAGTTATAGGTAATTCTGCAGCTCTGCCTACCCCTCTAAGGGAATGCAGGTGTGAGTTTATTTATGTACAATAAATGTACACAAAGTATTTGGTCATTGTAAGTAGCAAGGTACATTATTAGTCAAAGTTTATGTAACATTGTGGCTGTAGGTAAGTAATTAGTTATGTAAATTTAAAGATATGCTTTAATAACGTCATGTTTATTATTTGCCTAAAAGATACATAAAATTCATAAAAGAGTTGTCAATTAAGTGTTACATTTGATGTAAATAAATATATGTGCGAAGTTAGGCGGTTCGGTCCCAAAATATGCATGGTTTTGGTAGACTTGGTCAGTCGATTCAGTCAGCTCCCCGTCGCGTGCACAGTTTCCTCTTAGGAAAAAATGACGAATATAGCAATTAGTTTTTAACTCGTCTGTATCAACACGACGTTTACGGGGCGTTTGTGTGTATTTTGCATGCTTCCATTTGTTGCTGTCTCTATAATGGATTTAATTAAAAGTTTGTAACTCTACTAAAGCTGAATGCAAACATACAAGACTCTTTATTGCTTGCATTTCAGTTTTAAGTTGGTCTTGTATGTTTACTACACCCAGCGGCAAAGATATCAGGTCACTGTACGTACCACATCTGTATGAACATTGATCCGTCTCAAGGATAATTGACGTGTGACGATGTGTAATTTGTTTTAGTTTTTATTTTTGTGTATATAGGTGTTCTTTTCTGTTGGTGTTTTGTACTTTTAATGCCTTTGTGTTGCACAGTGATAGAAGACTTGGACTTGTTTCTTGTATCTGGCATCTTACTTCTCGTTTCAAGTGGACTCGCAGTGGTACAGAGGTTAAAACTATCTTGACCTCTGTCCTACATATCACCGTACAACGTTGCCCCCAATCTTCTCTAGAAGATTGGATTGTGTTTTATTGTTATATTGAATTATACTTATATATAGTTGACACTGGCGAAATCACTTCATTGTGGAAACGCCATATCCCCGCGGTAGAAGCTGTTCAGTCGCCGCGGGGCAAAGGAAAAAAGTAATAAAAAAACTGTTTTTACAATATGGCGTCTGGTTATATTATTGTATTTTGATTACTGTCATATATCTTTAGTGACACTCACCAATTTAAAACAAATCCATTGACATAAGAATCATCAAGATCGACCCACGCATTTAGTTTCTAGAGCGCCACAAGGGAACAATAGGCTGGTAAACCCATTGCCCTCCTGCTTGGGCAGTCGGGTCAAAATAGGAAATAGTGCACACTTGTGGTTTTAGGACATAGGTTTGTAGTAACGGCGTCGAAACTCTACCCCTGAGCATGTTCCGCATGCTGCTCTTTCCCGCTTCATGCAAATCCGAAGGACGATAAAACTTTTTTTATATGTCACAGAGAAGGCAAACGAGCACACAGGCCACCTGATGGTAAGTGGAAACTGTGACCCATAGACATTCGCACAAGACTGCAAATGCTTTGCCAACCCTGAGGACTAAGATGGAATGCCTCTATGCTAGTCATTACACCGGCTGTCTTATCCCCAGACCGGAACACAACAATGCGAACACTGCTGTTTGGCGGTATGTTAATGGATAAGATGGTGGTAGCGATCCGGACGGACCCTGCACAAGGTTCTACCACCCGCAAAACTACTAACTAACAAACTTTCGGATTCATAATAGGATTTTTTAACAGTTTTTTTTTTATTTGTGTCGCTTTTGTTATTAGCAACGAAATGTAGGAAGGTCCCTCTAACCGTATTTTGTAATATCAAACCTTACTACTTATAAGTAATTGGGAATGGGGTTATTGATGAGAAAAGCAGTAACGATTCTTAAGTACCAATTTCACCAAACGATGTTAAATGGCAATCAATGGTATTCGACTGTTAGTTCATATATTTTGACAGCTGTCAACACTCTAATCGTCTGTTAAGTGGTTGGTGAAATTCGACTTAAGCAGAGTCATAAATTAAATAATATCGAAAAGTTTTAAAAATTATTTTGGCAAATGATTTTAACCCTATTTGGTCCGGCAGGTGTCGGTGCAACGCAACAGCTAGCGACCACCCGAGTTAACTACTGTGGATTCAAACAGATCACGTGTGTCGACAGCGTAAATTGAGGTTACGCAAGTCAAGCGGGTTATGCGTTTCTGCTCAAATACACCCTGTGATGGAATGGACCTGGGTAACCAACGTACCGAGAGAGTCAATTGTAAAGTAAACCGGTATATCGTAAGTTTAAGCTTCAATATAAATTAACATTACATACTTAGATAATATTGTACTTACTGCGAGTCATCATCGTCATGTCAGCCGAAAGACGTCCACTGCTGGACATAGGCCTCCCCCAAGGCTCTCCACACAGACCGGTGTTGTACTTTTAAAGCCACGGGCTACCCCGGCATTAAATCCAGCAAAGGCTAAGTCAAGTCTAGTTTACATAGCAGTAGAAATGTATAACCATCTACATCAAACTATAATTGTTGTATATCAAGATATACATATTATGCACTGTTAATGAGCGCTTTCAAAATTGAACTACATGACATACTACTTTCATTCATTTAGCTTAAAGTGGCGTTTTACTGTAACTTAGATTTTGTATGTTATATTGTATGTTATGTGATGCGGTTTTGTAATAATATTAATTGGCTTTTATATTTGACATGTTATTGTTCCGTTGAATATTTGGTATTTAAATACATAAGATTGGAGCACCATGTCTAGATTGTAGGTTTAATTATTCCATGCTGGATACTGGCTGATTACGACGATCTTCGCTGTCTGTACCATTTTATATATATACTAGCATTCTGCAATAAATTAATTTTGAATTATGATTTTGATTTGAATATAAATAACAAATAATAATCTCATTTCCTTACACCATATTTAAACTACTTAGTCGAAACAAAAGCAAGTGACGTTACGTATGTATGGGGGTGCAATTATACAAAAGAGCAAAACTGTACTTACACTAATTAAGTTTGCTTTACGTCTTAGTACATCGACCCTTTGGGAATGAAATGTAGTAAAACCAAAAACACAACTTTTCAGGAGAGTCCAAAAGGGTGAATCCACGGGCGGTTCAACCGCCATCAGTCCCCTGTCATAAATATAGGTATAGAAAGAATGAGCTACGCCAAGAAGCTAACATTCACACAGAGCTATACTTGCCACAATTGATCGAATTCTAACAACAAGTATATTATCGCATTTTTTTTAAATAAATAGGACAGCGGACTGACGGCGGTAGAAACGCCCGTGGAATCACTCAAAAACAGAAACATAACCTAATTTTTTTCTTCGTCATTCTTTGTTTTAAAGCAGTTTCGGAAATATGGCTTATACGAAAAAAAAACGCTGCTCGCTGGCTTATAAGACAATTTTCTTTAATTTCATAGGTTCGTTTTTGTTGTAATTACAAAACTTTATTTTGTGTAGTAAAAGACGAGTGACATCGTTTAGCTTTTGACATTATTAACTACTTTTTTTTTAAATTACGCGTTTTACTTGCACTTTTTTCCGTATAGTAAAAGCCATTGTTTTGAATACACAGATCGATAGAGTTGAGGTAATTGAATAAGGCCACACCAATAACGCATCATCGCCTAAACGGGTCGATACGCCATCATGGATTAATTAATGAAATACCACGTAAGCCCTGCACCGACGCCTTATGTGGCCGTCGTTGAAATTAGAAATAGGTTTACAATATCCTTTACGTATATAATAAGACGTGCATATAGAACGAGTTTGTTATTGTTATTTGGTTGATGTTCTGTTGATATTTTTCATAACAAAACAAGTTTAATAAAAAGCAACCTTTAAAAATCTGACATTTCACATCTTTAAAAATACAGCATTTTTTGATTTTGTCGTCTATCCCCCCCAAGACGAATCTAATGACACCTCATACGTTCAAATTTGAGTGCGCTTCGATCATTCTAAAAACAGATTGCATAATTTTCATTTAGCTAACTATGAAAAGCATAATGAACGTTCAGCACAAAAATTGGTTTATAAACGAATTGAATAGAAACGCTAGTTAGTAAATAGGCAATGTAAGTAAATAATCGAAAACGTTATGTACGATTGTAGTGTTGGTGCTCGAGCTACAGGTGACCGGGCCGCTATTCGCGACGGTAAAAAACATATCGTCTTTGATCTGTTATGATATTGTTCTGACGACAGTCGCCATTACTGTCACGTACATAAGAGCTATCGAAACGGTGACGATACGATAACAGCTCAAAAACGATATTGTTTTTACCGTGTTGAATAGAGGCCTGAACATTACACTCCTTTTTTTGGGCAGTCGTGTCAAAAAACGTTTCAAATGTGAAAACCATACATCAGGACAATCAACAATTATGCCACTCAAGACCTCGGGAGCTAATACACAAAATATTGCCGAAACAAAATATATATGTCATAGAAGAAACTGACCTCCTGATCAAGTCTGTTACCAAAATGTGCAGTCCACACACGGTAGAAGTTCACAAGAATTATACACCTGGACAACCCACTAAACTATCGTACAACCAACTTGTATTGTTCAGAAAATATGATTCGGTCGCCTGTTATTACTTTGCGATCTTTTTTCTGCATTAAGACTTACCGGACCTAACTTTAACTTTAACTTTAAATTTAACTCTTCAACCCACCAACCCACCTTTTGTTTGATATTAAAAAAAAACCGGGCAAGAGCATGTCGGCCCATGCTCAGTGTAGGGTTGCGAAGCCGTTACTACAATCATATTAGACCTCGCGACAAACTTAACTTTGCCGTTAGAAAACTGTTATCCCATACATCGACATAGGTCGCGGTCAGTTTACCAACACCGCAACTAAGTTTTAGGTAGGTATAAACATTTAAGCCGTTTGTAACTCAAGAAGTCTACTTAGTCGTGGTAGTTTTCCTATTAAATTCATTACATGTGCTTTTATTTAAGATATTTTATAGATTTTTAGTACTTGTAGTTTAGGCTGTAGGGGATGGGGGAGTGCCGTGCCGAGAATAGCACCACTCCATCTCTTCCCGTGGGTGTCGTAAGAGGGGACTAAGGGATAAACCGGAGGATGGGCAGCAGCGTCCTCCGCGGACTACATGGTATAACTGCGGTCGCCAACCCGCCTGCCAAGCGTGGCGAACCCCCAACTTATTGGGGGAGGCCTATGTCTAGCAGTGGACGTCTTTCGGCTGACATGTGCATGTTGTGGATGGGGGGCACTTGACTCTAACAAAAATTAGCGCTTTAAAGCTTAATATTTCGTAAACGGATCCCTTAATCGAAAAATTGTTACCGAACCCGCAATATTTTTGAAAGACTTATCCAACGACCCCCCACACTATAGGCTAGACGAGAAAAAAAAAATCCCCATGCTACGTGTAGGGGAGCTATAGTAAAAAAAATATTCCAGATTTTATTTTACCACTTTTTTGGCGTGTCTAATATTTATATTCATGTCAAATTACAGCTTTCTAGTACTAAGTCTCTGAGCTAGGCTGCGGACGGACGGACGGGCGGACCGACGGTCATGGCGAAACTATAAGGGTTCCTAGTTTGACTACGGAACCCTAAAAAGATCTTAGTGAAGATTACAGACGGCCAATTCTTACTTCCTGAACTAAAACAAAGAAGAGCTACTATTTCAAGTGAGTAGGTTGCTATTGACAACACTGCGGGCACTATACGAGTATATACACGACTAGGGGCAGCCGCTTAGTGTTGCTTTTTCATTTCATCGAGATTTAAATCACAAGTGTGCTAAGTAGCACCGAACGCTTAAATCATTCCCTTTTTTATGTTTAAAGTTCTAATTAATTTACGTTTTCTGTTGGCATTACTGACGTTTTGACTCGCCTTACTAATACCTAACTTAGTGACGTAAATAAATACTTGCAAAATAAATGCAGGAACTTTTTATTTAATTTACACTTTGTAAAAGGATCCTCAGCTGCGCTCGGCGCGTCGACGGAATACGAGTACTGTATGTTTTATAAACTTCGCGGCAAATACATTTTACGTGCGGCCGGGTAGCCTTGACTTGTCTCGGGTGTTAGGGGAAATAATAAAACGTCGCCTAGCCTTGGATAAATCAGAGACAACTGATGAATTATGAGATAGACTCCTTCAATCGGCTAAGTTACTCCACCACAAATATGCCCAATCGTACACAAAAGTTATTTTCTGTTCTCTAACGGCCGGACCAATAAGGCTTACTTCGGGTTAAAATTTGACATTTGTCCTTACAAAATGTCTCACATTTTGTAAACCTGTCCATCCGCGGTGAATATAGGGTTCGTCCATTAGCCACTAAATATAGAAGCGTTCCAAAATGTGCATCTTATAAGTAGTTACGCTTTAAAATGTACGATTGTACGATTATTACCAAATATTCGCATAAATCTAAATAGTTGTGACATTACGCAAGCCAGACAACACACTCACTAGCTCGTCAGAAGAGGCAGAGCGGTTCCTCATAGAAACGCACTTCCCTGACTGCGTGATATCACAGTCGACCAGCTGGGCGAGCGTAGAGGCCCCCCCTACCACTGTAGATTGGGAACAGGCCCTCAAGGTAATCAACCCCCATAAAGTTAAATGGGCAATCAACAGCTTTGACTCCTTTAAATCACCGGGACTGGACGAGATCTTCCCAGCCCTTCTGAAGTGGGGGGGCGAGCGATCGGTTCAGACCCTCACCGGGATCCTGACCGCCAGCCTGGCACACAAGTACGTGCCCAGACGGTGGAGGGAGGTCAAAGTAATATTCATACCAAAACCAGGTAGGAGTGACTACTGAGACCCCAGATCCTACAGACCCATCAGCCTAACCTCGTTTCTACTAAAGACCTTGGAAAGGCTGTGCGACAGGGATCTACGGGAGAGCAGCCTGGCGAACATACCAATGCACCCAAACCAACATGCCTACAGCCAAGGTAAGTCCACAGACTCAGCCCTACATGCTGTAGTAAGCAAGGCAGAGGAAGTCATCAATAACAGAACAATGTGCCTGGGCGTCTTCATAGACATTGAGGGGGCCTTCGACAAGACCAATTTCAACAGCATAACAACCGCACTAGCCAGACACGGGGCAAACCCGACCATGGTCAAGTGGATAGGTAATATGCTCAGCAAAAGGGTCATCAGACTCAATGCAAACAACAACCGACTAGCACTGGTGGCAAAGGGCTGTCCTCAGGGCGGCGTTCTCTCCCCGTTACTATGGAACATAGTTGTAAACGAGCTGATCGCCGAACTGAACGATAGTCACTACTACGCGGTAGGCTACGCGGACGACATAGCGATACTTACAAGTGGCAGTGTCACCAGCACGGTATGTGACGTCACCCACTCAGCCCTAGGTATCGAGGAACGCTGGTGCACAAGCAACGAACTATCTGTCAACCCGAAGAAAACGGAGATGGTACTGTTCACAAACAAACGCAACCTGGGCAACTATAAACTCCCCAAGTTGTTTGGAACAGAACTCCAGCTGTCAAATGAGGTAAAGTATCTAGGAGTCATACTTGATAGCAAATTGAACTGGAGCAATCACCTAAACAGCAAGATGGACAAAGCAACAATCGCTTTCTGGCAGTGTCGAAGGATGGTAGGTAAGACCTGGGGACTGCACCCCAAGATCATCCTATGGCTCTACACGTCAGTGATACGACCAATCATAGCCTATGGTGCGGTAGTCTGGTGGCCACGCACTAGACTGTCCACTGTGGAAGCAAAACTACAACGACTCCAGAGACTAGCTGGTATGGCAGCCACCGGATGCATGCGGACTACACCCACAGCATCCCTGGAAGCCCTACTCGACCTCCCGCCACTGCATCTCTTCATCCAGCAGGAGGCGGCGGCGACAGCGGCACGTCTTAGAAATTTGCACCTGTGGAAACCTGCCCGGGTACCGCACACCGAAATACTCTACGAAGCGGTTAACGAGGAGCCGCTCATGGAGGCAGCTACCGACAGTATACCAAAACAGTTTATCTTCGACAAAAGGTACAAAATACAACTGCACGAGGATCTGTGGGAAGGTCTCAATCCCAGGGAAGTAAGGATCTTCACAGACGGATCCAAGACTAAGTCGGGATCCGGAGCAGGTGCCTTTTCGGAATATCTAAACATACACATCTCAACGCCACTAGGAGCCCATAGCACAGTCTTCCAGACGGAATGCGTGGGCATCATTATGGCTACAGAAGCGATCGAGCAATGGAAAGTAAAAGATCTCCCCATCCGGATACTCTCCGACAGCCGATCAGTTCTCCAAGCCCTACAGAGCTATACAACAACGTCAGGGCTAATATACGAATGTCACAACGCCCTTTCCAAGGTATGTAACATTAACCCCATCACCCTACAGTGGATAAAGGGACATAGCAACTCACGCGGTAATGACGCAGCCGACATACTCGCGAGAAGGGGCTCAGAAATGGAAATGATAGGTCCTGAACCATTTTTGCCCCTTCCGACCAGCTGGCTGCGAAATAAACTGCGCCGAATCACCAAGGTAGGTAAAGCACCAGCACTATTGGAGCACCCTAAACACCTGCAGGCAAAGCAAGGAAGCTCTTCCGACAATCAATCCCGGATTGTCGCGTAAGTTACGACTGCTCAAAAGGGCCCAACTCCGACTGCTAACTGGAGCCATAACCGGCCATGCCTTATTTAACAAACACTTGTTCAACTTAGGTGTTACAGACAGCCCCCTGTGCAGAGCATGCATGGCGGCGGAGGAAACCGCAGCCCACGTCATCATGGAATGCCCGGGGGTGGCAACATACCGGGCACGTCATCTCGGAACACCGAAATCGCTACCAGACGCCGTCGGCAACGTCAAGGGTCTGCTAGGCTTCCTGGTAGAACTGGGTTGGCAGGAGTAATACCACCAACCCCTCACGCAAAATAGGCGCAGTTTTTAAGTCGTCGAGTTGCGGAAAAGAGCCCGCCATAACCTATACCTATAGTTGTGACATTTAAACTTTAATTAATTGATAACTAGGTAGAAAGGTACAACACAATTCCATTCGTTTCTTGACATTCGATTTCAATATTGACCTTTAAATAATTAGTTGTTGTCGGATTTCGATTCAAATGTAGTACTTAAATCAAACACAATTAAAAATAAACGAATAGTTTAGTATTTCGTAGAAAAATGACCACAGGCAATAGTTCATTTTAAAAAACCTGCCTTGTTTTATGTTGCTGTACACCCGCAGTCAAAATAACGCTCTTTAAAGCATACCTAATTCACTTAACTGCATTCGGGTGCGCTGTAGGCGGGCCTTTCGCCACGCTCGCGTGGCTGTCTCCGAGTTCAATACAACAATGCCTTCAAGGCACTGGGCCTCTATTCCCGACGGTAAAAACATATCGTCTTTGACCTGTTATTGTATTGTTTTAACTTCATCCGCCATTACTGTCAAGAAAATAAGAGCTATCAAACGGTGACAATACGGTAACAGATAAAAACCATATTGCAAGCAACAGATGCACATCACAATGTGGTTATGTCAAGTCATTCAGTCCTGAGAGACGTGAGTATACGCAGCGTCCTGCGCTATCTCGGATTCATAGATATAAATCGAATTAATCACTTAAACTAACCTTAAAGTTGTGAATTCCACTAAGCAAGCTTGCGAAGCGCGTTTCACAAATTATACCTAAACTACCGTGTGACCTCCGCTTAGCCGTTATTGTAAGCACTTCACAGAAGGATTTATTTTTTAATCACCATAACTAGAATAATCATTTGTTAAAATCCTTGAATGCTATGTGAATGACACAACCCAGTCGTTCCGAAATAAAACACACTTAACTATTTACACAAATAACACTGAAACTAATTCTTAGCCATAACGACTGATTTCCAGATGAACTTATACACCCCCAAGTTACTGCGTATTAGCTAAAGCCCGATAAGTTGAAGCCCGACTAACTCCTTCCTCTTCCTAAGTTCAAAATCGACTATCCTATTCCTAGGTTCCTGTCCAAACTCTCGTCCTAGCTTCTATACCGACCGTCTTGTCCCTAAGTTAAGACCCACTAACCTCCGCCCCTAATACTGAAAATACCTTAGTTATCTATACATAAAATCACATCAAATAGATACTATAAAACTTTAAACTTATAGTCCAGAAACACAAAAACTCGCCTACAGAGATACAAAAAATCAACCGTAACGTACCGTAACTTGGAAATTTAGTTCGAAATAGGAGATCTGCTCTCTCGCGCGCCCCGAAGTTAACTCCCTGTCCCTAGGTCCGTTACCGACTATATCCCTACTCTTCTAGATCCTATCCCCGAAGTCCAAAATCCCCCCTTTTCTTAACTTTACTATCTTAATTTTAACCAATCAAATTAACGCGGGTAACAGTATGTCTCCGCCCCCAAGCTCTATGATTTTTAAAGTTATGTTTCGTTGCATCCTAAGACAATGGTCCTCTATTTTTGTCATCTACAAATCTAACGCCGAGAAGGCAATAAAATACTGTTATTAAGTTTCGCTATTATATCCACTAGACCATGGTCATGACATGGACATGTTGCGTCCAGACAGACCGAATGGTTGGTTTCGAAGAATTCTGAAAGCTTCGGCATAAAATGTTATTTAACACTATGTATGTTTTTAACCACCTAGCACAAAATATTAAGATGAAATAAATTTATCTAAATGACCTGCAGATGCGGCGTCTTCAATCCATTTCTTGTTTGTAACGTTGTTGTTAAGATTTCGAAGAATACAGTAGAGTTCTCGAGTGGAGACCACGTACCGGCAAGCGCAGCGTAGGGCGACCCCCCGCGAGATGGATGGACGATTTGGTCAAGTCCGCGGGGACCCGCTGGATGCAGACCGCTTCCAACCGGGTGAGGTGGAAATCTTTGGGAGAGGCCTATGTTCAGCAGTGGACGACCTATGGCTGAAATGATGATGATGATGATGATGATGTAAAATGTGTATTATATTTATATACTAATGTACGTTTTTTATATAAATATACACGCATTACAAAACCCAAGTCTCTTTTAATACGTAAAAGATATCGCACGGTACTACAAGCCTAGCTTAGGTTGAGGCTAAGTTAATTTGTATGAGACGACGCCTATTTTTCCACAAGTGAGTCTATATCGCGGTCTTGCAAGGCGTGTCCGCGCTACCTCTTTTACCGTTGCTACCGTTTAACGCTGTAACCTTTTCAGGGCTCTGTACCAAAGGATAAAAACGGGACCCTATTACTAAGACTCCACTATCCGTCTGTATGTCTGTCACCAGGCTGTATCTCATTAACCTTGATAGTTAGACAGTTGAAATTCTCACAGATGATGGATTTCTGTTGCCGCTATAACAACAAATACTGATATAAAGCAGCAGGTAGGTCGGGACTAATAATTTCCACCAAACTTTGGCTTCATACTTTCCATTGGTATGTAACTTGTCTATTAAAATTTCAATTATGTAATTATATACTGGACTGAATTTTTTCAACGTACCTGTTCCCAATATATAACTTACCATATTAAATTTGATATAAAATACTTTTTATCGTATGAACCGCTGGGTGAAGGTCATCTGCTATTCGGATCTTAGACCATTACGTAAACCCTGTACATTTTCTCTATTATTACCGTTACGCATCTTAATTAGGCCGCCTTGATTGAAAACTGTTCAGCCCCATCGGCCATCTGTTTTGCGAGCTACGTGCGCTCTCACCTTATAATCTACACCATCTATCTAAAAAGAGGCCGCGGGCAAAATGTCAGCGTTGATAAACCAGAATATTATCGAAAACACACGTTTTAAACTGAAAATTAGGTTATCTCTGATACAATTGTCAATACATGTCCAGATAATCGAGTCACCCTTCAGGCCTTGGATAAGGTTCCCCTGCGTTCTAGGGATAATCTTTTAATTAATCTTAAGTCGAGAGAGGTTCTCCATCGCTGTCATTCTCTTGGCATTGATGTGGTTTTGGCTTGGATCCCTGGGCATGCGGGCATTGCGGGTAATGAACAGGTTGATTTTTTTGCCAAGCAAGCGATAGATATTGGTTGCTCCTCCCACTCGAAATGTTTTAGTCAAGATTTGCGTGCTACTGCGAGGTCCCATCTGGTTGATCACTGGTCTGATCTGTGGAATTGTTCTCGCCTCTCCAAGGGTAGACATTATGGTTGTATTCAACCTAGTCCGCCTGTAAAACCTTGGTTTTTTAAATTTAATAAAATTAATAAATCTGCCACCTCCACAATAATTCGACTGCGACTTGGCCACATTTGTTCGCCCTCTTTTCTGGCGAAGATCCGAGTTCGGGATCATTCTCTGTGCGAGTGTGGTCTCGAGGAGGGAACCCCAGATCACATTTTTTTCAATTGTCCCAAAATTCCAGTTTCTTTATATAACTTTCTTCCTGACTTCATCTTTCGCCCAGCTAGCTTTAGTTATGTCCTCACTTTTGTAAATACTTCATTTGTATATATTTTAGCCAAGTTTATTAACGATTTTAATATTAAGTTGTAAGTTGTCATTTTAGTTTTAGTATTATGTAGTTGTAGTTAATGTACATAATTTATTTTATTTTTAGATTTCCCAACTGATGAGTCAGCATCTGTTTCTGGAAAAACATTTCTACCGATCACGTGTAACTTCCAACCTTGACACTGGCAGAATTGTCCCACTGGACAGTAGCCATTTAACAAAGAATTGAATTGAATTGAATTGAGTCACCCTTATAACCGGATGTTATGACGTATTCGAAAAACGCATGGCTTGCATACAAATGCACAATCAGGGCCATTGTTCGATACAGTCAACCGCAAAAATTGCGCGCCCAAGTTTGAAATACACACAACGCTGTTTGTTCCGAATCACGGAAGAGCAATGTATATATTCTTGCCTCGTCTTACGTTCTTGCTTGTGCTTATATCTTATCTTTATGGTGGAGTCCTTACAGATACACTTCGACCCTGTGGGATCTTTTGTGTAATTACCCCTCTTTTAGTACTTAATCCAATGCAGCCTCCCTCCACCCCTTCCAAAAAGCGGATAGTGGAGTGCAGTGGCAGTGCCTTGAAATCGTTCGGTTCTGGGTATCCACAACCGAGGATTTTCATTCTTACTCCAGCGAGGGCATTACATTCACACAATAGGTGTTTCATTGTCTCAGCCTCTTCGCCGCACATTCTACAATCTGTGTTGTCATAAAGGCCCGTCTTTGCTAGGAGATACTTAACCCCGAAGTGCCCGGTAAACACTCCGATATTGTATCGAAGTTGTCTTCTGCTGAGTTTCCAAAGTTTCTTGGTCCAGCCCTGGTCAACTCTTTCTATGAAGAGCTTTGCATGCCCTAAGGGGTCGGCAACCTTTTAGCAACCAAGGGCCACATAGTATCTAATGAAATTGACGCGGGCCGCACGTGATAATAATTTTTGACTTTACAGAGAAAAGGTACCGGATTGTCGGTAGTCAATAAGGACGATTTCTAATATACATTTTTATGCAATGAGCGCCTTATTGAAAAACGACGATGCGGCATATTTCGCCCAAAAACGACACATTTATTTACAAGTAAGTACTTGTATAAGGAAACTAAGAAATAAATTTCAAATTATACTTGTTTATTAAAATTATAAGTTGTACAGAAACAAAAGCACAATTAAATAGAAAAATAAACTAAATTGTCACTTCTAACAACTGAGATCAACAATACGCATAGGACTTATCCTTAGCACACTTAAGTATAAAAACAAACAACAGATTCTAATTCGCTCAAATACAGCCTTAAAAATCAGCTAGTGCGACTTTTGAGGCTGTATTTGTCCGGCTATATCAGTTATGACGAAGTCGTGCTGCATTATTTGTTGCTATGGGCTCGAAACAAATATTATGTACGCGACAGTGGTGTATTACAAATTCTCGCCCTTTTTACTTTTCCACTATTTAAATAAAGTTGTTTGTGATTATTAGATATGCGTACAAATTTCGATTACATACAAAATATCCAGGAAGGCTCGCGGGCCACAGGTATGAGGCTCGCGGGCCGCCTGTTGCCGACCGCCTAAGCCTACCGTAGTTTTCCACTCTTTTTGGTGGTTTTCTAGGGCGTTGTTGTTCAGGGCTGCTTTTATAGTGCCCGGTGAGGGTGCCACAAATGGTTCAGGTCCGACGTATGCGCCCTTGGACCCTTCCCTTGCCAGCTCGTCCGCGGCTTCATTTCCGGGATAGCCTTCGTGTCCTAGAATCCACATCAGTTTCACTTTGTTGTCAAGTCTGTTTAAGACTTGGATTCCATTGTAGACTAGCTTCGAGTCTACTTTAGGCGCCGTCAGCTTCTTGAGTTCCGCTTGGCTGTCGCTTAGGATATAGATAGTTCTCTCCTGTAGAGTCCTATCAATATTCTCCTGCGCGCAGGCAATTATCGCATACAACTCCGCCTGGAAGACCGTTGCGTAGTTGCCCATACTTATGCTACTGTTGTAGTCTTTGGCATGAATACCAGCCCCCGTACCGGAGCTCATTTTTGAACCATCCGTGTACCATATCACGTTGTCTTCCTCCGATAGGTGCAACCCATCCTTCCATTCATCCCTTGTCGGAATGTGGACATTGAAGTTCCTCCGGAATACATACTTGGGCTGCATTTTATCGCAGCCCATCGTCATTATTCTGTCTGGAGCAACATTGTGTGCCATTTTAGTGTGTCTGGTTCTAGGCGCTGTGTCGTTCCACAGGCCAGCCTCTTTCAGGCTTCGCAGTGGCGTTATGTAGTGGTGGGAGGTTTAGTAGGACCTCCATTGCCAGTATTGCCACCGTCGGCGTCGTTCTGAACGCCCCTGTTATAGCCATGCAGGCCACCCTCTGCACTTTAGTTAGAGAGTCCTTGTATGTCCTTAGTGTTCTTCTTGGCCACCAGGCCAAGCAGCCGTACATAATTATGGGTCTTACTATCATGGTGTAGATCCACTTCAGTACTTTAGGGTTAAGGCCATGTCTTACCATATGCTGATCTGCACATTCCAAACACTCTCAGCGCTTTTGTTAAAGCGTTGTCTACGTGTTTTTTCCAAGTGAGCTCTTTATCTAGGTATAATACCTAGATATTTTACCTCACCTGACAATTTTAGTACCTCGCCAAACAGCCTTAGCTGTTTAATATGTTTGAGGTCCCGTTTCTTAGTAAATGGAATTACTACAGTTTTGCTGGAATTGATGGATAGTTGATGACTAAAGCACCAGCTTTCCACCTTTTCCAAAGCTTTACCCATGATTTCCGATATTGTTTCCGGAAACTTCCCGTTTATAAGTATCACGAGATCATCTGCATACCCAACAGTGTGTAGTGGGCCAGTGTTGAGTTCCTCCAGGAGAGAGTTTACTACCAGGCTCCACAGAGTAGGTGAGAGAACCCCCCCTGAGGACATCCTTTTGTCGTTGTGGCAAATAGTACGTCTCCCAAAAGAGTTGACTTTATTAGCCTACTATTTAGCATGTTGCCTATCCATTTACATATGGTTGGTTCAATGCCGTGCCTAGCAGCTGATGTGCTTATGGCTTCGAGCATTGCATGCATTGCATTGCATTTTCAGCTTTATCCACTACATAATGAATCGCAGTATCCGTGGATTTACCCGGTTGATACGCGCATTGCATTTTATGCAGTGGATACCGCCTTAGAGGTCCGTCTCTTATGTGCCTGTCTACCAGTTTCTCTAGTGTTTTTAGGAAGAATGATGATAGGCTTATCGGCATGTATGCTTTGGTATCACTGTAATCTGCGTTGCCTGGTTTTGGCAGGTAGATTACTTTTACAAGCCTCCATACGCGTGGGACGTGCCCGAAGGCTAAGCACGCTCTGTACAGCCTGCTTAAATGCTGAACTATTACATTCGCGCCCTCTTGTAGTAGGATTGGGTATATGTCATCCGGGCCCGGCGCTTTGTACGGTTGGAAAGTGGATAGTGCCCACCGTATCTTGCTGTCATCTACTACCTTTTTGGCAGTGTCCCAATTGTATCTTGTAGTGCGTGCTGTCTGCTCTGACACACAAATTGGTACACTGTCTATTTTGCTCTCATGTAAGATGGAACCGGGAAAGTGTGTACTACACATAACTTTCAGGGTATTTAAACCCGTTTGTCATCCTTCCCTTATCGTCTTTTATTGACGCTAACGGAGGTGACTTTGCTACGGCTAGTGCTTTTGAGAGCCTCATACCCTCTGGTATCGAGCCTATTTGGTTGCAGTGGTTCCGCCTTGCTTGTGCTACTTATGTAACGTTTGTCTAGTGCGTTGGTAGCAGAGTACGCTGTGTAGTCATGTACAGGAACCATCCTGTATACGACGCGGGAGTCGAAGGCCGAAGTAACGTTGGTAGGTATAATCGATTTTAAATGAGTAGAAACATATATGTCAACAATTTAAATGTTAACAAATGGTAATATAAAATAATGTTGTCAATACTTAGATATAAAGTTTTTTTTTAGTAGCATTTAAGTAGGGCTTTTTCATTTAACTTTAAGTACTTTCTTGGAGAAAAACAGTACTAAAGATATAATATCCCATTCTCGTGATTCGTGGGCCCATTCCACCATTCCAAATAGAATCGGGTTTAATAATTGGTCTCCGATTTGTTTGTTGCTGACTGTACGACATTATTAAAAGCACTCATTGCCAGCCGCCCACTGTTATAACGAAACAATAATTAGTAGAAGAAATGCGCCTCACTAGTTGGTTATGAATTGCGCTAGGTATTCCTAGAATGGGTAACACTTTTCTGTATCTTGCTTTTAAAGTGTTCGTTCAATCATCCTCCTTTGACTTTAATAATATATAGGCTGTTATCAAAAAAAGTGTACATAATTAATTGATTACTAAAATTAAGAAACGGTAACTTTACCCAGTTGAGCCATGAAAATTAACTGTACCGTCATAAAACAAATAGTGGTATCTCAGACAAAACTCTTGCAGCAAGTGCGACCATATAACTAACGGGTGAAGCTTGAATCTGCTTCGTTTATTGAACTTGAGATACCGCATATTGGCTTATGATGGGAGTATATAAATAAATGATTAATTTAAGTGACTCGCCTGACTAAAATTACGGTTTCTTAAATTTTAATCCTTAACTACACACTTTTTTTGAAAACCGCCCACTAGTCGATTTGACGGTTCGTTACGGCATTCAACGCAACCTCATAAAGCTTTTCATTCAGAGCCTTACCTGCAAAAAGTAGCCTTACAAACTCCGGCACAGTCAAAATGGAAACGTCCTCTAAATTGACTACATTTCGTGACACCATCGCCAAAGTTTGAGCAGTTCATTTTAACTTGCGTAGATAATTAACTGGTCCGTGAAGTTAGCTAAAGCACAAATATGAACTATATATCCTTATCAGCAACGATGCAACTGGAATGCGCTAATTTAGTAGTAAGTATAGGTAAGTTACGTGGAACGCGATAAGCATCGATGCAGGCAACGGTTCCGATCCGGTTTCAAACTAGAAATCAAAATGCACATGCACTCACAATAGAGACTTGCAGCAATGTCCTGGATTGGTTTGAGAAAGACAATGAATCAATCCATACCGCGTTAAGGTGATTTTTATCTGCCGGGTCCGAGACCACCGAAATTAAACCATGGCTGGCAATGTCCACACGCTCAAGTTCCATTAAGAATTCATGAGGCTTTATGTGCGATGATGGAAAACCAAATAATATGCGTATCAATGTAATAATCGCACGCACTTGATCTATTCCATCATCCCTTAAACCAAAAGTCCGGAACATACCGTAAAAAAATATTTAAAAAAATCACGGAAAAGGTACGACTCTGTGACAGAAAAATATGCCTAACAAGTATGCCTAAATATTTCGTCATCAGCAGCAAAAACAGGTTACTACCCCGCGCTCGCTTTCTTTTCTTTCTCACTCATGTCTCAAAACCTAGGTACGGTCGAACTCAGTGGGCCTAGTATGGCTGCGTCTATCTCGCGAGTCAAATGTGGATAAAGCATCCGTCACTGTCGTACTTATTTACGTGTCAAAAGGTGACGGATGCCTTATCCAAACTTTGTCACGCGATAAACGCAGCCATGCTAGGGCCCCTGAAGTAGCTATACATTGTAGTGCCTTATCGCGGCTATTGACATTCTAAATTCAAACCACTCGCACTATCAGTGCATCGTGCCGCCAAGAAAAATCGCGAGATCAGCGAAACGCCCCGTGTGCAATGTATAAGGCAAAACATTTTTATGTCCGAACTGCCCATGGGTACAGTGTAATGTTCACTGGGCGTTTAGTTATTTTTTTTAAGTCTGGGCGGTTATGCTAAGTGTCACTTTTTACAATGTGATGTACTATCCAAAGAACTGTGTTAAGGTGACATTATGATTAAAGTCGTAAGAAGTTTCAAACAAATTGTTTTATAATGTCACTTTGACACCGTTGTATGTAGGGCCAGGATTCCATTGGGCTTATAGTTAAAACAGCGCCGAGCAGACGCGGGATGTTACAGCGGCGCCCTCGTTGCTATTATTATGTTTTCTAGGGAGCTAGAGTTGTCTTGAATTGAAAGAGTAGGTTTTTATTGTACAAATCAATACGCAATTTATAGATCCAGAGATTACCCCCGACAACTCACAAACTTTACCTCTTTATAATATTGTATAGTATAGATATTGATATTGACGCGACGGTGTAGTACCATGAACTCCTAACTGACATTTTGACGATTTTTTAGATTTCGATCGATTCGATTTTTAGAAGTCGACGTAACGCGTTCCCTGTCCGGGTGCCCCCAATGTGGGGTCATAAGGTTTTTTTCGGGAGTCCGTGCTCCCACTATGGGGTCACATCCCCATACTGATTGCACAGTCGGACTTGTGACATTGTCAGTTCATTTTGTATGGGGACAGTGAACGTGTTAAAGGAAAAAAGTTAGTCACTTTTTAACCGACTTCAAAAAAAGGAGGAGGTTATACGTTCCACTGTATGTATTTTTTTTTTTTTTTTTTTTGTGTATGTTCACCGATTACTCCGTCAATTGTGGTCCGATTTTGAAAATTCTTTTTTGTTTTGATAGGGTATACTTCCGAGGTGGTCCCATTGCCACCAAATCGGAATCTGATGAGGGGATCAGTGAGGAATTGAGAGAACTCCTCAAATATTGTAGGCAAACATAAAGCGATTTTAGTATTTTTAGTAACAAGTCTAGCATTTGCATTCAGAAAGTATCATTTGGTGAAGTGGACCTGATGATGAAGACCACAGATGGCCACCGGAACTCTTCAACGGTACCTATTTCAAGGGTGGCGATAAGATATCTCTATTAAGATGGTTGAACGACTACTACGAAGTTTATTTACTTGTAGAAATATGACTATGTATTTCCCGCGGCGTTGCTTGCGACGCGCTTGAAATAACTTAAAGTTTCATATCAACAAAGAAGTGGGACTACGTAACAGCGTATTCTCATAATAATATAAGACAGACGTACGCTATAACTACACAACTGGCGAAGGAGCTGGGTCTGAATGACAAAGTTAATAAGTACTTTGGGTAGGACCTTGGGCCTTAGGAGGATATGATCAGCACACGTGGCACACGTTATTAAAATTTTAGCACAATCCTCTTAAACGTTGCATTTCGCACAACGCTTTTTCATCATGTGGTTTCTTTAGCACTTTATTGGGCTCTAAGTCGCAAAGAGCAATACCATTAAGGGTCTTTACGCGACTTAGAGCAACATAAACTTGGCCTTTGGCAAACATTTTTTTACCCAAATCTATTACAGCTTTGTTTAAGGTAGTGCCCTGGAGTTTATGCACTGTAACCGCCCAACTGAGGATTAGCGGCAGCATCCTTCGTTCAACATCCCCGTATCCTTTAGTTGCCTGATAGGTTGTTGACACAGGCGCTATGGCGACTAACCCGTCTCTGTCTTTCACTTTTGTGCCAATAGTGACATCATCAAATTTAATAAAAACAGATTCAGGTAACTCGCCTGATTCTATTTGGTCACGGCGAAAGGCAGGCCATTTAAACTTGGACACAATCCCCATTGCCCCGTTGACCAGGCCTTCAGTAACAGAAATGTTGCGTCTTAACATGACTCTGGAGCCTATGCCAAGTTTCAAAACGTGCATCAAACCACCACAGTTATTTGCATCAGCAGGAATAACATTTGATGGTGGTCGTTTTCCATAGGTGAATATGACTGTAACTTTCCAGTGGCGTTGCTTGCGGCGAGCTCGAAATTTTCTATAGTTTCTCATTTATTGAAAAGTGGAACTACATAACAGCATAAATAGGATCACTAAAAAGTATTAAATAAAATAAATGTTTAAAAAAACAAAAAACCGCCTTCAAAAATGCAAAAAATAACTTCTTATAAAATGATAGGTACCTATAGGTAGGTCAGTCCAACTGAAGTCGGCGTCCCACAATATTTTAATGATAGGTACAAACAACCACACACTTAACTGCCCATTAAAGACCGAAGTTAGAAAATGTAGAAAGAGATGAATATAGATTTTACATAAGAGACAGTTTCTCTCTGTTCATCTTCAATAGTCACTCAGCTGTGTTGCTGTTTGTAAATCGGCTTTTGGTTTAAAATAATGTGGGACGCCGACTTCAGTTGGACTGACCTACCTATAGGTACCTATCATTTTATAAGAAGTTATTTTTTGCATTTTTGAAGGCGGTTTTTTGTTTTTTTAAACATTTATTTTTTTCTGATAATGTCCAAATTCTTAGGTCAATTGTTATTAAGTTTTAAACCATTTAAATGGTGCATTCATTTGTATAAGAAATAACTATTCAATTTCAAGACAGTCATATTAGAAAACACAATAACAGTACCTAATGAGGGTGCCGCTGAATGGTTGGCGTTGCCTCGGCGCAGTATTAATTACACCGAAAAGTACTTAAATGTACAGCTATAAGTACAAACAAAGAATTAAACTTATAACCCACCTAAGTTCCAAAGTCAATCTGACAATCTACAGCAATAAGGTTGAGTTTCCTATCATTTCCAAATGACTTGGCATATCTAATGACAATGACATCTTCAAGCAGTTTTTCTTTGAAATGGGTAGCAAATTAACGTCCGCGACCGTACTAGTGAGTTTGTATTTGTATTATAACTTTGTTATAAACAGATTTCGAGGGAACGCCAGGACACACGTATTCCTCAGTTCAACTATCTCGGTTTTTTGGTCGTCTCTGAAACACTCAGAGTGATTTTAGAGCGCTTGCACTTCGTCAACCTCGCTTCCAGCTCTTTGTTTAACAACTAACAAACGGAATCGGTTTTTTATCTGGCGTATTGAAAACCTACCTAGATATATGCGGCTTAAATGAATGCCTTGACCCAGGGCTAGCAATCTGGAATTCCGTTGAAATTTTCCTGCATACGTGTGTATGACCGTGTACACAGGGTGTCCCATTCAGTGCAAATATTACATTATTGTTTATTGCAACGTACGTTATATTTACTATAAATTGCATACAGCGTCTATTTACAACAATAACATCGGCTTTGAGCATAAATTTAAAATTGTAGATGCTTTAACTGTATGTTTTGGCTTTTAATATAAGGTTTTATGATAAAATGCTGTCCTAGTTTTCTATATTTTTATTTACAAAACATAAACAAGAAGCGCTGCTAGAAACTTTTCCAGGTAACTATCTACTCGTACAGTCATAATGAAAAATACGATCAAGTTTTGTAATAATTAGGTACGAACAAAATAATAGTAGTAAAATAAATAATGGAGATGGAGTGGACAGAGAAAGCCGGATCAGGATGTCTTATTTAAAATATTTGTAAACCTGCATTTCTAAACTTTATACTCGATTCTAGAATAACAAAACAAACTGTTTATAAATGAAGATTTACAGATATTTCACAAGAGAACACCTAATCCGAATTGGCCCCAATGCCTACTGAAGAATCAACAGGTCGAAATGGTCATAGACGACAAGTTAGCCTAGCTAGTTGATACTATCCCTGCCTTCAAAGCTAGAGGTCCCGGGTTCAAATTCCGGTAAGGGCGGATATTTATGTAACGAACGCGAGTATTTACTTGGGTGTTTTCTATGTATTAAGGTCTGTAATTATGTACATACATAAACTCACGCCTGCATTCCCAGAGTGGGGTAGGCAAGGCAGAGCTACCAAAGACTGTAAAAACTGGTTGATAATTATTTAACCAAAATTTGAACAATTAGGCTAAGATGTTTACCATTGTATTTGTGACAGGTTGAAAGCCCATTATCCAACAGTACTACAAGCCTTTATTTCTTTAGTCGCCCCTTACGTCATCCGCGAGTTCTATATAAAAATCGTTGTCATGCACCCACAGTAAAAGCCTCGAGCTTAGCTTGGGACTAGGTCAATTGGTGTGACATTGTACCAAGACATTTATTATTAGTGATCCGCGCCCTTGACCACTACGTCGTTCACCTGCCCCCCTCCCCCAGCGCCCATCAGCTCCATATGCCTTGCCGACACACAAACATAAAACTAAAATAAAACAATTCTATGCACTAACGAAGAGCTCTTTGCGCTCCAGTATCGACATTGGGGCCTCAGAACTGCGAATGTGAAATGTTTGTATTTTATAGTGTTCTTTCAAATACACGATTGTGACATAAACAATGAGCTACCTTAAGAGTAACTACATTACAAGGAAAAGAGGCATTTGTTTTTTTTTGTAAAGTAACCTGCGCCTCTATTCTAGGAGGTCAAATTCAAATCGTATTTGACCTGTCATGGTATGGTTTCTAACTCGGCCGCCATTAATATCAAATATCAAGTAAATAAGAGCTATCATAAATGATGACAATACAATAACAGAACAAAAACGATACCGTTTTTACCGTGTTGAATTGAGGCCCTGATTGCACAACCCCGATATTTTATACCCTACTACGCGAGACTATTGTTGAGGAGAAATGTTATTTTTTTCATGTTGTTGCTAACAAGTTGAAGAAAACATGTTATTTTTGGATCGTAACCTTTGACACTCCAGCACCCAGCCCCATTAGAACGACTTAGCGCTAATTTGAGTAAGGCGCTTATCAACCTCTTTGAATTTCTAAGAGTACATATGCACTGCGAAACATCTTTCAGGCGCTTCATAATGATATTTACAAGGGGATTTATAGTTAGCAACGTAGTCGAGGGTTCTTTTGATGTTACATAAGGAGGCAAATATTATGGTTGTTAACGACGGTTGCACTGCGGCGAGGGTCACGTGCGGCGCGATGAAATGCATAGAGATATATAAAGCACGCTACGAGTTACCGGGGGGCCGGTGAGGCGTGCTGTGGCGATTCCTGTATATTTCTCGTCGCCGTCCCCTACCGCAACGCCGCGCAAAGTTGTGGCCAGACACTTCCGCCAACCAACCGCAATTTAATTTAGCTATTCAATAACACAAGTTATTCACAAATGGTTAATTAGAATTATTCTTCTATAGACTATTCTCATTGTTGGTTTTGTACAATGCGAGATACTTAGTTTTTGAACAGATTTTTCCAAGAATCCTGTTTCACTTAAGGACAACACGTTGGCCTAGTTGGTAGTGACCCTGCCTACAAATCGAGCGGTTCCGGGTTTCAAATCCCGGGAAGGGCAGATATTTGTGTGATGAGCGCGAATATTTTGTTTCCGAGTCATGGATGTTTTCTATATATTTAAGTATATATTTCTGTATATAAATCGGTCTGTCTGACGTCTGTGTCGCCTTCTAGTACCCATAGTACAATCCTAGAGTTTGAGACTAGGTCAATTGGTGTGACATTATCCTCTGATATTTATTTGTTTATTAATTCATCGTTCTGATGAAATAGTAAGTCGATACATAATAATACTATTGCGTTTTAATTATGTTGTATGACAGTTCTGGTGCTTACTTAATCTTAACTAACGCTAATAATGTTGTGAAAACAATTAAGGTGGGTACAGAAAAAACACAAGTAAAAATAATTGATCAAAAACCAATCAATTAGCTTTATGAATAAGCCGCCTGTGGGTTGGCTCAATGCTCAGCCTCTACAGTTTGTTACTTTTCTACTCTATTTCAATGCTATTAAAGTGTTTTCATTTGAGACATACCTTATTATAATATTATAAAGGAAGCTTTTGCGGTTTCACTTATAACTAATAGCGTGAGAGTAGACTGCTGCAAAAGCGTAGCCTGCTTGCTACGTAGGGCTCCGCTACGCGAGATTGGCTACGCGCCGGTAAGCCACGCAAAAGAGTTTCGCGTTATTTCATGTTCGTAGTTCTTTGTTTGTTTCGTTCTTGTTGCGAATACTTGTTTATTTTTTTAATTTAACTCTTCCGCAAAGGTCTTATAAAAATATTTTAGGCAAACTTAAACGTTACCACATCAACGGCAAACAATAAAAAAACAAATATCAAATCCCACTCTAGTTTAACAGTATACACAAATTTTAAATTGCTGTTTAGTTCCAAAATATAACTTACAAAGCTGACAACGTTCGTATTCGATGGCAACTTATCTAGTGCTGCTGATCTGCCCGCTCCGTACGCTCTTCCGACCCAGTAGCACACCTTTAGACATCGATTCAAAAAATATACCTGTTGTTACGAAAAAAAAACTTCATTTGAAATATATTTTATTTATTAAATCGTGCGACAATTGGCTTGTTCACGGCTGCAGTAAACTGTGCTGCAGTTGTTTACGCCGACCTCGGGCCCTCGCGACGTAATAATTTGAAATATGTGCAATTTAATTTGTGCTTTACTATTAATTATTAGCTTAAAACGTCGATGTAACCAAGGTATTTATTAATTAGCATTACACTAAATAATTAGTAAACTGTATTTTGCATTTATGATGCTGTGGTGGGTGAATGTTAAACAATTATTCCAGTATTATGTAAACTTTGGCTGCAATAGACGAAATGGGGTCTTTTTAGTACGAGTAGTACAATACGACAGTTCATGAGTTTTTATGTCTATGAGGAGGCATATGAGACCTCAGGCCACCTGATGGTAAGAGACTCAATAGACATTTGAAATCTCAAGACTACAATCTCAAAATGGCATTTCTAAAACCTGAAATGGGTTGCCAACCCTGAGGACTGAGATCGAATGCCTCTATGCTAGGAATTTCACCAGTTGTCTAATCCCCACACCGAAACATAGCAAACTGAACACTGCTGCTTGGCGGTGGATTAATGGATAAGATGGTGGTAGCGATCCGGACGGACCCTGCACGAGGTCGTACCACCACTAAAATGGGCATACATCAAAAATGTCCGAGGATCTAAATAACTTTAGGGTATTTTTGATCCTTATACATTTTTGATGAAGTGTGTATTACGAAAGCGGGTCAACATGTTTGCTTCATATAATTGTAAATAAATATTTTTTCCACAATAATTCTATGTACCACTGTTTGAATTTGATAGTCAAAATCAGCTTGGAGAATCTTAAAGATGTTCACAGCTACCTCAAACACCACGCCCTCAGCCACCCCAAGACATTTAGCATTACGGGATTGAGTTAGCCTAGAGGTCTATCCTACATTGTCTTTGTACAGTTGGCCAAAAATATGGTTAACCACCCCGCGGTCGAATTTCATTTGCACGTGATGATACAGCAAGTTCGATTTTCTTTTGCAATAATATTATGACAGTGGCAAGTGTCAACTTTAGCGATCATTAGATCTCACAGAAACTTTTTTCAAAACTGGTAGACCACTTTCGAGGCCGAGCGTACCATAGTACATTGTAGCCCAGGTACAGAAAGTAAGCAATAGATGGACGAGTTAGTTCGCGGGCCGAGCCGCAGGTGAGGACCGCGAAGATACGAGTCCATCTATTGCACTTTCTACCGAGGCAATACTATATGTGCTTTTCACGCCTAATGTAAGGAAATAAAACAGGTTAGGACATAATACACAGTTTAATTAAAAGTAATATTGATATTAGCATTAGGACAGTTGCTGAATGACAAGGAAATGTTTTTTATTTATTTGCCATGCTTTGAAATTTTCATACACTTTCTGATATTTGCGACGGGATTTTATTGGCAGTAAATTCCGAATTACCGACTTTGCCGTATCCTGAATTTCAGGCGGTGTAAGATCCATATCTGTACTTGTATCACTCATTTTTGTTGAATATCGTACAAATTTCCAATCAAAAGTTCAAAAGTTTAGCGTTTGTTTCCAATTAAAAGAACAGAAGTAATTTTCATTCCCGCCTTTTTAACTTTTTTAATTTTTACCTTATTTAAAGATGCAAAGGCGTTTTTCACGTACGCCTTAAAAACTTACATAAAAACACGTTTACAATCGCAAAAATACACTTTCACTGAGCGGATTTGACGTTTTAATTTTTTAATTAAACGTTCTAATGTCATATTTGTCAAACATTTTTTTATTTATTTCCGAACGAGTTACTAATGTCATAAATAACCGACCAATAGCAGAGTAGAAAGTAAACTGGTCTAAAAACACTCCATTTTACTTTGCAACTCAACATTGTTGGACTGTTTTTGTGTTGTACTACTAAGAGCAACTTTCTATTCTGATTTCGATCCTTCTTTGGCCATATTTCCGAGCAGTGGCGTGAAAAAATTATTGTCATCGTATTATTTTTGACTTGGCCGCCATTACTGACCAAATATTTACCGATATTATAACGTTGATAATACCTATACGATAATAATAGATGCCAAAACCATTGAGCACCAGCCCCCTGCGCTGCACGGGAGTGTAACTTTATGAAAGATTCGTGAAACGCAATTATGGTGGCAAAAAAAAGAATCGAATCCAGGTATTGAAATGATTGTTGTAAAATATAAAATTTAAATTTCGAGAATTAGTGCTAGTCCACCACCCAGTTGCAATATCGATGGGCGAGGTAGAGCCGCATCAAATACTTATACGGGGTGAATCAAATAAGTTTGCGTTTCAGTGATTTCAGTGATTCGAACGGAAATTCGACCTGTTTTACGAAGACAAAAAAAAACTGTTAAAATTGTTCAGTCTCCCTTTCTAAAGTAATTAATCATACAGGTGTGTTATAAGTAAGCGTTGGCAGATTAATTTAAGTGGTGATGTTTTGATAAATAAAAAACGTTATAGGTACTAAGTATTTATGAAATATCACGTTGGTGTTAATGTGTGTGGTATCTCAAGTTAGGACAACATATAATAATAAATAAGTATCAGGGGACAATGTCATACCAATTGACCTTGTCCCAAACTAAGCTCTAGGCTTGTACTATGGGTACTAGACAATGATATAAATACTTACATATGAAGAGCTTAAATACAGAAAATATCCATGACTCAGGAACAAATATTCGCGGTCATCATACAAATATCTGCCCTTACCAGAATTTTAACCCAGGACCGCTAACTTCGTAGACCTAGTTGGTAGGGTCACTACCAACTAGGCCAGAGCGTCGTCAAACATAAGTCTCAAAAGGCTTCTAGTCATCATATTATAAGGACACACATCTATTTGTAATGGAAATAATACAACTGACCTTTAAAATTGTAATCCTTGTACCTACTTTAGATTGTTACGTACTTGTTATTTTTTATAGCGCGCTTTATAGACGCTGTTGCCTCATGCGGTATTTTTAAAACCCTTGAGAAGCGGCGAGCGAACACATTTTCCGACCATCAGTTCTCGTTAAAACGAAGCAAACCTTACTGAATTTTGCTGTTTAGGTTTGCACACGAGATGTTATAAGTGGTCTACTTGAGAGGGACAGACTAGGGCCTGTATTAATAAACTGATCTCGACTTTTTTTTTTTTTTTTTTTTTTCTTTGCCCCGCCGCGACTTGAACAGCTACTACCGCGGGAATATGGCGTTTCCACTTTGAAGTGATTTCGCCAGTGTCAAGTATATATAAGTATAAATCAATATAGTAATAAAACACAATCCAATCTTCTCTAGGAAGATTGGTGGCAACGTTGTACGGTGATATGTAGGACAGAGGCCAAGATAGTTTTAACCTCTGTACCACTGCGAGTCCACTTGAAACGAGAAGTAAGATGCCAGGATACACGAAATAAGTCCAAGTCTTCTATCACTGTGCAACACAAAGGCATTAAAAGTACAAATCACTAACAAAAAAGAACTTTGAACACCTAAATACACAAAAATAAAAACTAAAACAAATTACACATCCGCCATCTTTTGACGTTGCAAATGGCCCCCTGATCTCGACTTAAATGCTAGTCTCGAGATGCGTCAAAAATGACGTTTGGTTTGGCGTTTACTTTGACGTACCTTGTGACGGACCTCACAATCAAGATGAGTTTATTAATACGCTCCTAAGTAAGCGATCGCGGGGATGATCGTTCCCAGCGATGTTAGTATTTTTTTATACGACTGCTCAAATAAGGAGTGTAATGTTTTCAGGGTTCATGCATGTATGTATGTACGATTCTTTATTCCACCATATCTTCTAAACGCCTGTACCGATTTAAATGTATATGGTATCGTTATAATCCTTTTACCATCCCGGGTGACATAGGATAATCTGTTAAAATTGAAATAATACAACAGCAAAATGTCAATTATTTATCTTTGAATTTAAGTCTTCGAATTGTAACAATATAGGTATCATTTGACAGGTATTAATGTAACCATCTCAAAAATATACGAATATAGTAGCATTAATAACAATATCAAAAATGAATGGGTTTTAAGCTTGCTTCACTTATACCGTATTATTATTATTATATATAAACAGGTAACACAGAACATACTTCAAATTACCGCAAGGCTACCTTCGCACAATAGTATAGTTTTTATTATCTCTTTATCAAATCTCTTTAGATAATTAAGTAGTTAACAGCAATACCGTAATATACAGTGAAAAAATAAACATGATAGTTTAAGTTATCGTTTTGAATCGAAGTACGGATATTGAATTAATTGACAAGGTGTTTGTCATTTTCGTTCTCCGACAAAAAAACATTTTACAAACAAAGCTGGGAGCGGTTACTAGTATAGAAAACAAGTGATAATATATAAATGGTTTGTCGACATACGAACTTTTTATTTGTCATTTAATTTTGAACTATAAGTTCCAACCTCTGGTAATAAATCATTGAAAGTATTTAAACGTTATGTTCATAGCTTAAGGTAATTACCGTAGGTTTTAGGTACCTTGACTCTTAAGGGGGTAATGTTTTTGACAAATATGTTTGTATGTATGTAGGAGTATATGCATGGTGCTTTTTACAACCGTAAAAGCTGAACGGATGCCATAAGGATAAGGTGCGACAAAAAATACTAAATGCCGAGTATTGGATAGATTTATGAGTAAAACGGTTTAATATAATGTAAAACACATTTATTTTTAAAATAACACATTGTTTACTTAATACATAAGAATTATAACCGAACTAAAACTAAAAAAGTGTATAAAAAATCTTATAATTCTAGATTAACTCTCGTAATCCTATAATGTTCAAAAAAGTGTTTTTATTTTATTTTTATGAATTAAATATAATGTACATTTTAAGAATTACTTAAAACATTACTTAATTAAACAATTAAAAACAAAACATAAAACCCAAGAAGTTCTAAAACAGATTTTGAAAGATCAGTTTTTTCTTTTGAGGTAATTTCCTGAGCCCTAATAACGGGGATCAGAGCTGATAAGCAGCCTGTTTATAAGGTCTGTGTTAGTGGCATTCCTGGAAAAATTTCGGGTGAACCTCAGACGGTATGCTTTAATGTCCTAGTTCCTGGATTCTGCCGCTTCTTCTGATAGCTCCCCAATAGGTAATAGTGCATGCTCTATGACGGCAGAACGATGCACTAAAAGCTTGTGAATGGAATCTGGCAGATAATACCATGGATAAGTTTGAATAATTTGTTTGGCAGTCTCCATGGTAAAATTCGCTAAACTTATCTGCATTAATTTTGTAACCAGCATTTAAAGCTTGCACCCAACGCTGATGCCACAGACTCGTCCAACTGCGAAAGCTCCAGCCGCCTCCGTTGTTGAGTGCGTTTTGAACACCCTTTACATGATTTTCTTGGTCGCCCTCGGGGTTTCAATGACGTGTCATCCTCCGCTGTATCAATACTTTCTTGACTTGAAAAATTAATACTCAATGTTGTGTTGAGCCAGTCGTGATTCTTCGCAAGAAATCGGGCTGTAGTGTAGTTACTTTGTTTCCACCGAATGTAAAGTTTCTTGCAGATGTATTCTATCTGTGCTTGCAAATGTTCAAAACTTTTATTTTCTTTATCTTCGATTTCTAAAGATTCCAGAAAATCGTTGAATACCAGCCGGTCTCGGTCAGCCGCTGTTAACGTTCTACTATCATATTTTTTCCAAATATTGAAGACTGAGATTTGAGAAAATACACCTTGACGGCTTGTCCCTGCAATAAAAATAAAAAGAACTGGTAAATAATTATTTACAAAGATAAAGTAATAATCAAGTCTTAATTAACATCACGCTAGAGTATTAATTTCGTAGCACTTGCTACGAATAAAATGCGTTGGCGTAGTACCTAAATTACCAAAAAAAAGGGGGAAAAGTGGGATTTACTGTGCATTAAATCTTTTAAAATACACTTTATCTAACTTTTAAAGGTAGAATTATGACGGACTTCGACGGACCAATGTACTAAAACTCAATAGGTATTCAAAATAAGCATATTTTCTTTACAAACATATCTCTCTGCCGTAGCAGTTAAATTATTACCATAAAAACAAACATTTAAAAATAAATAAAAACGGTTAATAATCATACATACCTTCGGTTTCAATATCCATAGCGCCAAAGGATCACACAAATCACAAATTATCCAGAATATTGAAAAACCATACTTACGTCGTAAGTACGGTCGTAACTGATAACGATGTTGCGGACAATCAATAGTTGCACTTTCGCGGTCGATACAGAATGAAGGTAATTAGAAAATGGCATCTAATTTATACTTTTGTGTTGTTCAGATTTAGTAAATGTTCAAATAATTACTAATTTAATGATTCCTGATTGGTATTTTTTTGATTTTTGACATAATATGGGAGTAACCACTGGCGCAATTTCAATAAACGAGGCGAAGCGTCGCGAGTCACTAGGTATTTTGAGTAAACAATAATTTGTAGATTTCAAAATATCCTATAAATACTACTTGTTTGTGTATACGAGTATATAATATTTATGATCACGTTTTCAAAAAAGGCTCTAATGATTTCGATGAAATTTGCGTTACAGCGGTTTACAGGAGCGAAAAATCGATCTGTCAAGGTGTTTTCGGGAAAATTCGTTTTCAACCCGATGACGCTCGGTTACCCTATTACCTGCTGTACCTAATTCGGTTAACATAATGTAGACGACACCACCTTTGGATTTCAGCTTGCTTCGAATTAAACTTAATGTAAGGTAAACGCAGCTATCAACAACATCTAAGGCAATTTTGAAATTGATGATAATTATTAAGAGTATGCTGTCAGTTATTTATTTATTTGTTAATATTGCTTATTATGTTTACTTATAATTATATACGATTGTAAAGTAAATGCTTTCAAATAATGTATAATATTGTGAAAAATAATTCATGAAGTTGCTTGTTCGACTGTTTCTATAACCGATCCATAGTTTACCGGCTGTGAGGCTATTACCGATTGTGAGATAGTGATACAATGTCAAATGGTCAAATATTATCAACAAAACGAATGTCAACGTGGTAAACCGTATGTAAAATTAAACCAATTTATTCGGTTTGCCATAAAATATTATAATTTTAGTAAAAGAGCGGTTACTAAAATAATATGGGCTTTATCGATCCATGAACAATTTTGTCATTTCCGGTCAATTTACGGTGTATCGCTGATAGATTTTGTACAAAGGCTGAGTGCTTGCTTTTAAACATTTCAACAGAAAAGTGGTAAATACGGGTTGGTGACGGCTACCACCACTAAAATTGTTTTTATATATTAATATATCATGCAAATTGTCTTTTTTAATAAAAAGCGACACAAAATCGTGAATTTACAACGAAACGTATACACTTGTGTACGTGTAAACTATGGTTAAATACATCATTTTTAAGTATTAAATGTCTTAAGTAGACAAGTTAGCTAGTTGCCTGCAGATATAAGGGCTAGTACGACATTACCTGCGTCCACGCCACCCAAACAGAAACGAATGTGCTCCAATAGAACAAAAGAAATGGAACAGTTCTATTTATTTTTCGCACTGCCATGCACACTTATAAATGATTTGGTGATGCTTAAAGAATAATGCGTCTATTGTTTCTGTGACCTGTGGCTCAAACAGTTGAACAACGTAAACATTATAATTACACTAATGGGGCGTTGATACCATTTAACTTGTATTTTAGGAGACAACAGCTTGAAATAAATGGTTTGTTTACTGTAGAATGTGGATGCTGTAACGTAAGCGCCGTCAGAGCCAAAGGCAGCATTTCAATTACGTGCTGACAACCACGTCGGAAATTGAATATCTCTGCTATTATGCACGTTGAACACAGTACAGCATTCGGAGGAGATAAAGCCTAAAGGCACGGTGCATGTGTGTGAATGGAATATGCTCGATGTCTATCTGTAGACGGCTGCACACGCACATACGTGCCCAACACTCAATCAATTACTGCGTTCTATAATGTGTACGCTGTTAGTTAATTAATGCATAATCACTAACCGACAGATCACCACAAAGGGCGTACTGAACTCAATTATGTTTAGTATAAATGCCACTGATTTTGCAAGTGCAAGGATATTTCCTAAAACAGTATAAGTACCTCATCACCATTGTGGAAACGTATCACGCCGCGATTGGTGTATAAATAAGCATTTGCTTAATTGGTGTTTATTTTTTAGAGCCCTTCGTCGTACTTGCTTTGGGCCTAGTGCCAACTTGCATGTGCACCTGTTCCGGAGTTGACAGCTACCAGGCGCCTATAATATGTGTCCTGTGTATCGTCAAAAAGGTTCGGGAGCGTCGGACATTAGCGTTCAATAACCCTGTGTTTCGAATTAGGGATTCCCCTGGCGTTTAACTTCTAGGTTGCATTCCATTTCGTTATCTTTAATAAAATTTATATTGCTATCTCTAGTAATTGGACTCATGTTAGAGTAAATAAATAAGCTTTTGCCGTCGTTTTGCGTCTTAGTATAGTTTGCTTTTTCCATAAATTAAAATGTTTCATTTTATATCTATCACAAAATGAAATACAGTAACTAATGGCGCAGGGCTTGTCGAGATTCGATGGATTTCTGTTTGTCTACGAACGGTGACGTTCGAGCATCCACGAGAAATAGCACCATCTTGTTTAATTAGAGAATCACGTCTGCACAGTTAACGGACCAGTTATACCCAAATCTTGTCACCTCAGTAGGACCCACTAGAGGTCAGTTAACGGAGAGGCGCGTTCCAAAACCACTAATTAGGAATTTGATTGCTAATCCATTAATTAGATGTTTTGTGCTGGAGTTTGGCATATTTGCTAGTAATATTAACACCATTAAAAACAAATTAATTCAATATATTGTAAACAATCTTAATGCTAGATAGATCTTTCGGGTGCGGGGTTGAGGTGCTGGTTAGCATGGTTAATAGTTTAGAGAAAGTATTTGGTGACCTTTAGTAGTTGTAACATATTATTATTTGCACTGTACAATCGTTGTAAGTAAGGCTTATTGCTGTTCAATATACTTTTTTGCTAAATGTGGGAACCTGTAATTGGCTGCGTTCTTAGTCTTAATTCTATTTTTTTATAAAGCTGATGGTTTTCCATGGATGCATAAATAAATAAATAAATAAACAATCAGACTTTTAATTATTTAAATTGACCAAAAAAAAGGCATAAAACCGTAACAGCTATTAGTCTTGACTTGACTCAAGATTAGACTTATAAAATAAAGTAGTACTAATAATACTAACAATCCCTTTTTTATTAGTAAGTGTGGGCTGCGTCTGTCTGCTCCTCCTAAATAGAATAAATTAATTCCGCAAGCAATCATATGCAATAGCTAGTATTTGTATGCAAACGCACGATCGGACACATTTAGCCATACTCTAGATCTTAATTTTCAACCCCCCCTGAAACAGGGGTGTTATACATATGCATCAAAGCTTTCAATCATGTGAGCAGTTGCCGCGCTACGAATGTTACGATCCGTATTTAACGTGTGAGCCTAGTGTGGCTGCGTCTATCTCGCGTGTCAAATGTGGATAAAGCATCCGTCACTGCCGTACTTAGTTACTTGTCGTGACGGATGACTTATCCAAAATTTATCACGCCATATACGCAGCCTTGTTAGGGCCCGTGACTAACCTAGATGGTAGCCACCCTGCCTACAAAGGTAGCATTTCCAGGTTCAATTCCCGGTAAGGGCAATTATTTCTGTGCCAGTTTGTATTTCCACAAGTGTAGCTAATGTGAATGATTATCACTTGAAACGATAACCTAAAGTGAGATACCGGTCTCATAACTTGACATGTATTTACGTTCACGTCTCTCATTATTAAATGTGCCCATGGCTGCTAGTCCTGGGCTAATCGCATATTTCTGAGACATCTATTAGCTTAAACGCAATGCAGACTGCTGCCAACGCATTTAAGTTTTCCTAATCACCCAGTAATTTTTTACAGTGCGCGAGCTTGCGATGGGTTAAGATTTATATAAATCGAATAAGCTGATTGGGTCGAATTAACAAACTTATCTCGGCTGAGATGTCCATCTTAACACACGCCAAAGTAAATGTGAAAGAAAACAGACCCTATCGATCCTTTAATTTATACAGCACGCTTGTACAAATTTCTACGACGCAGTATACAGTACTAACGACGTGTTTCATAACATAAATGCTTTACGTAGGAAGCTGGGTTCTGAGAAAATACTCTCCCGCCGTCCGAGCTAATACAATTTGTTACGGCTTACCTAACATAAATGTCTTTGATGCACTTTGACCCAGCAATTACTCCTAACTCAGTTGCCTTGAATTAGGCATGCATCGATCGCTTTCTGTGTACAAAGAACATTTAGCCCGACCTTAACTTTCTTCGTGTTTAATATTTATCATTCAACTGCAGGGGCTCGCAGACCGACGTGACGTGTAATATCAGCCACAGAAAAACCAATAATCGAATTGTTTGACGTAGGTACTTAATTGGAACGAACGACTTTGTCGATGCATTATTCTGCGGTTTCTGCGGGCGGTTTTAAAAATAGCTCCAGTTTACTTAATAACGTGTCTTACGATACTAATAATCGGACTAACAGACCTAGAAGGACGCAATACTTAGGTCTCTGTTCTAATCTAATATAGTCAGGAGCAATAAAAAAGGGTAACTTTGTATTGAATTACCATAGAAAGTGACCCGTTTCATTGCTCTTGGGTATACACCCATCATTAACGTCGGCGGCGGACTGTGAGCAGTGTTGGTCCTAGGTCGCCCCATTTAGCGTTAGAAATGTACTCAGAGTGGATTCCAATTTTATTAATAAAAAATCAGTTGTAGATGAAAAACCATTAACTCTCCGTCTTTAAGCAAATACGAGTCGTTGGGGAATACGTTAACTACAACCGGAATATAAGCGGATAAGCGGAAGCAAATAAGCGGATTGAGCCAGTGGAGTATTCAGAGTGGGGTACTCCAGTGGTACCGGTACTAAAGCCTGATGGAACAGTTCGGCTATGTGGTGATTTTCGGATCACAATCAATAAGTATTTGCAGATTGATCATTACCCATTACCGACAATAAACAATATATTAATGAAATTACAAGGCAACAATTACTTTTGTGAATTGGATTTACAAGAGGCTTATTTACAAGCTCCGTTAGACAAAGAATCACAAAAATTAGTCACTATAGTTACCGAAGAGGGTATCTACAAATACATATATTTACCTTTTGGTGTAAATACTGGTCCGGGATCATTCCAGAGATTAATTACACAAAAATTAAATGGTATAGATATTATTGTATACATAGATAACATATATGTATATGGAAAAACTTTTACCCCAACATACTACCCCGCCACAAACGGACTGGCAGAACGTTTTGTGGAATCATTCAAAACACATGTAATTAAGATAGTGGAGAGTGGGAAAAAACTAGAATATGCTTGTAATTTGTTCCTCTTTGATTATAGGTGTAGTGTCCACAAATCAACAGGCCAGAGTCCAGCAAAGTTGATGGTGGGGAGAGAGTTGAGATGTCGTTTCTCATTACTGAGACCAAACCCAGTACACGATAAAGTAGATGTAGAGCAAGTTAAATTAACATTAAATAGTAAGGATCATTATAAAACATTTTCAGTGGGAGAAAAGGTAATGGTAAAAGATTCAAGGAAAAATAAAAAAAGTTGGTCATTAGGTAAAATTATTAAAATTGTAGTACCAGGGGTAACTTATATGGTAGAGGTGGATGGTCTCCAGTGGAAACGACATGCCAACTAATTGCTAGAATGTGGGCAAGATTTAGATTTAGAATAGCATTATTTTTAGAATAAGGTAAATATATATATAAGTGCGGGAGAGTGTTATAGAGGGCAACACTTACGTGTTATCTGTTATCTGTGCTTGGGTGTATCTGTGCATTGATATAAACTGGATATACACCGTGTTTTTTTTGATTTACGATAACTTTAAGGGAACGTTCTTTAGGTCAAACAAAGTTAATTTCCCGAAGACAGACAAATGATAAGTCTAACGGTTTTAAAGATATTTAATTTTTAAATTTAATCAGTTAATCACGTTAAACTAGTGTAAAAGGCTCTCTTAATTGATAACAACAATTTTCTTTTAATACTTTATATGACTCTTATGAGTAAAGAGTTTCCAATTGTTAGGTTTGTATACGCGTCAATCTAAAGTGACAATCTTGTACCTGTCAAGTGTTATCTTTACTTGTGTGTGTATGTCACGCCAACATAGACGTATTTGACACTCATTATTAGTTAACTCTAAAGGCCCTTTTAGAATGACCAAAGATAAAAGATTTCATTATTTTGTACTAAACCGAAAAAAAATTTTTTTTTCGCAGTATTTAAAAATCTAATGTACCAATTAGTTTCTATGGATATACCTAGTAATATGCCGAAGTTATCGTAAATCAAAAAAAACACGGTGTATATTGGTGAACAATAAATTGGTGTTTTACTAAGTTTGGTTGTATTAATTAATTACACATCGAATAAACTCCAGATATAACAATAACCATATTTTGTCCCTACTTTACCAAAAACCTCGTCGCTCGAAACACACACACACACACACACACTTGTAGCAAACAACAATTTGATTACAACATATACATCGCGTAACAGCCCTGCAAAGTAAAGTGTGTAAATCCTTGTTCTGATAAAAACTGCAAACGAAACCAAGGATAACCGACGCTAGTGTTACAGTTTATCAAAAATATAAATGTCATAACTTTGCTCACTGGTGTTACTACACCCTACCGTGTTTCTCTGAGCCCAGGGTTCAATAATATAAAACAAAATCCGCAAAGCTTAAACGTGCCGACCTGATTTCCAGCGTCAGAGAGAGAAGTTTGTCCTCGGTATATAAGTCATAAAATCATAGAAAATTGAGTGGGAATGTTTTGCGGACTTGCGGTGACAAAGTTGTAAGTTGTTTGAAAACGTGTCGAAGCAATAACGGGTAGAGGTCAATTATGAGTTCCAACTTTAAACTTACTTACTAACTAGTAGTAGGACCGTCCGGGTCCTTAGTAGCAGTGTTCGCATTGCTGTATTTCGGAGTGGGGACAAGACAACTGGTGAAATTATTAATGTACAGAACGTACACCGTTTTATATTAAATGATAGTTTTCATGTTCTACAGATATGTCTCTTTGCATTAAAATAATTTATTAATAGCGAGTACACTCAACAGCTGATATTGGTGAATCATAGTGCGTTAACCGACATAAACGCAGGTCGACGTAAGTTGATGGTGATCTACTCGTACAGTCAACAACTAAACTTTGGGACCTACCTTAGTTCCAAAGTCAATCTGACATTCTCCAACAATAAGGTTGAGTTTCCTATTAGTTATAAATAATTTGGCATCTCTAATAAATGACATTGCAGACTTTACGCCTATTTTTTTTAATGGGTCACAAACTAACGTTCGGGACCGTACAACGGTGGGTCTCAGACCACCCCCACTCCCTCCCCCCAATTTCATAAGTTGGCCTGTGTGGTCGTTTTCCTTCTCTTTGCCAAAGGGTAAAACTCCAAAGGGTAGAATAAAGAATAGACCTCGACGTTCCACCGTGAACCTACTTTGCCTCTGCGAAGGTAAATTTCTCGTTGCCATGAGGAGGCGCGGGCGTAACGCAATACCCTAAGTGTACTATGTCCACCAGTAAGACCTTATCGTTTTGAAACTGCACAGTTCACCTCAATCAATCATCGGCTTCAAACGTCAAAGTTGGATCCAGAAACAGTTTACCTGGGAAAATACAAGGCAATCCGAGGTCTCCAACAGTTTCAGAAATGATGCGCTCGTTCAAAAACGCCCCCAGGTTATTAAAGCCAACCCGACCTCCCGTCTGCACGGGGCGATGGATTTTTTTAATGGTTTTCCAACACAATCAACGCGAACGTGTTCCGTAGTAAACAAACACAAGGGATTATTGATAGGTTTTTTGGAACTGCCCATCCATAAATACACTTTTGCATATGTTTTTCCACGCTTTTAAAAGCTTTAGCTGAGTCAGCTAAAATAGTCAAACATTACCACTAAAAACACACATGTTAACTTAAATGATAAAAACAACAAAAAAAACACCTTCAAAGACGTAAAAAATAACTTGTTTTCGAATTGTCATTAGGTCACACTGAAGTCAGCTTTTGTTTAAAATATTGTTCTGACTTCCGTTTGATTGACCAATTATGATTTGAAAAGAAGTTATTTTGCGTTTTTGAAGGTGTTTTTTTGTTCTTTTTTGTAAATTATAATTTTTTAGAAATCATAATTTATTCAAATGTGCTTTGTTATAGCCGCTCAACTAGTATCCCGCCTTTTGGCAGAAATATATTTGGCCGAAAGTATGTATCGTTTCCCAACCGTTTCCTTTGCCAACCTGCTCTTATTCTGTAACAGTTAATATTTCAGGATTTATTTCAGTACCATTGTCTAAACCCTATAGATTAGGTTATATTATTTTTCATTAAAATCCTGAAATATTATGTTACAGAAAAAAAGCGAGTTGGCAAATGAAACAGTTGGGAACGACACATTCGGCCAAACATGCCAAAGAGCAGAGAACCCGCTCAGTCTTAAAAAATTGAGATATCTCATTGCCACCTTTCAGGTATTCAGGTACCATTGAGGACTTCCGGTGGCCATCTGTTGTCTTCATCTGCAACTTCACCAAATGATACTTTCTGAATGCAAATACTGGACTTGTTACGGAAAATACCAAAATCACTATGTGCATTTGATATACCTACGATTTGTGATATACGGTTAAAGATATTTATTTTCACAGAATAATTACAAATTCACTTATCGAGAAAATACAAGTTAATAACTCTATATACATACATACTACATTAAATCACGCCTGTTTCTCAGAGGGGTAGAATACAGTGTGTAAATGGAATACGAGCAAACATTTAAACTAGACGTAGGTTATAGCTCTACAAGTCATGTAAATGTGGAATTTCGTTAATAACTCTAATACATAGAGCGCAATTAATTTTTAAAGGTCCCATCGAGCAGCAATGTATAATGCATAACTTTTTCAGACCTTTCGTATATCGGCAGCCAAACTAGCGTAATTATGGCATTTAACGTGAAAAATTAGAATTGTTCTCTAAACAAAAACGTTTTATTTTGTATTATTATTGATTTTAACGTGAAACGATCATAATTTAATGCACCCATGCACGTAAATTGTCGTACATACTACTTACTTATCTTTACTAGGTATCCAGTGTGTCATCTATCACACACATACATTATTCACACATTATTGACATGATCTTTTTTGTGGGCTTGGTTTTATTAATGGATAATATTGCATTTACAGATTATGTATTAATTTAGCGGATTTAATGTGGTATTTATCAACAAAGAACTGTAACTGTCAAAAGAGTCATGACCTGTGGTAATGACAATTTCATAATCAATTCAGATGACCATAGACGAAGAAGTTGTATTGTACCTACCTACATACTTCTTTATTATGAAAACAGTTTAGATATGAGGAATTGCACTACTGCATACAGAAAACCCATCATGTAGTAAAAAAGGATAACTGGATGCTGTTACGCAATAATGTGTCAATCCACAAGGTTTAAGCTATGTTAGTTTTGCAGCTGGCCTGAAGGGCTAAAACGCCCAGAAATAGGAGCTCCGCGCCAGCGCAGATCTGTCAACCCTGTCAATTTGATATTGAAATAGAAATCATTGGTCAGTAGGACTACGCAGTAGAACCACGGGCAAAGAATGAGATTTTTTTACATTTATTAGTGGGATTAGTGGGATTAAGTACTTAAATGTTATTATTGTAGTATGCAAAACTTTGAATTAAGTAGGTGTCTAACTTCCTTCGGTACAATTATTCTGTAGAATAAAGATTAGATTAAAAGAAATGAAAGAAGTTACAAAGTTAACTCGGGCAAAGTACCGTGGATGTTTGTGTTTCAATCACGCAAAAACGGTTTAACGGTTTTGTAGGAATTCGACACCCACGGATCGACTTATTATGACTCATGACACATAGGACAGTTTTTATCCCGATATAAGCGATAAACAATTTCTACGTGGGCAGACTCGCGGGCAAAAGCTAGTAAAAATTCTGCTTGAAACGAAAATATTTTTCATAGTGCCAATAAGATAGAAAACTCTTTTGGCAGGGCAGGTGAGTATAGCCAATGTTGACCTTATGTCATTACGAGTGGCCGTCAGTCACATAACCTAAAGTATCAATCAATGCTGTGTGCCTTGGTTGTTTGTTGATAGATTTTTATTAAGAAAAACGTTATAATTTTGCATTATTATGGAGAACAGGTATCTACATTGTCTTGTGATTTTACAATGGTTTCCCCTGATTTACATCGCTGAGTTTGGAACATCGTGGATCAACTAAGGATTAAACGAAGATATTTTTTTTTAATTTCTGTAAGTGTGAAGGAATCAGTATGTGCATGAACTAAGTGTTTTTTATTAAATTAACAGCAAAATAAAAAGCATTTCCACTGCTTTTCATTCTAAATAAGTTTTAAATACACATAACTACGACTGTGACCCGAGTCTAACCGAGTTTTCCCGAACCACTTGAAACCTTGTCAGGTCGCAGTTAATTGCAGGTTAATTGAGTTATTTGTAATACATTGCGTGGCGAATTAATTAGTATGAAAAAAAAAATTACAACTTAGGTTAACGATACACATGTTTTTATGTTAATTAGGATGCATATTAACCGTCGTTAAAATATTTGCTCGTATTGGATTTACACACTGTATAATAAAATTACATGCCTACTAACTATAATTTTGGTAGTGGTTATAATAATATTAAAACTCAGAGGGTTGGGAATGTTTTTACGCCAAATATTCTTACACTAACTAGGTTGAGCAATAGTCTTAATAACTCAAAGGTAAAAAAGGTCTTAATATTCAATTTTTAAATCTAATTACAAAAATAAAAACACTAAGTATGAGATTTAAGATGATAATTTAGAAAATATTATTTTTAAACCGCATTTTTATTTCTTTATTTACGGCAGTCTTGCAGCTTAGATGTTTAAGTACTAAGGAAGTAAGTCTGTAAGTGCTTGAGCTGCGTGGGAACGGAAGCGTTTCAGATTAGAACCTACCGTAGTTTATTAGCTTTTTTTTCTGTACTAAGGGAAAATCGCTTAAATGTGGCATCTTACCATGTTTTTAAACGTCAGCAATGATTTTACGTCTTTTAGTACTTTTGGTACTTCATTAATTTTATTTTAGAGCTAGAGATCGCCCGCGACTTCGTACGCGTAGAATTAGTTTCCCGCTACTGCCTCTATTTTAACCCCTTAGGGGGTGAACTTCCAAAAAACCTTTCTTAGTGCTCACTTATATCATAAAAGAAGTCCCTCTATCAAATTTCAAGTTTCCTGGTACACTAGTTTCGGCTATGCGTTGATATATACTCGTAAGTCAGTCACGTCGGGGAGATCTTCGATACAGTGTCGGGTTAATCTAGCCCTCGGGTCTTCAGCTAGATTTCGGGTGTTCGGGTTGTCGTGTACAATTGTCCATAAAACTTCTAATAGCTCAGGTTTGGATGAAATGACTCTGCCGTCGTTGGTCTTCAATTGGCTTTGGCCAACGGACAGGTCCCAGGCAAACACCTTAGAGCCACTGTTAAGCTCAATAGCCTTTTCAATACTTTTAGAATTGAATCGGCGTATATCACGCTTGAGAGACTTCGAGATCTGTCTGTTGAGCTGCCGATAGCGACAAGCGTCACCAGAGGACTGCAGAATCATTTCGCGCCTCACCTCCATGAGCCTAAGGGTGGAGTTCGAGAGCTTCCTGGTTTTTGTACGGCGAATCTTGAAGAAATTAGAGCCGACCGTTTGGACAGCTTCCAAAAACCCGTCGTTGTAATCGTCCACGTCGATACCAAGGCACTCGAAACGATTTTGAAGTTCGAGCTGAAATCTCTCGGGGTTTTGGAGCTGAGCGGGTGCCGGGCGGAGCGTAGACTTCATCAGTCGAGACCTTTCAAGCTTGAACTGGATATTCAATGAGCCTCGTACCATACGGTGATCACTCCCGGTTAACCGCACTGATCACGGAGATATCATTAAATATGTGCTTTTTCGTCGACATGATAAAGTCTATCTCATTCCTCGTTACACCATCAGGGCTCATCCAGGTCCACTTCCTATGCTCACGTTTTCTGAAGAAGGAGTTCATCATATGGAGTTCATCATCCTCCTTCTCCATAAAACTGGTCAGTAGGTGGCCCCGGGAATTCCTACGCCCCACTCCAAAATTCCCCACTCTCTGCTCTTCACCGTCTCGTTCGCCCAGCTTTGCGGTAAAGTCCCACATAACAACCGTGAAGTGAGTTTTGGAGCTATGCATGGCTCTGGAAACATCCTCATACATAGTAGACAGGGAGACATCGACTTATAAGTCGATGTCTCCCTATAGTCCCCCGGGGTATACCCCGGAGTGCACCAGACAGGGATACTAGTTTTACTCTAATTTTGTCTATATGCGGATTACCACTTCAAACGGTCTTCCAAAAATATGGTTAACCACCCCACGGTCGAATTTCATTTGCACGTGATGATACAACAAGTTCGATTTTCCCTTGCAATAATATTATGACAGTGACATGTGTCAAACTAAGCGATAATTAGATCTCACAGAAACTTTTATCAAAACTGGTAGATCACTTTCTTCGCCGAGCGTACAAGCCCGAGGTATTTTTCTGTATTAAGTTATTTTTGAAAGAGCTCTATTTCTAGTTGGAGGATTAAAAACACCGATCTTTTTATTTTTAGCCATAATTGGTTTTCGCAATATTTATGCTAGCGTGAGTTACGTTGCATTCAGGTGTACAAAAGATCCAGACAGAGGCTGCGCCTTGTTTACCAATCCAACGACACCATGGGGTGAACGAGAAAAAAAAACATCCATTCGGTACGCATGGGTACATTTTTTCATATTTTTTCAATATTTTATTTTACCTATTTGTTGGCGTCACTAATATGTACATTCATGCCAAGTTACAGCTTTCTAGTACTAAGAGTCTCTGAGCTAGGCTGCGGACGGACCGACGGATGGACGGACGGACGGACATGGCGAAACTATAAGGTTCCTAGTTTGACTACGGAACTCTAAAAAGTGTGTACTAATTCAGTACATATTGGGTACAGCAGCGTAATGTTTTAGTAAATGTCAAATTCGCAGCACAGCAACCCGAAATTCAGATAATTTGTACTCTCGATCTATTAAGGTACATTTTTTGAAGTAAGTACAAATTCGGTACACATTTTCTACATTAGCGTTAGGTCTTCTCTCAGACAGCCGTCAATCGCGACGCGCGCACCGCGCACCCGCGGCGCGGCGCCTGGCATCACGCCGGCGCCGCCGTGGAGTTTAAATAAACTCCTGCTGTTGCAAAGGTTGCTAGCCTGTATAAATGAGATGTTTACATAAATGTATACGTTCGTTCGTTCAAATAGTTTGCATGATTTAATGTGCCGCTAAAATAGTTACAACCACGCGCACAAAGCGGTGTCAGCCACTTCAAAGGATTGTACTGCACGCCCCAACACTGCAAGGGTTGTGTTGAACGAACTGTATATGTGAAGGTGTGGATGATGTCGATTGGTTACATGAATCGGCTTTTATCGAAGCTGTGAAAAAAAAGTCATGAATATTGGGTATATCTTGTCACTGACTCTACTATACTACTACTGTTATACTACTACTTTGCTGTGTTGGTGCCGGCCGAGAATAGCACCACCCCATCTCTTCCCGTGGGTGTCGTAAGAGGCGACTAAGGGATAAACCGGAGGATGGGCAGCAGCGTCCTCCGCGGACTACATGGTATAACTGCGGTCGCCAACCCGCCTGCCAAGCGTGGCGACTACGGCATTTTTCCCCCCAATGGTATGAGTTTGAGTGGAAAGCCTTGGGGGAGGCCTATGTCCAGCAGTGGACGTCTTTCGGCTGACATGATGATGATGATGATGATGACTCTACTATACCTATTTGTGTATGATGTAATTAATACCCCTTTATCCCATTAAAACTCGAAACCTGGGATTTTAGATGTAATTAATGGTTTGTTCTTTTTTCTATGGTAATAAACTTATTAGCTTCCTCTCTTTCAAAAATCAAATAATTTAGATAAATAAGAACAAAAACAAGGTTACATTAAACAAATAAATTAAAATATTGATTTATTTTAAATATGTATTTCTTGTAACACAATTAGGTGAGGCCTTTATCCGGCAGTGGGACACTAACTTACACAGGCCAAAAAATATATGTATGTACTTAAAATAAAAGCGGGGACCCTGTCACATGTATGTGCCTTCAGCCTATCGGAACCCTGACCGACCATAGAACGTTGTCACAGTAGTAACATTATAGAACAATTTGTTTGGCACTTGTTACGACTTGAATAATAACGTCACTGTGACACAGTTCTGTGGTGGGCCATGGTTCCGACGGGCTGAAGGTACATACATGTGACAGGGGTCCCCGATTTTATTTTAAGTACTTTTTTTTGGCCTGTGTAAGTTTATTTATTTATTTATTTATTTGAAAAACAAATTACACAGCATTACAGTTAAACACCAAGGCACTGTGAAATTCATACATTGTAACAAAAATACAAACACTAACAATAAGTAAGAACACATAGCACAGCAGATAACAATATTAAGATTTACAAACAATTTAACTGAAGACGGTCGGTTATCCATCGCCTCACAGAACCTTGTACATTCACCACATATACTCCTCCAGCTACCTGCAAATACATCGCAGTCAGGTGCTGAGTCGAGAAGCGCATTAAGATATTGTAAAGCGCGAACAAGTGGTGAATTCCTGTATGACACAGTGCGCGCCTTCGGAACTGCGAGCAGATCGCGGTGGCGTGGCCGAAGATTAAACTTGGATTGAGACAGTGAGGGTACGAGTAGGCGTACCAGTTGCGCCACCAGCTCCGAGTAGTCCGAGTCTCCACGCAATATTCGACACACACCTGTCAAGAGCCCATAATTACGCCTCGCCACCAGAGAATTAAATCCCAAGGTGCCAAGCAGAAACTTCGTTGGGTAAAGATAAGGATAGTACCCGTATGTTTTCTTGTATAAGAAACGCAAAAATGCCTTTTGGATTTTCTCCAGAAGCAAGACGTAAGTGACCTCATGAGGATTCCATACTATAGACGCCGCCTCCAGTTTGCTCCTGACTAGAGCAGTATAAACAAGTTTAATGGCATTGACATTGAAAAACTCACGGGCATTGCGTATGACAAACCCCAACCGCCGGTAGCAGTCGGAAGCCAGAGTTTTCATATGAACATGAAAGTTAAGGTGTGTATCGAAAATTACACCTAAATCTCTCATAGTATCGACGCGTGTAATGGGTTCCGTTCCTAGTAGGTATTTTGCAGATAAGATACCATGAGCACGGCAAAAAGACATCACAGAACATTTTGAGGTATTGAAAAGAAGTTTGTTGTCAATGCTCCATTGATAGACCCGGTTAATGTCCTCTTGAAGAGATTCACAATCAGAGGTTGCACGCCATATATGAGCTTCAGGTCGTCAGCGTAGAGCAGGCACCCGGCATATCTAGGGATAGAAGCCAAGTCGTCTATCATAATTCCGAATAGAAATGGGCCCAAAATCGAACCCTGGCTGACTCCTGAACTAGTCCCGTAGGAATTGGACACAAAGCATCCGTGTTGAACGTACTGCTGCCTGTCGCGTAGATAACTGGCAAAGAACCGGAGCAGTTTGGGCGAGAAACCTATGTTACATAACTTGCTTAAGAGTATGGTCACTATCCACGCGATCAAAGGCTTTTTTAAAGTCAAAGTACAACACGTCAACCTGTATTTCTTGGTCCAAATGCTTAGAAATGGAGTCAACCAGGGTTAAAAGATTGGTTTCGACTGAACGCTTCGGCCTAAAACCATGTTGTGAGTCCCAAAGATTTGGTTTTATTTGATAGTCTAGAAGTTTGTTGACGATTGATTCAAACAACTTGGCAATTGAAGAGAGAATGGCTATGGGACGATAATTTTCAACACTTGCTCTATCACTAGACTTGGGAATAGGGCGCACCCGTGTGACCTTCCACTGATCAGGATACTCCCCAGTACTTAGAGCTAGGTTGAAAATATGGGACAATGGCAGTACCAGCCAATCCTTACAGCCCTTCAAGATATACGCCGAGATACCATCAGGACCCAACGAGCTTTGGGGCTTAAGACGAGCTATGCCAGATTCTACATCCTGAGGGGAAATCGTGTCGATATGAACATGGTTCGCATTAACTGACCTGTCATCCCTCATAATCCCTGTATGATCAAGTAAAGGTACGCGGGTGAGGAAGACGCTGGAGAAAAAGTTCGCAAAAGCCTGAGCAGCCTCTATACCTTCATGAAGCTCTCCATTATACACCTGATTCTCAAAACCGCCTTTGGATTTTAAATTACCTATATGTTGCCAAAAAGCTCGAGGATTACTTGTAATTTCGGTCTGAATACAGTTAATATAATCATCGTAAGCTCTAGATGTTTTCCGTTTAATATCAGCTCTAAGCTTAGAAAAAATTGTATATACACCCCTATTACCAGAGCGTTTCCACTCACGATGCAGAAAAGCCTTCTGTTTAACATCCTTGATGAGATCTGCCGTAGACCAGACCGGATAAGATCTGCAGGGCTTACAAGACCTTCTCTTCCCAGGCATGCACACGTCGAAAATACCATAAACTATCTCATAAAAGTGATCTACGGCGACATTGACATTACGGGCTTCAAAAACATCCTTCCAGGCCACGTCAGCGATCAGTTGGTAAAGAAGTACGTAATCACCCTTAGGAAAATTCCAGTCACGCGTTGTATCTACATTACTAGCTTCTATTTTCCTGGAGTAACTTCTGGCTTTTGTGAGCGGAATGGAGATTACCAGGGGAGGGTGATAAGCGTCGGGATGCGGAACTAGACTACCCTCCGTAAACTCACTGACCAAGACACCACGAGCGCGCTCTCGCACCAACACCACATCTAACACTCCTCCATGCGCATTTAATACCTCATTCATCTCTATCAATTCGCACACTGTAGTAAAATAACAATAGTAACTTAGGATGCCAGAAGAAGTATACTTAGGATTCAGGTTTAAGTCCCCGACAATAATGACAATGCCGATAGAGTCAATAAATGATTCTATCTTTTGAAAAAACCGCATATACACACTCTCGGAGGAGTTGGGTGGAATGTATATAGCAGACAAATAAAATATGGTATCATCTACCACGTACGATGTCCACAGATCCTCACCGTCGGCAGTTTCAAATTCACGTCGACGTCGTAGATTAATGCCTGGCCTGGCAGCCACCAGTACACCACCTCCCTGTCGGCCAGTGGCACGATCACGGCGTAGGACACTCCAAGCACCTCCTACTAGTTCAGAGTCTTCGACTGATAACGACAACCATGATTCAGCGACGACAACAATGTCACTTTCGTGAGCGAGAATACAGTGTCTAAAATATTTCAACTTGGTGTTGAGACCTCTGACATTTTGATATGCAATGCTGATAAAGTAGTCATTATAGTTATTACTTGGTTCAAAATGATTTTTTGGTTTGCATTGTTTGCTTTCGAAAAAACCACATTTTAACCCTAGCATTGTCAGGCCACACATCCGCAGACAAGCATTTTTCATAAAAAGGGACAGGAACACCAAGTTTATACGACTTGTATTCGCCTCTGGACTTCAGCTCCTCCACGGTACACGTTCCCTGCTCACAGAGTTCCTCTAAGTATTTCTGGACTTCTCCAGTACACGACATCATATTCCACAGATGGATGTTTCCGTACTTCAACCGCCCTGAGAGTAGAGACATTTGGCCCTCCAGTACAACGTATTGAGGTTAGGCGTCTCTGCTTCTTTTTTGTTGGTGCTGCCTTCCATCCTTTACTCGTAGAATTATCATTATCATCTGTTGACATTTTGTCGCCGGGAGGACCATTCCACTGGGAGCATGCAGCGCTATAATTATTGGAAGGCGAACTTGCGGTTGGGACTTCATTAAGTGTCTCCACTAAAGTAACGCTGGGCAAGGTACTCGCTGTTGCAATTGGACCTACGACTTTTCTGCTCTTTTTGTCACATTTCTTTTCCGAGCCACGCGTTCCTTCAGTGTTCCCAATCTCGACACCCATGTTACCCAGCCTTGGTAGCACCGATGAGGGGGCTAGTGCAGGGGGCGAGGCACAACGGGACTCCAAGGACTGTTCTAATTCCTCAAGTTTGGCGCAGATCATCTCAACCCTACTCGTGCATGTAGTAAGGGCCGACTGGCACTGCCCCATGGTAGAAACTGCATCAGCCATCTGTTCGGACAAGCAGGTTATTTGATCTCGAAGTAGTATGATTTCCAAGGCTGTAGGCACCGACATAGACACACCAGACTCTGGCGACCGTCGTGGAGATCGTCGAGGGGCAGGCTCCGGCGAGGCTGGAGGGACAGTGGAAGGTTTCCTGAGTGCTACATTTTTTATAGTAAGGGGGGTACCCACCGGGGTCTCACAATTCCGTCCTTCTTTTTTGGCAGCACACTCACAGCACAGGTACATTCGGGACAAGCCCATATAGCTTTTTCGGCCTCTGAAAGAGACTTGTTGTTGCATGCATAATGGTATAACTTCCCGCATGTCGCCACCATGCATTGCAGATATTCTGCGCCGGCGCGCCCACCAACAACTCTAAACGGCAAGCGCCGCACGTCATACTATCATCCAGTACTGATGCCATCATGTCCGCTCACTTAATGCAGCGCCTAAAGGTACCAGGACTCCAGAAGCGCAACGGAGCTCTCAGTACAAATAGCAGCAGCAAAAATTTGCGTAAAAGACGTCACATATAAAATGCTGACGTATTCACTCACACTCACACCTTATAGCTGCGGGGAGTACCAGAATCACATAAGTGTATAGCAGGTCGTAGCCCTTAGCGACGCAGCGTAGCAGAAGGGGTGCGTGAGCGTGACGTCGTAGCAGCGTAGCACACACCCGCGGTCCGTAGCATAGGCGAGACGTACCAAGGTACCAGGAGCTCGAGCAGTGTTGATAGGCGAACTCAGCGTACAGATTGCTGCTCCGTTGGACTTATGCACTCCTATTTTCTCTCGTGAATTAAATTAAGTTAAAAGTTGATTTAATTAATTTTAAAAAATTCAGCGTGGTGACTTAGGCACGACTACACCTTGCGGAGGTCCGGGAGGGAGGGAAAAGTTAGTGTTCCACTGCCGGTTAAAGGCCTCACCTTCAATCTTTTTTTTTAATAGCTCTTAATATAACCAAGATAATAAATAGAATTTAACATGGAGTATATATGGACGACCTGTTACATGACGTCACACTGCATAATTGACAACAATTCATATGTGCTATGGCCGTAAAATAAAAATACTGTTTGTAGATTTTACACTGCTGATTACAGTAAAAATAAAATTTGATTTTTTCATTCAGTAGTTTTTTTATATTTAGGAAAAACAGTAAAAAAAGTTGGATTGTGAATGTTAGGTATACACTTATAGAGCCCTTAGTTCATTCATAATAGGAATAGAAAAAATACGCAACTGTCATTGTCATGTCCGTTTTTTATTTTATTTATCTGACGGATTACTTGATTCTAACGATGACGACACTCTTTCGATTCTCAATATTCTCATAATACTATTGCTTTAAAATGAAAGTGACTGGCGGATTCGTAAAAGCAGATAGCAGATAAATAACGTTGGAGCGAACGACAACGAATGGTTGACAAGTGACATGACATGACAGTCAGTTCTGTTACTTTTTTATTTTATATCATGCTAAGATCACGACATCAGTATTCCTAACTTTGTATATACGGTATTTTTAATGACTATTTATTTAATAAATTATTAACGACTAATTTAAGTAAAATAAAGGAAAACCGAGAAACACGGGTAGTCTAATTTTTAATCAGCTATTATAAACGCGGAAAAACAGATATACTTTTTTTTTGAAATGTTGTCAATTATCGGATCTCTCCGTCTAATCGCTGCCTAATTAGCAGTTGGAAAAGTTTTTATAATTCGTATTTGTTTTTCAATTTTAATTTCCTTTTAGGATATCTTTTACGGTATTTTCATATTTTGTTACGAAAAGCGATTTGAAAAATCTAAATACTTAATATGTAGTGTATGCAATGCGTTCATTCATAAATAATATAATCAATCAATCAATTTATTCACATTTATTGGCGAATTAAAAAGACCGGAAAAGTGCGAGTCGGACTCGCCCACCGAGGGCACGTGGCACGGTTAACTCAATTCAAAGTTTGGACTGTCCCGTTTCCCTAAAGATCCTGTTTTTTGTGATTTATTTAAAAATGTACAGATTTCAGAGTTTTTTTTTTTTAAGTTTGATTTGTTCACAGCTTCAAGGGACTGTAGATCGAAGTATATGGTTTTAATTCCAACTCGATACCTTCACTCGTTCCTGAGATAAGGGGTCTTGACAGACAGACGGAGAGACAGACGAACAACAAAGTGATCCTATAATGGCCCTGTTTCTTCATTTTGAGGTACGAAACCCTAAAAACGTAAAAATATATCTATTATTTGCATTGCATTATTTGCACACATTAACAAACACAATACAGGGCCTCTTTTCTACAGTATGATACACCCGCGGGGCCGTACATTTAAATATACCTATAATAAATACAAGTATTTTAAAATCTTTTTTAATATTTTTATCTTATCCATTACCCTACCGCCAAACAGTAGTGTTCGCATTGTTCTGTTCCAGTGTGGGATAAGACGGTGTAATGACTAGCATAGAGGCATTCCATCTTAGTCCTCAGGGTTGGCAACGCATTTGCAGTCTTAGGCTTGCAGGTGGCCTGTGTGCTCGTTTGTCATCACAATGCAATAAAAAAAAAAGTATTGCTCGATGGCCGTATAGATGTTAGGATTGATTTTGCGATTCGTGTCTCTGTTCCTTTACAAAATCCACAAGCCAGGATTTATTCAACATACCTACGCATCACCGCCAGTGAGTGAATATTACCACTACCGTGAGTTGCTATCAACAACTCATACGAGTATTACGTTCTACAGTAGAAAGCGAGTAAACCTTCGAATAGATCTCGATTCAACTCGTACCATGAGTGACATAAACGATTACTATGCTCGTTAACGTTAATTCAATATTTCATGTACGTGTGTTCGTTACGTCATGGAGTAACGTGCCTAATTCCACACCAAACCTGAGTACGGATGATATTGGGCACCACCATACCATACCATGTCTTCCATTTAAGCATATAGAAATAACCCTACTAATTTGGGGCATCCGTGTTACTTGTTGTTTGCAATACTCGTATTTTACACTAAATAATGTATTATGAACATAATTTTGATAAAACAATAATTGCAGCAACAATAATCCTAAAAGGTTTAGGATCCACTTACTTAGTGAAATAGTTAACTACGGTCGTTACGGTATTTTTCGATGATATTAGTCGAATTTGTGTCTCATTGTCCGATCTTCTACGGCAACAGTTACAAAACGTTAGGGAATTTGCCGTTGGACTCATACTAGCGATCTGTAGTTCTACAACTGACCGCTAGAGGCGCGGAGAATTCTCCATACAATTAATTAACGCCGTTGCTAGCGAGTATGGGCGCTGTGTAAACTCATGGTACGGCGGGTACGGATGAGCCGGGTCAGAGCAAAGGCTGACTGCATTCGACGGCACATTGAACGTCGATGCTACACTAATTAAAAATCGGGCAAGGGCATTTTGGAGCGTCCTGCGAGGGTGAAATAAAACTCTGAAAAATATATTTAATGTCAACCGGCTGTGGACATGCAACATCAGCGAAAATTGCACTTTCTCAGTTCAATATTTGCTAAAGGGTAAAATATGATAATACCCTGTACATAATGATGTTTTAGGGCTATCCAATGATACCTCAGTCGATGTTACCTCAGTAAATGTAAAAGAAAATGTTTAGCTTTCCTTTACATGTACGGGAGAACCCGAAAAAAAATTTCTACTTTGTCGGCGTAATTTAAATCTATAACTATGCCAAATTACAGATTTTTAGTACAATGAGTCTCTGAGCTAGACCGCAGACAGACGGACAGACGGACATGAAGAAACGCTGGGTGCCTAGTTTGACATTCGTACCCTAAAAACTGCACCGTTGCACGTTCACTAATTTAAATGTTAACTTTTTGTATGATTTGCTTACACTACATTCTGTACTATGATCACACGAAATTTAAAGCTTGTATGTTTTACCGTTTTTACGATAAACCAAAAATAAAAATACGATTCTTGTATGTATTTTAATTTGTTGGGATTCCATAAAAAATTAAAGAAAAAAATATAATTCAATTTCTCTTACGGTTCAAAAGATACAGCTGTTTACAGTTTAGACAGGCAGACTGTAACGAGGTTACCAAACCTCCTTTTTGCGTTCCTGGCCACTTTTACATTTCGTTTAAGTTCTTTCCAAATTCAAAATTGTCAATGATCTATTGGTATTTGGATCTATAAATCAGTCTCCAGAGAAAATTTCGATAAGCGCAGACACGGGTCCCGTGTCTCGCTGTTTCATTATATTTAATTTATTTTTTATTTTAAAATAATACTGTAAATCTTTCTATTTCCATAATATAATATTTGAAGAATGCGATTTATTTAAGTCTCCCAGATACTTACCATCCTACCGTTAGAAATGGCTCTCCGGCGGGGAATCGAACCCCGGTCTCCCGCGTGACAGGCGGACAGTGTAGATTTAATTAGGTCCCGTTTGGCTCCCATGAGAGAGCATGGGAGTTCACAGCACCTTAAAAATGACGATGTACTTTTGAATTGGCCGCACGCTAATAAAAAGTTGGGAAAACTATGTTTATTTACATATTTTTTTTATGACAATGAGAAGGCACGCGAGCACTCAGGCCTTACATATTTTTAATCATTCATTGAATTTTGCCATTGTTATTGTTAAAGTATAGCGACACTTGCAGCGCTAAGGCTGGGCATTCATGACTGCTCCAACAAACAGAATAGCAGCGCCGCGTCAAAATCGATCCGTGAATGACCAACTATAGCATTAAAAAGGACTAGGCGCGGGCCGTTGGAAGACAAATGGACGGATAGCCAGTGCGATCCGAATGGAAGTATCATGAATGTCGAATGCCTCCATCTGTCGCCGAGACAAACGGTGCGTCCGTGAATGCCCAGCTTTAGACGAAGACGAGCAATAAAACAATGTGTTACGACTGTTACGAGTTCTAAATACTCTTTCACACGCAATAAAACAAGTTTTGCATTGGTGTAATGCTATCAACATTATCAATAATCGGAAACTTCATGGTTGGAACTTAGAACATGAACCAGGGCGTACACGGACGCGCCGTTTGTCTCCGCGCCAGATGGATTGCATATCTAGGATAGAATAGGCGTAACATTTTGACCACATTCACGGGCGCGCCACGCCATGCCTCAACGGTGCTTCATCACGGAGCAGACTGATTAGAAAATGACAGCCAGAGCTCATTTACGACGATGCTATTTGGATTGGAGCGGTGGCGTGGCGTGTTTATTTTATTATATATGGTTATGCACGATAGTTCTATTTGGAAGCCACGTTAGGGTGTCGTGCTGGGTTTCCGTCCAATTGGAAATCCATCAGACCGCGCAGTGTCCGTTCATTTGACCAAAAGTACGTTTGACAAACGTATCATTTTACAAACTTTCATTTCGCAAAAACGTGTTTGTGCTTAACCCATAGGTTAAATGAGCTTAGTTAAGTTAGCTAAATTAGGTTAGGTTACAATATCGACCACAAAAAACTTGAAACTAATACGGCGGGAAGTATCTCTTTGTGAAATGAAAGTTTGTAAAATTATATAGTTTGTCAAATGACGATTTGGTAAAGCATTAGTGAACCGATTTTAGCAGGTATAAATACTTTAATCACCTGTATCTCAAAAACCAATGATGTCTCCTTAGTCGTGATACTTTTTCATTCAAATTCGTTATATGTGCTTTCAGTGAAGATATTTTTCAGATTTCGGATTTGTAGTTTAGGCTGTAAGGGGTGAGGGGACACTATACTAGAAAATTACAAATTATTAGCGCTTTAAAGCTTAATATTCCGTAAACGGATCTCTTAATCGTAAAATTGCTACCTAAGCCGCAATATTTTTTGAAAGACCTATCCAACGACACCCCACACCATGGGGTCCAAAAAAATACATCCAAACGTAACGTGTAGGGGAGGTACATTAAGAAAACGGTTACGTAGAAAGCGGCGCCCTTATTTAATCTCTCCTCTTTAGTGTCGCCCTGAATAAACACCGTTTCTTTTTTGAATATAAAAATACATAAAAACAATAAAGACTTAAAATACTCGCGCTCATACCACTAATACTTTCCCACTTCCTTACCAGTTATCTTCAGACTGCTTCGTAGACAGGGTAACTACCAACAAGCACATTTAGCTCCAACAACCCGCTAGTCGAGTTCTCTGTTCGGATATTCGATGCAAACCAGAAATAAACAGTTTACAGAGGCCGTAAACAAGAGGTTTCACGGCATCGAAAACGATTTTAGAAAACTGTCAAACGACCAAGCGCTTGATACGACCGTCTGACAGCTTACGTCAATCGCATACATTTTCGATAATGGAATCGACTACGGCTACTACGGCTATGGTAGGAGACGATTTGCACCGGGCTGATTATTCGATAAAAAGTATTTTATATCAAATTTATTATGCTAAGTAATTAATATAGATGGTAGGCTGAAATATTTCATTCCAGTATATTATTATAATTAATTAAAAATGAAATTTGTTTAAATAAAATGCAATTGTTCGTTTAATAGACAAATTACACACCAATCGAAAGTATGAAGCTTATACAATATGCAAAAGTTAGGTTAACAATTTTGCCCCGTCAAACTATTGGGCAGGCAGGCAGGTATAAACAGGTAAGTCGGTACTAATAATTTGCACCAAACCTAACGTTTACATATTCTATAGGCTTCACACTTTCGATTAGTATGTAATTTGTCTATTAACAAGCATTTTAATTTTTTAATTTTTTCATTAATGATTTTATTATATTTATAAGTACTGGTCAGAATTTTTTAAGCCTATTCGCCACATATTATTTAGCGTATTCAATTTGATATAAAATACTTTTCATCGAATAAACAGCCCGGTGCTAATCGTCTCATATTCGGATATTATTATTACTGTAACACGTAGCGCTTTGTGGCAGCGAATGAACTATGTAGGTAAACCGAGAATGCTTTTATGCAGTCATTCATTTGATTGTCTGTCTTACCAAGAACTCAACAATGCAATAATTAGCGGATAACAGTATAAATACTGGAGAATGTACTTAATTCCGCAGCGCCGCGGTAATACGAGTATGTAACTAAGTACACAGTACATTGTGCTCGAGACAAAGCCTTTGTGTTAGTTTGCAACCTATAATAATTTAGTTCCATTCAACAGGTTTGATACGGGTGTTTTGTGAGAAAGAGATGATACACTTCTTATAGGGTTGTGAGGGTTTGTGAGGTTTGTTGCCTTTCAATCATGTTTTCTCGGGTTAATAAGATAAAAGATAAAAAAGATAAAAGAAATGTATTCATTAAGTAGGTCGCTCGGGCACTTTTACACGTCAAGAATCTACCAGCGCTTCCCAAGAGGAGAAACGCCGCAAGAAACTCAGCAGTCAGTAATTATTTAAACATATTTCATATTACGAGGGGCGGCTGAAAAGTTCAAAGCCTAAGGTAGAAAAAAAATGTTCAGATTTTTTTTACTATTTTTATTTTTCAATATAATCTCCCTCTAATTCAATGCATTTATTACATTTTTTAAATAATGCTTTTAGACCGTTAAAAAAATAAGTTTTATTTTGGCTGTCGAAATGTTCCTGTACAGCCGCCTTCATCTCTTCATCACTGCCAAATCGCTTTCCCCTTAAATCTTTCTTCAAATTGCTGAATAGAAAATAATCACTAGGGGCCAGATCTGGACTGTAAGGTGGATGATCAATTTCCACGAAGCCAGTTTCCTTCAGAGCAAGCTTGGCAACACGAGCGGTGTGAACGGGGGCGTTGTCTTGCAATCTCGTTTCTCGACTATGGCTTGTCGCGCTTTTCTTAATAGCTCACCATAATAAACTGCATTTATTGTAGAGCCTTTCGCCAAATAGTCTATTAAAAGAATGCCATCGCAATCCCAGAACACGGTGGCCATTAGCTTAGACGCCGATCTTTGAACCTTGAATTTCTTTGGCGGCCTTTCACCCTTTTCGATCCACTGCATAGATTCAGACTTCGACTCTGGATCATACTGTCTGATCCACGTTTCATCAACAGTTACTATGCGGGAACAAACTTCATCTAAACCTTCACATAATTCTAAAAATGCCTGAGAAGTTCGAACACGACGTTCTCTATCGAAAGCTGTGAGCATTTTCGGCACCCAACGAGCACTTACTTTTGTCATATGCAAATGTTGATGCAAAATCTCTCCAACTCTTTCCTTCAGCTATTTGCCAAACCTTAATTCTTCGATCCTCTAATACTAACTTTTTGACTTTTTCAGTATTTTCTTCAGTCACAACCGATATTGGCCTTCCTGAGCGAGGATCGTCTTCGATCGACTCCCGTCCAAGTTTAAAAAGTCGACTCCATTTTTTAACAGTGGCATGAGAAGGGCCAGATTCACCGTAAATACTAGACATTTCTTCAAAAATTCTTTTCGGTGATTTGTCACTTTTCGTGAGGAACTTAATGACTGCACGGTGCTCAATTTTCGTTATATGCGTTGATAATTCACACATGATGACCTTTAGCGTCGGATATCTCGAGATGTAATAAACAAAAGACGACATTTTTTTCTTTTATTTATTAACTTTTTAAATGGTCTTTTTAGTGGCCAGTATCGCTAACGCATATGCAACCTCAAAATACCTTAGGCTTAGAACTTTTCAGCCGCCCCTCGTACAATGGTACTACTTAGTCTAGCATTATATAAAGCTACAAATATTAAATTAATTATAATATCAAATAACATGTGCAGTTCAGCAGGAAAACATGCCAAAAATGTTACGGGAGAGATAGAGAGTGAAAAGAAAAAAGAAAAAATAGAATCAACTACTTATGTGTATGTGTATAAGAGATGGTACAAGACCACATAACAAGTACAAAACAGTACAAAAAAAATCTAAAATTGACCGCAACGCGCTATGCAAGTCTGTGTAATTTAGATTATTATCTCAAGTTATTTTGTTGTAGTCACTCTCGGAAACTATTCACAAAGTTAGTTTCTACCTTGATTCATAAGGGACAGTGTTTGTGGCCTGATCTGCATTTGATAACCAGTGCTAAACCTAATATAAAGTGCTTACGGCGAGATTTGACTACGAAGTTAACGAGTGTTCGACCCAAACCCATAAGCGCCGTGATCTGCATGGCGCTTACGCTCTTTTGACCGCGGCCCAACGATCAATTAACGCGGTACTTCGTTAGTTAAACTAAACTCTGTTCTCGGTTCACCTTCATAGTTTGTGAGAAATAATATTTGTGTATAATGGAATGTGTAAAATGCTCCGTTATTGCCAAAGTAGAGGAACAGATGAAATGTACTGCTTGCTCGGGGCTATACTACTATGCTTGTGTCGGTTTAACAGAGACTGATTTTAAAAAGATACTCCCAATGAACAAATTAAAATGGAAATGTCCATCTTGTAAACATGCTAAAAAGGGCAACAGTCACCACTCCAGCCCGGTCGCTCCCAAGGACCATATACCTATCGATGAGAGTAATCTGTCCCACTCAATTATATATATTGATGCCAGGTCAATAATGGCCCATATCGACTCCAGGTTCAACATACTGCAGAGCACCATTGAGTCATTTAAATCGGATGTCACCGAGCAGCTCAATAAATTAGCAGGGACAGTGAGCGCCTGGGAGATAAAGATCAACGACCTCGAATCAGCTGTAAATACAGTAACGAACTAAGTTATCAAGCTGGAATCCGAGCGGGAATCCTTACTTTCTGAGATGAGCGATTTAAAGCGCACTTTTCAGTCGCTTAAACTCGACAATACGCGTAACGAGCAGTGGGTCCGCCGGTCTAACCTGCAAATAAATGGGGTTCCTCAAACAGAAAGTGAAAACTTATTCCTAGTAATGCGGAACCTTGCCAGTAAAATCGGGTTACCCATCAACATGGACACGGATATCGACTTTATTTTATTTTTTTATTTTTTTATTTGTTGCTTGATAAAACAGAGTTTTACATGTCAAAAGTTCAAAACACAATAAGTTACACTAATTTCTATAAATATTAACTTAAATTATCTATTTATTTATTTATTTATTGGAAAACCATCTATACCAAGTATGTCAATATAATATTATGTACCTAATCAATTGCTTGGGCAGCAAACCAGTAACCAGTCAGTTAGCCATTGAGAAAGTCGTCGATAGTGTAATATGCGTCAGATACAAGTTTAGCCTTTAATTTATTAACAAAACGCCTCATATTTGGTGCATTTTTAATTTCTAGGGGTATTTTGTTGTATATCATAGGCCCTATTGAGTGGAGACATTTTTTTGACTTTGCGAGACGTGTGGCGGGTGGGCGCGGTTCGCCACGCCGCCTGGTGTGGTAGTTGTGCGAGTCACCGCGCGTCGGGAATCGTTCAAGGTTACCTCTCACGTACTTGGCTACTTCAAGGACATAAAGGCTCGGGAGCGTGAGAATTTTGGTTTCCTTAAACAATTCACGAGCCGGGTGATCCCAGGCAACGCCACATATGCAGCGAATCGCTCGTTTTTGAAGCCTAAAAGGCCTATCGCGGTTGGCTGAGTTTGCCCACAGATCAACGCCATATATTAACAGGGAGTGGAAATAGCCAAAATATGTTTTTCTTACGCTGTCAGGGTGTAGACTGGGTCGCAGCCTACTGAGTGCGAAACAAGCGGACGACAGACGATCGCATAGTGAGTCAATATGGGAACTCCATGTTAATCCATAATCTATGATAAGACCCAGATACCTGACTTCGTCAACCTGGGGAACAAGTTGATTATAACAGTATATATTTAAGTTGTGTTCTTTTCTCCCGTGTAATGAAAATTGTATTATGTTCGTTTTTTCTACGTTCAATAACATGCCGTTAGCAGAGAACCAAGATGCGACCTCTGACATCACCTTATTCAGCTTTACTTTGAGGTCCTGATGATTATTAGCAGAGACGATGACACAACCGTCATCTGCGAACAGTACAAATTCCGCGTCGTCAGAGGCGGTTGTGAAATCGTTCATAAGTATTAAAAACAGGTTGTTTCCGATAGCGGAACCTTGCGGTACGGCACAGTCACCAAGTTCCAACAAGTCAGATCTCGCAGCACGAACGGATGTTAGTTGTTCACGGCCATCTAGGAAGGAAGAGATTATGTTTCTAAAGTTACCAGTAACACCATAGTGGTCTAACTTAGAAATAATGAGAGGGTGAGCGACCAGCTCGAAGGCGCGCGACAGGTCGCAGAATATGGCGGCAACCTGTCGCCCGCCGTCGAGGTGGCTGGTCACCCGTGTCACGACGTCTCGCGCCGCGTCTATCGTCGATCTGCCAGGTTGGTAGGCGTATTGTTGCATGTTTATTAAATTATTGGTATTAAAATGAGACATTAATCTATCGCTCAATAGACGCTCGAAAACTTTAGAGAATAGCGGTATTAATGATATCGGCCTGTAATTTTATAACATGTTTGGTTCGCCTTTACCTTTGAAGATTGGCTGAACTTTAATTTTCTTTAGGTTACTAGGGTAAGTACCACTGTCTATACACCCGTTGAGCAGATTACACAGTATGTTGATGATAAACTTTGGTATTAGGTCTAGTAAGCGGGTGGACATATCATTAATGTCTTTAGACTCCTTGCGTTTTATATTTCGGATACTTTTTTCAACACATTGCAATTTAACCGGTTCAAAGTTAATGAGGTTTGAGTGTTTGTCTACGTACTTACTTAAATAGAATAGTGCGGCCGGGATATCAGTGCGAGCTCCGGTGTTCTTGTTAGCGTCGACGTAGAACCGGTTTAGCGCTGCAGCAGTGGCGGCGGCGCGGGACTCAGCTGACCGGCCAGCTGACTCGCTTATCAGTACGTCCAGCGCATCACTTTTTTTATTACCTCGACCTGTCTCGGATGCTATTACCCGCCACGATGATTGGCAGATGTTTGTGCTATTAGATATCATATTATTAATGTACAGTTTACGAGTTGCACTTATCTCAGCTTGGTACCTACTCTCCAAGGCCAACAAATCATAACACGGCTGTATCTGAGGTGTATCACTATTATTACTAGCTGCTACCGTTTTAAATTTATGTAATTGTTTTCGCAAACTCCTTACTGATTCGCTTACCCAAACTTTTGATATATTACGAACTGGATATTTTTTTAACGGAAAATTATTATTATAGTAATATGTTACAATGTCAACAATGGAATTAAATAATTGGTCTGGCGATGTTTGTTTACATAATAAATTATCCAAGTCGTAGCAGTGCAGTGAGTTATGGAAATTGTGTTTATTTAATTCTGAAAAATTGCGCTTCCAGATTACGCTATTCTGTTGTAATTTTTTTGTGATTGCTAATGTTACAATTATGCACTTATGGTCGGACACAAACATTTCATACGGTTCTACAGATAATACATACTCCTTCGGGACGTTGGTGTAGGCATGATCGATGCAGGTTTTTGTGGTTTTACAGACCCTAGTAGGAAACAAAACGAGAGATCGCATACCAACAGTTTTCAAACAATCCAACAAGAACTTTTTCTCTGTTGTTTTAGAAAGCAAGTCAACGTTGAAATCACCCAATCTTGTCACTTTATATTGCTTAAATATTGGGAGATCAATTAGTTGGTTTAATTTAGAAATAAATAAATGGAAGTTATTTTTCTCACCTGGTTGGGGAGGGGGCTTGTATATACAAACAACTATCATACCTAAACCAACGTACTCGACTGCACATGCTTCGAGGACTGTTTCCGTGCTTAGGTCAGACACTTCCTTACGTTCTAAAGTGAGTAGTGAAGACTTGGAGTAAATACAGACTCCACCGCCATTTTTCGAGGTTCTGCTGAAACTCGCACTCAGCTTGTAGTTAATTATGTTCACTGCTTCGAGCTGGTTCTTCGTAAGCCAATGTTCAGATAAACACAAGACGTCAATCCTGCCGTTTAGTGGTAATTCGCATTCCAATTTGAAGGTTTTGTTTTTCAGTCTGTTTATGTTTTGGTGTGCAATTATGAAGTTATCCGTTTGTTCCTTAAGTGCAGTCACTTGAGGACCCGTTGAATACAGATTAGGCGTCTGATAACCTGCGTCCCTTCTTAAACAAAAAGGGCTGCCATGGTGATTACTTATGTTTATCGGCCACACCGATGTCTCTAGGAATTCTTCGAAGGCACATGATGGTATCCCAATTTTGTATGAGTTGTAGTAGGTTGCGTGTTTAGATGGTATCGGCTCAACAGTGTAGCTATAAGCCTTATTAATTTTTTCAAGATACTTTAGGATATCGTCCTCTGTTGTGGTAGTCCTGAAGTAGCAGGCATGCAGGTATTTTATCTGGTCGACTCCTTCCAGGTTGGTGTCTTTAGCGGATGGTCTTTGTCATTTTGGTACGCCGGTTTGTTTTGTGAGGGTCGTTCTCGGTTGTCTCGCTTGTTTTTGATTGTTTCGCGGTATTCGTGACACATATTTGACCTTTATGGATGTCCGGGTCTGGTTGTAATTGTAATATGGACTCACTATTGTTGGATTGGTTCCGCAAATCTGGGGTACGGGGATGACTGGACGATGCAATTACTTTTGGGGTAGTTTGGTGGCTGGGTTGCCGTTTTGTTTGAAGGGAGGCTAATTTCTCCTTTGTCTTTGCTGCTGCAGCTCTCGGCGGTCTGCTTGACGATTTTCTGGGCTGGTTTTGTCGTAGGCGACGGAGTTACGCTGCGGGACAGCACAGTAGCGTAATCGTTTTTTTGTTCGCCTACCTCCTTTTGCAGTGATGGCGCTGCGCACGTCATTGCGGCTGCGCTCGTTACAACCGCCTTAACGGTTTTTAGGGATCGTATTTCGTATTGTAGTTCACAAATTATGTTGGTTAGACGGTCAATTTTATGTTCCAAGGGAAGCAAAGCACTTTTAACAGCCTTAGAAATCGCTTCGTCGTTACTATGTGCCATTATTAGACACTGTTTTGTATTAAACTAGCGCGAGCGCACGAATACGCTGCTAGCCGGCTGAGTGTTTTACAGTTACAGTTTTATTACTCGCATCGCTGTCCAAAACGACACTGATAATAAAAAACCTAAACCTATTATTGTAAAATTCCAAGCAAGATACAAAAAGGACGATTTCTTATCAGCTATTCGCAAAATGAAGAATCTTACGGCTGGCGATCTGGGTTTTTCAGGGAGCAGGTCCAATGAAAGAATCTATGTCAATGACCACCTGTCATCTTACAACAAGTCGTTACTGCAAAAAGCTAAAAACATAGCGAAGGAAAAGAATTATGCCTACTGCTGGGTGCGCAATTGTACAGTGATGGTGCGTCGTTCGGATAAATCACCGGTGATCTACATCACCTCAGAAGATAGTTTAAAAAAATAACCTAATAAGTGTTATTTTGCATGAAACGTTCATGTTATCATTTCTACCTACTGTAAATGACTGGCATTCTCTAACTAAGTTACTGTTTGTTTTAACCGTGAATGTTGCTGGGAAGATCACGCGGTTCAATCTCATTTCTTTATTATTATTTTTTATGGTTGTGTATGGTGTCATATATGGAATATCGGTGTCTCAGATATATAACTATTATTATTATGATTATCTTTATAGCACTGACGCGATTAGTAAGCGCAGATCTTGACTGTATGGAACCCTTGCTCCGCTCTTCACCACGAGTTTCTCGACGTTTTTACTCTGCTAATTACGACCTTATTAATACTGAACTATCTAAAATTGACTGGGACTCACGTTTGAACATTGACGACTTTGAAGTAGCTGTTGATGATTTTTATAGTTTTATTAATGAGATTGTTGATAAATATGTCCCATCTAGAATAATTACTTAACTTCACAAATACCCCGTCTGGTTTTCTCGACACTTAATTAAATTAATAAATAAGAAAAAGAAAATCCATGTAAAATGGAAGATATATGGGAGGCAAAGTGATTATAATCATTTTTCAACAATAAGACGTGAAGTCAAACATGTAGAGATCGAATGTTATAATTTATATATTTCTAGAGCAGAAAACAATATCAAATACAGCTCTAAAAATTTCTGGACGTTCGTAAAGTCTAAACAAAGCAATAATGCAATCCCTGACTCCATGTATTTAGATAATCAAATAGTGTAGTAAAAGATGCGCATTGCTCGATACTTAAGGCCCAGCCACACCTGATGCGTGCGCGTAGAAATGAGGTGTGAGCGCACTATACAACGCAGTGTGCGTTGTATAGTGAAATGGCGTATGAGAATTCATACTATACAACGCAGTGGAAAGCGCACGCGCACGTCACGGTGTGGCTAGGAAATTACCGTCCCATCTCCCTCATTAGCAGCGTATCGAAAATTTTGGAGAAGATCATGAACAATCGGCTTATCGGCAATTCGGTTGTAGAAAGAATAGGTCTACCGCGCAGGCTTCTGCTCTGCTGTCACGACTAGTTTATTCACATTTAGACGGTGGCGATAGGTGCGTAGGTGTATTCCTTGATCTGGCCAGGGCTTTTGACACAGTCTCTATACCGATTCTGCTTAGGAATCTCGAACTCTCAGTCATCAGAGGCACGGCTTTGAACTGGTTCGAAAGCTACCTAATAAACCGTAAACAATGCGTCACGTTGGGTTCCTTTGTTAGCTCACCTCTGCCAGTATCTTTTGGTGTCCCCCAGGGCAGTATTCTGGGCCCCAGCTTATTTATTTTGTATCTGAACGACATGTTAACGTTACCCATCAATAAGGCGGAAATAATATGTTATGCGTATGATACCGCTCTTATTTTCCACGCGGCGACTTGGGATAAGTGCTTCGAGACTGCGGAGAATGGTTTATCAGTCATTGCCAAATGGCTTGCTGACAACTTGCATACGTTAAATGTATCTAAAACTAAATATCTGAGCTTCCATAAGACAGCGGCGTCTGCTCCTTATTCACGTCCATTTCTCAGACTCCATCCTGACTTTACGCATGATCGACCAGCTATTAGTGATAACGAGTTAATTGGCAATTCCTCTACCATACAATATCTGGGTATTACTTTGGCTATAAAACTTTCCTTTCGTTCTAGGTAATGCTCAGAAAGCCACGGATGTTTCCCACTAGGGACCTCTACAAGGAGGCTGACGTTCTGAGTATCCGGCAACTAATGATGCTGCGTGTCACAATGCGGGTTCACTGGGAAACCATTCGTTCACAGCAGTACTCTGACTTGTTACGCAAGCTTTTGTTCAGAATACCAACCCCATTCGTAAAGACCTCCTTCGCAAGACGGTTCCCGGATTTTCTACATCCCTACATTTACAACAAAATTCCCAATTCGTGTGACATATCAAAATCTTCTCCTCGTTAAGCTAATTTAAGAATTGCGTTACCAGATTTAAACCCCTGTCTGCATAACTAATTCACGCATTCACACGCATGAGTACACAAACATGTACACACACGCACATACGCACACACACACACACACACACGCACACAAACACACACACACACACACTGTTAGCGACGCGCTCATAACTTATACATAAGTATTTATAATTTTAATGTTAGTTTTTATTTTAAGGGTAGATTTGCGCGGCGTCATAGGCTCGTTATAACCGAATGCCCGCTGTCAGTTCAGCCAGTCTAGCGATACCATCCGAGCGCGACACCGCACAAATACTAGCCTAATTTTGAGCACGTTTTAACTAATTTTTAGTGTGTGTTGCGAAATAAAGTCTGTTCGTGTAAAGTGTTTATTTATTTCACCTGAGACGCTTGACAAGTAACAGTGGTCTTCGACCGGATTGATGTTTAATACACCGCCTCAGTCAAGAATGGTGAAAACTCGCAATACTTTACGCAAAGAACGCGAACAGGACGAAATGGATGATGGTACATCCCAGCCTAAAAACCCTCTAAACGCCAAGCTTCAGATTCAAGATCAAGTGGCCGCTAGCAGCGTCAAATCGGAACCTTGGCCGCCATTAACGGTCGCCGCGCCGCCACCGCCGCCATTATCGGAACAAAGGGCAAAGTCCGTGTCCACGCCTTCATCTGTGCTGGCTAGAAGGAAAAGGTTAGAATTGGAGGCTGCAAAGGAAAAGGCTCGGATCAAAATGGATCTCATAGACAAAAAACTTGAGGCGGACCTAGCGGAACTAGATGATGAAAATTACAGTCCAAACAAAGATTTATGTTCACGCTCCGTTAACCATGTTGAAAGGTGGCTGGATAAGAGTCAGCGAGAACTGTACAAGAAGCAGCCGGTCCACGATGATGGTCAACCCCAGGACAAGCCGCCCCAGCTGGTAGCATACGCCGCCGGCACGTCCGATGGGACAGTTCAGATGCTCGCGAGCGCTTTGAAGGATTTAGCCGCCACTTCAACCAAAAATGGACCTAACGCTAACCTGCTGAGTCGTATGAGCACTCCGCGAGATTTGCCAGAGTTCTCCGGAGACCCTTTAGAATGGTTACAGTTCAAGCAGGCGTACAAGGAGTCCACACAGGTATGCGGGTTTAGCCCGAAGGAGAATATGTGGAGGCTAAGGAAGTGCCTACGTGGCCCCGCAAAAGAAACAGTGTCAGCTTCGAATTATGCAGGATATAAAGAAGCTTCAGCAGTTATCTCCACAGTACCAAAATGACATAGTCGTATTTTCAATAAAGGTACAAAATTTCATAGCAGCTGTTCGAGCCGTCGGCCGAGAAGAATATTTACAAGGTACAAATATATGTTCACTAGTGCTGTCTAAACTACCTACTATACTCATTTCTAAGTGGTCGGACTACAGTTACCCGCTTATAAACGAAGGGATAAAAACGCGACTTGATATATTAGCAGATTTTTTATGCCATGAAGCGGTGAAAATAACGACTACTGCTAATGTCAGTCTAATAAATATGAGTACATCGCGACACAATAACATCGCTACGCGGACACACACAGTGCTAGTTCAATCGGAAATAAAGAATAATAAATGTCAATTTTGCAAAATTACTGAACACAAATTGAATGACTGCATGAAGTTTAGGAAGGCGTTACGTAAGGAGCGTTGGCGCCACGTGAAACGGTACGGAATATGTTACAAGTGCCTGACTTTACGCCACGAGCGCGAGACCTGTCCCGCGCCGGCGTGTGGTCAGGACGGCTGCGAGGAGCCGCATCACCGGTTGCTGCATTTTATTGTAAGAAACGAGGGGCGCGAGCCGAGCGGCGCCGACCGACAGTCGAACCTTCATCAGTGACGGAAACTGTGACATACGTGAGTACGAATGAGAAAAAAGTGCTTCTTAACATTGTGCCAGTTAACATTCACGGTCCGAATGGCACATTTCGTGCAAACGCGCTTCTGGACGACGGAGCTACTGTGACGTTAATCAGCGGTGCGCTGGCCGCCCGCGCCGGGCTGCACGACCGCGCAGAGACCTTACGCGTGTGCGGCGCCTGGAACAAAGCAGAGTTGGTGTGCGAAACAACTGTAGTGACTCTAAATATCTCTGGTGTAGATTGTGTTCAGTATACAATAAATGCACGTAGTGTAAATGAATTAAATTTACCTACGCAAGATGTATCAATAATAGATTGCGATAAATATAACTATTTTAGTAAAATTAAAGACAAACTATGTTGTAGTGGTCAACTTAAGCCCGAATTGTTAATCGGGCAGGATAACTGTAATTTGTTATTACCGTTAGAACTGTGTGTGGGTAAATCTTATGAGCCGTCAGCTACGCTAACACTCCTGGGCTGTGCGTGCACGGAGTCGTGCGCACGGACGACGCTCCGCGGAGCCCGCGGCGCGCTCGGCGCTGCTGGTGCACGCGGCGGACACGGTCGCAGCGGACGGGGAGGCGGCGCGCGCGCTGCGCGAGCTGCACGACGGGGTACGGCGCTCGCGCTCGTTCACTATCGACGCTATAAGAGTGGCAGGTAAGCCTCGGCAGAACGCAGACGACATCCGCGCGCAGGCTCAGCTCGAACAAACGGCGTGTCTAGTGGGTGGCAGGTGGCAGGTGGGCTTACCGTGGAAGGATGAGAACTGCAAAATGACCAATAGTTTCTCTAACGCATTTACCAAGGTGAAGGGCGTAGAAAAGAAAATGGCCGCTAACGACGTCCAGATACACGGGTCGTGCCTCAACGACTACTTGCTCACGGGGCCCGATTTACTCGCTTCACTTTTTGGCATAATGGTTCGTTTTCGCGAAAATAGGGTTGCTGTATCTGGGGACCTAAAAGATATGTTTCTGAGAGTTAAAATTATGCCAGAGGACCAACATGCTTTTCGTTTTCTATGGAGAAATAAAACTACGGAACCGGTTAAAAGTTACGTAATGACCTCACTTATATTTGTTGCGAACTGCTCGCCTTTCATCGCTCAGTTAAATAAAAACAAGAACGCGCGGAGGTTCGAGTCTTCCACAGCCTACCGCCGTCGCTGCCATATGCCAGCAGCACTATATGGATGACTATTTGGATAGTCTACCGGATGAGCCCACCGCGATCGAAATGGTAAGGGCTTTGAAATCTTGACGTGTCTTTGAAGCGCATACCCAAAACAAGGTGAACAAAGACCGAGCAAAAGAGTAATGCTAAAAGTAGTAATTAATGTCTATTTTTGATGTCTTTGGTTTTATAGCGCCTTTTACTATACAAGGGAAAATAATGCTTCAAGATACGTGGAAGGCGAACGTTGACTGGGACGACGATATTCCCGACGACACGTTCAACAAATGGCTGGCATGGATTAATCTGTTAAAGGTAATTGATAAAATACGCGTGCCTAGATTCTATCAACATGCGGCTAGGGGTGTGAGCGAGACGGGAGAAGAACCGGTTGCAGCAGCGGCCACGGCGACGGGCCACAGTGCCCGCACATTGACACGTGCTACGGATGCTACAGGTGCTACGTCACCTGCTACGGGCGCTCCCGAGCGCTACGAAATGTTATCGGCTACGAGCCGCTCCCCTCTCGCCGCCACAACAGCGGGTGTAAGTACTATGTATACATTCATATTAGTACATTGTGCATCAAGGGTAGTATGAAGGGAATTACTAACGAGAGTGTTAGAAGCCCGACGCCGAAGGCGGAGGGCTTTTAATGACTCGAGTTAGTAATCCCCTTACTGCCTGTGATACACACAATGGTTTTCATCACATTTGCGAGGAAAAAAAACAAAGAGAAAACACGTTAACTCTGCAAAATATAAAGAAATAACTTTTGACGAACGGGAACGTAAATGGAAACGATATTTTTTTTGTGACCTCTTCCACAGATAATAACTGCGTTTAGTTTCGACCTGGGTGCGAGCCAGATTTAGCCAATTTGATAAAAATGTATAATTACTAAAATTAATGATAAATGTTGATATAAACTTGAAATAGGTATAAAAATAATGAAGTTTAATGAAGCGTATAGGTTTTGTGTAATGTAAGTTAGTCTATAGCTAATTTTTAAAGATGAAATTAGAAACCGATTTAATTTTTGGCTGAAAATTAAACCTCCTTAGTCAGAAATGATGTACGAAAGAGTTGCAAATTTTAAAAAGAAAGTCATTACTCCCTAGGGATGACAAACTCGCCATAATTCCCGCGGGAACAATTTAGGCCATTGTCCTTCTGTATACAGGCATGGAATAACACCATTTACGAGCAAGTGTGATAAAAAATAATTTTCATCACACTTGCTCGTAAATGGTGTTATTCCATGCCTGTATACAGAAGGACAATGGCCTAAATTGTTCCCGCGGGAATTATGGCGAGTTTGTCAACCCTAGGAAGTACCTAATGACTTTCTTTTTAAAATTTGCAACTCTTTCGTACATCATTTCTGACTAAGGAAGTTTAATTTTCAGCCAAAAATTAAATCGGTTTCTAATTTCATCTTTAAAAATTAGCTATAGACTAACTTACATTACACAAAACCTATACGCTTCATTAAACTTCATTATTTTTATACCTATTTCAAGTTTATATCAACATTTATCATTAATTTTAGTAATTATACATTTTTGTCAAATTGGATAAATCTGGCTCGAATCCAGGTCGAAACTAAACGCAGTTATTATCTGTGGTAGAGGTCACAAAAAAAATATCGTTTCCATTTACGTTCCCGTTCGTCAAAAGTTATTTCTTTATATTTTGCAGAGTTAAAGTGTTTTTAATTTTCTCTTTGTTTTTTTTCCTCGCAAATGTGATGAAAACCATTGTGTGTATCACAGGCAGTAAGGGGATTACTAACTCGAGTCATTAAAAGCCCTCCGCCTTCGGCGTCGGGCTTCTAACACTCTCGTTAGTAATTCCCGTCATACTACCCTTGATGCACAATGTACTATTACAACTACATGTATTTAGTGACTCATCTACCAAGGCTATGTCCGCGGTGGCGTATTGGCGATGGATTAATCAGGCCGGGAATGTTTGCGTCGCGTTTATTGCTAGTAAATGCAGAGTTGCGCCCGTAAACCCTACGACGGTGCCCGGATTAGAGCTGCAAGCCTGTCTATTGGCATCTATACCTTGTCTATTTAACAGAGTTAATACTAGAAAACAGAGAATGCACGTGATTGGTCAGCGATAAGGACGATACACAGGCACAAGGTAGGTTTACATGCCTGTCAAAGTTTAGTCAACATCTGTCGCTCGTACGGTGCGGACGCTTTCAAGTGCTTATCTCTGGTTACAATTTTTTTATTTTATTTAATAATTTATTTCTAAGTATATATATACCTACTACTTCTCTTTCTCATCATCACTCATACTTGTACTTGTATGGGCTGTACTATACGTCCCACTGCACTGCAGGGCACATATTTAAATATTATTATCTACTACTTTAAATTACATAATTAGGATTTATAGATGAATTAACATGACATGACAATGTCATGTTATCAGTAAGTTAATTATTTGAGGTGCCTCTAACTACAAACAAAAATAACGAGAAATATTACGAATATTTTAACAACAGGCGGCATGTAAGCCGAGCCCGCCTTAGACGTGCGTTTGTTGACGCGCACTGGCAGTTTCTTGTCCCTTTCATTTTCATACAAAAGTGCAACAGAGACAACGCTTTGTTAACTCTGTTAAATAGACAGGGTATAGACTCGCCGACATACTACTTAAGGAACATAAGCTCACTACACAGCGTAGACAATTTTGGTGCGATTCTACTACTGTCCTTCATTGGATAAAAAATAACGCTCGAAATTATAACACATTTGTAGCGAACCGACTAGGCGAGATAGATGAGTTAACGCGCCCGGAGGAATGGCGGTACGTTCCTACGTCATTAAATGTTGCTGACATAGCGACACGGGAAACTTATGAAAGCGATCTTTTTAAAAACGAGTGGTTTAAAGGTCCCGCGTTCTTGCATGGGAATGAATCTGAGTGGCCTCGGTGCATAATTGAACCTGAAATGAAATGTGGTAACTTAGAATGCGTTACGTTGATACAAAATGTAAATATTTGCCTACCTGTGCCGAACCCACTCCAATTTTCCTCCTGGTTGCGTTTGATGAGGGCCACCGCGATAGTTTTAAAGTTTATAAATAATAGTAGAAAACTTCCCAAACGAGCATGTAGCACGTTGATGAGTCAAGCCGAAATCCTGTTGTTAAAGCAGGCACAAGCGGACTCATTTGGTAAAGAGATCTCTGCAATTAAAAATGGTAAGTGTTTGGAGCGTTGCGTCATAGCAGAATATTGAATCTGTCAACCAACCTTGGATCAGCAGGGGGTATTCCGCTGCGCCGGCCGCATCAACGCCGTGTCTGACGTCCCACCTGAAACTAAAAGACCCGTTATACTTGACGGTAAGCATCAAGTAGCCCGACTACTGGCGAAGCACTACCACGAGCGGGCTGCCCATGGAAACCAGGAAACTGTGGTGAATAATTTGAAACAAAAATATTGGTTAGTAAAATTACGACCTACCGTTAAATACGTAGCCTCGCGGTGTATGCTGTGCCGAATACGAAAGGCGAAGCCGGAAGTCCCTAGGATGGGCGATCTGCCGCCAGCGCGCATGGCGCATCATCAGCGACCCTTTACGTTCTGCGGGGTAGACCTGTTCGGCCCGATGGAAGTGACGCTGGGTAGACGCCGAGAGCTCAGGTACGGCGTACTTTTCACTTGTGTAACGGTCAGAGCGGTTCATTTAGAAACCGTTAATTGCCTTACCACAGACTCGTTGATTAAGGCGCTAAGACGGATGGCCGCGCGAAGAGGTTGGCCACAACACCTATATTCTGATGACAGTACCAACCTGCGTGGTGCCAACATGGAGCTGAAGTGGTGGCCCTCTTCAGCTTCAGGAGCTAGATGAAGAACCTCTGAAAAGTGAAGCGGGAAACAATGCCGTGCAGTGGACCTTCATCCCGCCCGCTAGTCCTCACTGGGGTGGGGCATGGGAGCGGCTAATCCGCACCGTCAAGTCTGCTCTTAAGGTAATTTTGAAGGAGCGTGCGCCCAGGGAGGAAGTGTTGAGTACACTCCTGTTGGAGGTCGAAAATATTGTTAACAGTCGCCCCTTGACGCACGTGTCAGTGGAGCCGGGCAGCGACGAGGCCTTAACTCCTAACCATTTTTTTCTTGGCGCATCGTCAAACTTACCACTTGCCGGTTCCTTGGATGACTCTGACCTTTATTTGCAAAAGCAATGGCGGTCGGGTGAGAATGGTCGAGGTGAAAACAAAGTCCGGAACGCTTAGGCGTTCAGCGGATACCTTTAGGTGTGGAGTGCTGAGCCAGCACTGGGGTGGGCTGTGTTAGCGACGCGCTCATAACTTATACATAAGTATTTGTAATTTTAATGTTAGTTTTTATTTTAAGGGTAGATTTGCGCGGCGTCATAGGCTCGTTATAACCGAATGCCCGCTGTCAGTTCAGCCAGTCTAGCGATACCATCCGAGCGCGACACCGCACAAATACTAGCCTAATTTTGAGCACGTTTTAAGTATTTTTTAGTGTGTGTTGCGAAATAAAGTCTGTTCGTGTAAAGTGTTTATTTATTTCACCTGAGACGCTTGACAAGTAACACCACACACACACACACTAACTCCCACTCATGCTCAACTCATACCTCAACTATTTTAGTAATTTAGAATAATTATTGTTGTGCCATAGTCGGGCTTAAAATTATTTGATTAGTTTATGTTAGTCTTTAAGTTTCCTTTTTTTCAGTATGTAGACAGTAAACTGTACTCTCTTTTAAAACGTTAATCCGAATCCGGTTACCACGTGACAGGCATAGCCTAGTGTGGGACCAACGGATGATCTGTTCGAAACTCTTCTTTTAATAAATGAATTTTTATTTTATTTTTATTTATTGGCTGGGCCTTTAATACGTACGCAACCAAACGCGTTTAAAGTGTTGAAACCGACTTTACGTAACTAGTTGAAATGTTGCTTGTGGCGGCTTGTGGCGCGTACGCCGAGAACGCACACGCAAGCCGTGCTATACACCTTTGTTTGAAGACGAACTACTGGATAGGGGGAGTTAAGATACGCGAGAATGTTTGTAAAGGATGGTACGGCAGTGTACTCGCCCGCTCGCTCATGGGGTGGCCCCAGATGACAGTGCAATTTCTTTTTCTTATTACCATGTGTAGATTTTAGCACCATTCCAACGAAGATTTGACAGGCTCTAGAATAGGATACATTTGCCTCAAGAGTTTGAAAAGTCTGAAGGTTAAACCATAAACGACTTGGACGCGGACTGGACCGCGGATAAAATATATTATATGTAAATAACTTAAGTAAAATATGTGGCGAGGTCAAGTTTTCAGGTGCTATCAACCCCGTGGAACCCTGACCCACCATAGGACAGTGTCACAGTGACATTATAAAACAATTTGTTTGACACTTCTTAAGGCTTGAATCAAAACATCACTGTGACACAGTTCTATTTGGCTGATAGTAGATTGTGCTCAGTATGGACTGAGAGTTATTTAATTACTCGCATTTTCCTTGTCCATATACGCGGAGCATACGCCCGATTTAAAGTGGCGCCCTCATTAGGTACTATTCCTTTGTTATCAAAAGCTAAAGTATTGTCCATTAAAATTGAACACCGGCTATTTGTTTGTACAAAAGAGCACAGTCACTGTATTATTCTGCTGAGTCACTGTATTATGCGAGAGTAAAGACATGCAAACTTTGAAACGCCCTCGTAAACTTTTTTATTAAACTCGCCGCTTTATCTTACATCTTACATCTGCAAGTGGTCAATTGCTTACCCATCGTAATGAAGCTCAATTCAATTATTATAAATAGGCAATTAACAAAATGAAACTCTATGATTTAAAACTAAGCTTAATCAAATAAGTCCACCTACGGCCCACCATACAACGAAATTTGTCAATGGAATATGAGTCTATTACGAAAACATGAAGTAATTTTTTTTATTTGATCATTAGTCATAAAAACAAAAGCTTTTACACTATGCTTTATTTGCACTAGAACTTTATTTGAAAGGCGGGACTTTATTTATATCATAAAAAATAAGTTTTAAGGCATAATTGCCCACTACTTTATAAAAACGGTAAAATAGTACATTGTGTATTAAGGGTGGTAAAGGCAGAATTACAAACGAGAGTTTGTTAGAAGCCCGAAGCCGAAGGCTGAGGGCTTTAATGACTCGAGCTTTGTAATTCCTTTACCACCCGTGTAACATACAATGTTTTTCATCACAATTGCGAGGAAAAAAATAAAATCAGAAAAAATATCTTATTTTTAACTTATTTAATTATTTTCTTTGAATCGCACAATTTTTATCAGTACTTGTAAATTATAATTATCGGCACTTCGACAGACTACATCATTTGAAGGGTCCACGGAAAGAACATGTCTAGTCACTTTTTTTTGATAATGAGTTTTGAATCTCGAAATGTAGAGGACGAAATGAACTATTACCTACCACTCAGTTTCATATATAAATTTTCATATAACTTGTATTTTTTCACTCTTAAAAAAACCTCTACACGAAATTTACGTACAAAATGACACGGTTCCTAACTTTCAAATCGCGATATCTCAAAAAGTTACTAACGTGACTAGACATGTTCTTTCCGTGGACCCTTCATTTTCTATGACTTACCACAGATAATGTGAAACGTGTTCAGGAGTCCGATTCTAGTGACAGTAGAGATCAATAGTTTATATGCGAGATTTTTAGAAAATTGTATGCAACTGACATTACATCTCGAATGAAATTTCATATCTTATGGCACAAGAATTGGGGTCCTGACGTATAATGATAGTTTGAGTCCACGCATTATATTTAAAAAAAAAGCTTTTACTTACACGTACGATAGGGCGTAATGATAAAAAAAAGGACCGCGGGTATTATTTTGGATTTACGGTCGATTTTTCTAGAATGTTAGGACACTATTTACGAGCAAGTGGTGATGAAAATGACATTACCTGCTTATAAAGTCCAAAGTAACGAGTCCCACCACTCCCACCTACCGACTGCATCATGATATCTGCTCATATGTGCCGTAATATTGCATTGCCGCCGCGTTAACTCATGTATTCCTTTCAGCCCATTATGATGACGGAAGGTGGTTCAAAATTGACTACCCCAATTTCAACCGGAATGTCACACGAATGAACGAAGAAAGCCAAAATAACCCGGCTGGCTGTGTCCCAAAACAGCCGGCGGCATTCATCACTAGCGAGGAAATTTTCCTCTCTGTTACTGAACTAATAATATCATGTCTAACAGGGAAACCGCAAGTCTGCCGTTGCTTCTATAAATACATATAGTTTTATAATCACTGTGTTGGATAATTGAACTACTTTTTGGCTTTGTTTTATAATAAAAGGCTATTTCTTATAGCTGTAGCCTACAGTAGAGCAGACGCAAAAGAGATGTTTGTTTGCAAAAGTCGCGGACCGCGAAATGTTTGGTGATTTGTCTACCTGCGACCCCCGACTTAAAAAGCCATATAGCGCGCGCTGATCCTTGGTCATTGTCCCCAGACACACTCATTAATAAAACCGTGTAAATGTCGATATAATTGACGAACAAAGTCGTGTATAACTGCAAAAAAGCAGCACTGAAATAAATAAATGTAAATTGTGCCAACAATGATTGCAAAAACTTATAAGAAAATCAAACAATTTCTTGCATGTGTAAGCAATTTTTTGTAACTTTCTCAATTTTTAATCAAAATAAAGGTTTTCTATACCTGTACTGACCCAACCTATAAATACTAATTTTCTAATGAAATTCCATAATTATAGCCAAAAATTTCTTGTCATTAACTAACAATATTTGGAAAGAGGGGGGGGAGGGACCACAAAACTGATTGGCAACATCTGTTTATTGGGTGTCTGGGATCTACATATACTATTTACCTGGTGTCCCCTTGTTTTACAGACAGAAAAATTACAGAATTTTGTTTCACAGAAAATGTTTCATATACTATTTGGTCCTTGTATTTTTGCTTCGAATATTATTATTTTTTAAACTATTTACTTGAAAGAAACACATTCCACAGAAAATCAATTCAATGAATTTTATAATTTTATTTTTTCATTACACAAACTTATCAAACAAAATATTTGTTTATATGATAAATACTATATTATGATATAAATATGAGTGAGCGAGAGAGCGAAGCGAGCGACCAAGACCTCTCTGGGCAGAACCGACTTGAATAGGTTAGGTTAGAAGGCTATGGCGGGAGCGAAGCGAAGCAAGCTCCCGCCATAGCCTTCGAGGTTATTTTTTATATCCCTTGAACAAAGAATATTTAATTTGCTATTCTATGATATGAAAAAAGAAACATTGATTTTTATTTGAAATAAAAAACGATGATTTAAATGTCTTCAAAGTAATTATTCTACATATTGATTATTCTATGAAATGATAATACGAGAAAAAAATTATATGAAATGAAATTCTAAACAAATTCAGTCTGTAAAATAACGTACAACCTATTTACCTACATCAGAAGTCAGAATGCGGTCCTCAATTTTCGCAAACAGAAGTCCACTGAGAGCCCGCTCTACATGTTGATATTCAAGATTCATGTCTGATTTTCGAAGCATTCATCCTAATAAAACAAAAACATTCGAGCCACATATTGCTAATAAAAGAGAAAGCTCGATACACAAAGTATTTAATAAAAAACCAGTACGTACATTACAGGAAGAGTAATACCATACTAGGTTTATTTTTTACGTTCTCAACAACGAGAACTGCATTGTTTGAATATGTGTCTGTTTGGTTTTCTAATCATAGGATGGAGAGGGCGAACCAGACCTGCTGATAAATGGAAGTAGATGTTTGTGTAATGAGCGCGAATATTTGTTTCTGAATTTTGAATAATGTCTACGTATTTACATATGTTTTTAGGGTTCCGTACAATTCCAAACGGAATATAATTGCATTCTACAATAATACGTACTGTTTGGCGGTAAGGAACCTTCGGTTCGCGATTAGTTTCTTTGCTCTTTTTCCTGTCGTTTATAACTTTTTCTAAATTCAAAAATAGGTCACAGTAGCCACTTTGGTCCCTTTGGCCTAAATTTTTTATATTAAACTCATTAAACTGTATAAATATTTTGAGACCACAACCTCCACATTCCCAATACATTCATTAAGGTATATTATTTTGTTACGTCGTTAATACAAAAACGCGTTGATTATTTATGTTATAAATTATAATAAATATTTTTAAAACATATATCCATTTGATTGTTTTAATATTACAACCGTATCGCACATTTTAACTAAGGCGCGACTAGAATGTTCTATTTTTAAACCGTTCGTTTGGGACGAGGTCAATTTATTTGAGATTGACCTCTTTTACTTGTAATGTCTGGCTGCAAATACGATGCATAGAATGCTTGTATTTTAGTCTTGTCGTTGGTTGTTTTCCGCTGCGCCGGAACACACCAATGCAAATACTGCTCAAAGAGTTCACGATAACGATCCGGGCGGACCCTGCACAAGGACAGTGCGCCTCAACTACGAACTTGCACATTCAATCAAGTAAGTAACGGTAACGGAACGTTTCTAAGAAAATGTGTATGGCGATTGGAACCAGCGCCCGTTGTCTGTATTTAGTACAAAAGAGTATTTTTGGGTGCGTTACTCTAAAGTGATGAAGTCGATGCAAATCAATGTAATGGTGTTTACGAACTAATCTCATATAATTGCAAGTCGGCATCAGATTTTTCGATATAGGTACAGTCACGGATTTTAATTGTTATGCCATTGTGAAGTTATTTACATTTGCAGTAGTATGGCATCCACGAGCATTCACGAGATTACACGATTAATCACGAATACATGACACCGCGGGAACTACATAATATAAAGATGACGGATAAATAGATTGATTAGTTCGAATCACAAGGAGGTTATAGGTTAAACGTGATTAAAATATTGACAACCGGCATTTAATAGTTTTTAATTTTTTAATCTATGTTATCACCAATATTAGACGTTGTTTAAACGTTGTCGTAGCAACCCTACTAAACGACAAAAATGATTGTGTTCAGTAGAATAGCTGATTGGGCGTTGTAATCACCAATAGTAGCTGTTGTTTAAATGTATAACCATAGCAACTAGACATGCAATTTGACTTTGGGTGAAGTCACTCTGTGGTCTGATTGGTAGTCATGGGGTTAGCCAATCGTTAATGTTGCATGTCATTTTGTTCTTCTATCATACGAAGACGTGCGAATTTCCTATCTCGATATACGAGTAAAACCGACTGAACCCGATTTGTATTACACGGCTAAAATACGAACAGTGGCAAGTGGCATATCAATTAACGTCCGTGACTGTACATAACGTAGACCCACTAGTTTAGACTCGATATATCATTATTCTCAATTTGCAACTAAACACACTTAACCCGTTCCTTTTTCAAACGTGTTTTAAAATTGTCATTGAAGGAGGAACCTTCAAGGCCCGTTGTTGGGGGTGTTATGACATAGCAGAACAGTTCAGTTTAAGCTGCGAGACAAGGACAGAGCTATATAACTGCAATAGATATTAATACCACCGTATAATGAACTGCATAGCGAAGTCATAGTAACCCCCCAGTATTTAACTCAATTAAAAATTCCAAAAAAGAATCGAAAATTTGCCACATTTCCTTGAGATGCGAGGTCTGTTTGATAAGTCGTTTTAAAAAGTAAAAAATATTTTATTTTTTTATACAATTTACATATTATTTCTCAACATAGTCTCCTTTGAGGGCCAAACACTTGTTCCAAGTTTCCAGTTTTTTTATCCCCTCCAAATAATACGTTTTGTCAAGGTCTTCAAAATAGGCGCCGGTGATGCAGTCCTCACTTGTCAACATTTTTTGCCCTCCAAGCCACCTTTTCAGATTTGGGAATAGTTCATAATCGTTTCGGCATCGGCATTGTTTTGATGAAAGAGGACTTTCTTGGGGGACAATTTTGGTCGTTTTTCCAACAATTCGGCATTAAAACGGTCCAATAACTCTGTGTAATAACGGCCAGTGAAAGTCTTTCCTTTTTCCAAGTAATCAATCATAATGATTCCTTCGCCAACCCTGAAGACTGTCGCCATCACCTTCCCACCCGACAAAACAGTCTTGGCCTTCTTTGGGGTACATTCACCAGTCGCCATCCATTGTTTTGATTGCTGTTTTGATTTAGGTGTATAATGATGGACCCAAGTTTCGTGCACAGTGACAAATAGACTCAAAAAATTCCGAGGATACCGCTTCATCATATCCAAACACAGTTTTGAAATTCGCTTTCTTTCGCGTTTTGGTTCGATTGTCAACAAACCCAAATCTTCATGCAGGATTTTATGCACTCGCTCAGTGTTTCTCAGCTCAGATTTTTTTTTTTTTTTGGTAATCGCCTGAGGGGCCAAAGACAAAAGTCCTTGCTTTTGTTTGCTTAAGAAAAAGGGGCAGAGGTGAAAATCCCTTCCGGAGACCTGGGAATGGAGGGCCCAGGTACTGCCGGGCTCGCACCGGCTAAAAACACCAATGCCCCTATTACCAACTAGAATTTAGACTCCCGCGGATACTACCCCAGCCAGTGCTGAAAGGCCGGAGGAGAAAGTCGTTCCTCCGTTTACTTATCCGCGGGGTTAGGGGGGATAGGAATGGGGGTTGGGATGGGGGGGAGACTTATAGCTATGTGAGTCGCGGAGTGGAAATCCTGACGCATGCATGCTTACAGACTACGGGCTTCCTTTCTTTTGCCCGACAGTGGAAGGGTTGGGTCGGAGATCTTTTAGGACCACTTGTGTGGCTGTTGATACCATCTTTATGGGTGGGGCTACCCTTTTTGAGGCTTTCTCTTTTGCCTGGAGATACTATTTTTGCGCGGGTCTCCTTGCGCTGCCCTCTTTTGTGACCTCTTCCGTTGCAACTTAGCCTATACATTTTTTAATGGGAGGGCCGGTGTCAATTTGGGGACCAGTGAATCGCGCGCGGGTTAACATAAATATCTATGTTAACCCAGAGCTAGCTCTAACTTTCAGTGTATAACATACACTTAAGGTTAGAGTTAGATATATTCCTGACGCACGCACCTCCCGAACACCTAACGGGTGTCGGTAGGACGGTGGATGGGGAATCCTGCAGCCTCCTAAACGGGAGAATGACTTTCTCTCCCGGCCCTTCAGCACTGGCTGGGGTAATGCTAATTACTTTGGTTTAAATGGCAGGCGGTGACTCGCCAACTCAATGGAATGGACCTCCCGAAATAGCCACATATATATAGCAGCAGGGAGGCAACAGTTCCAGAGGGGCTAAGGGTGGAGAAGTGCTTCTGGACTTTAAACGACCATAAGGTGCCCACTCACCACTTATGCAACACATCCGCCTTTCGAGCAGATAGCTCTTGCGACTCCACTCTGGCCGGCCAATAAAGGCACGCCAGAGGTGAGGGTCTGTTCCTCGTCATTGCACACCGCAGCCGGCCGGTGAAGGCAAGCGTGAGGTGAGGAACAGAACCTACCCTCGGGAGCACTCAGGTCCGTGGTGTCGACACTCAGCAACAGCTCGCCACTAGCTGCCCTGCGGCCTTATTATTATTATTATTATAGACATACACAAACTTTCGCATTTATAATTTTAGTAGGATAGGATTTATATCTTTATTAAATTTCTTCCTATCCCTTGCACTATCGTTCCAGTCTATTCCAATCATATTCATTATAATCTTATTCCCATTAATTTTTGATTTGTCAACTAATTTTTTCCCCTATATTTTATCGGTCATCCTTACAATGAGCTTACTATTCATCGTGACCTGTAAGTATTAAAATAATATCTGCATTAGTATCTGACTTTAGTTTCGTGCGAAGTAGCCATGGAGGTGAAATATTAATGAAGAATGTTATTATCGGCATTACCTACATGAAACACAGTAGATAATCTATCTGGCTCGTCCATGTGGAATCATGCCAGATCAAAGAATAACATTCTTCAGTACCTAACTTAAATGTAAAGTTACATGCCGAGCTGATTAACATAATAGAGGCGGGGGGGGGGAAAAAATTGATGGAATGAAAAGGGTCCCCTTTGTTTGGTAGCTTTTTTTTTCGGAATATGTTTAAGGCACAACAACTTTAATGTATAAGTGTCAAAACCAGAATCCCATATTATCGTTTCGCAAAAATCATTACGCATAAATTTAGTTAATCGAATGCAGAAAATGTATTCAGGACAAAAGTTCTCAACATAACAGCGTAGAACAATGAAATTAAGGCATCAAGACGTTCCCGGCTATATTTTTATGTAAACTCTTTACTGTACATAAACAATTAAAAACTATTTTTGCATCACTATCGAAAATGATATTAATGATTACCTAATGAAAAAAAACCGAGTAGCTTATGCCCGGACCGCTTTCACTTTTGACATATATTTTATTTACTGATTAAGTGATTATTCTCTAACGGTGGTACCCTATATTCAAACCGCGGATAGATAGGCTTAACCCGAAGTAAGCCTTATCTGTCCGCGGTGTGAATATAGGGTTCGGCCGTAACTCGCCTGACATTGGCGAAATCACTACCCCCATTATTAAAAAAGCAGAAAAAAAAGCCTGGCATAAGAAAATGAATAATAAAATCAGACCTGACTCGACTTTATTTTATTTCAACTCTGAATTGAAAACTAAGCCTTTGCGGTTAATTTTACTTGAACGTAGAGTGACTGAATTGCTAAGTCAATCGCATGGCTGGCTAGCCAAGTGGAACTTTTGACGTGCATGAGAGGGGTTATGACATAGTACGAGGGTCAAACTGAAAGTTTCGGGAATAGAAAAAAATATGCAGTTAAATCGAATAAAAGTATTTTTATCGTTTTTCAAAGTATTCTCCTTTATATTTTATGCACTTTTCCATGCGATCAAACCAGTCATTAAAGCACTTATTGAAGTCTGAAGTAGGGGTCGACAAAATGGCCATTTTAAAAGCCTCTACTGCTGCTTCCGGCGTCTGAAACCGCTGACCACGCAACTTATCCTTAATTTTGGGGAATGTGAAAATGTCATTGGGGCTTAAGTCGAGGCTGTATGGAGGATGGTCCAGTAATTCGACTTTTTTACCATCCAGGTACTCAGTCGTTTTCCGAGCGGTGTGAGGGCTGGCATTGTCGTGGTGAAGGATAATGCGGCGACTAAACTAGTACGCTCAAGTAAACAATCTAAATGACGCTTTTTGAATCATTTTTAATAAGCTGTGCTTGAGTGGTTATTGTTCGTGATAACAAGACGTGATAAATTAAGTTTTTGGATTGTTATTTTCCAAAATTATGTATTCTTTGTGACTTTTGTGAGCTGCAAACCATTCTGCAAACAAAGTAAAGGTATCAGAATCTTCGGCGTCCGAATCAAGACCAAATTAGAGTTCGTCGAAGTATGGATTTGCACCACCAACTTCGACAAAAAAGATGAAAATGCTGGTCGAAAAGATAATCCTGGTTGAGATGATCATGATGATGTTACGTTGTATTTGGTTACCAATTGCATTATTTAAAGATATAATATGGTTCCCTGGCTTTGTGGATGCCTCCTTGCTGACTACACGCCACATTTCTTTGGATGGGTTTGTGCTATCGATAATTCGCTCTCGGTATAGTTCTGACCCGCAGTTAACATTTCTCATTTAATAAGTGAACAACAGCGAGAAATGGAGTCCGTCAATACGGAGTTATCGGGGTATTGACTGTGTGCAGTGGCTATGTTCTATATAGATGATTTGTATTGTTTCACATTTGCAACATTAACTGTGATGCTCAAAGAATGAGTCTAAAAGGGTCACAAACTATCATCCGTATACCTACTTTTTGCATAACTTCATCGTTATATAAGATACGACACTCCGTAAATCGTTACCAAAGTAAAGAACTTCAGGTGTGGATGTCTTTTGATCGCTCTAGTTACTAGTGCAGCCGATTTGTCCTGAACCCGAGGCCCTTTAAACCTGTCAATTGAAATAAAACATTAAGTGTAAGTTAATTGCAAGTTAATTGAGCTTTTTTTATACTGTTACGTACGTGGGGGTAGGTAACTGATAGAAATGCATGAAAACACCGATAATCAAAAGTAGACTTTAATAACGCACTCACTTAAACCGTTACAAAACAATTATCGCACAAAAACTTCGAAGACTTAGACTTAGATCGCTCGGGTCGCTCTTGATCGCACTGTTCGCTTTCCAAGTAAAGACTGACTGTGCCCACAACCGCGGTCCGCCTTTTATAGTTCCCACGTTATTCCAGAACGGCTTCCATCCACCGAATCTTCCGGACCGATCGATGTAGTTTGCTTCGCCGAGGACGACCGAGACTATTCGTTTCAGTAATGTTCTACGCCTTGCTACCTGCACGCTCCGTTAACAATGGCGACGTCCTTGGCACACGGGTCTGGAATGTCCTGCGCATCGCTGTCCCATTCCCAATAGTGTTATCTCTTTCGCTCTTAGTGGGTAATGAAACGCCTTACCACATTGACGTAACAATACATTACGTGGCGAATTAGGTTGTATGAAAAAAAATTACACCTTAACTATGTTAGCGATACACATGTTTTTATATTTAATTAGGATTCATATTAAACGTCGGTAAAATATTTGATTGTATTGGATTTACACACTGTACCTATACACTAAAAGGACTAATATAAGATGTCAGTTCCGTGTGGAAATGAGTGTATTGATCCGTTTCCAGTCGCTTGTTTCCCAATTCATAATTTAATCCATTCGTTTTTTCCCCAATTAAGATTTTTCATATCGTCCACCACATTTTCCTATTTTAATTACAATGCAACAGGTAGGTAGTTTTGGTTGATGCAAGTCTTGCCTTGCGCAATTTTCCAATTGCGACCGAGTCATTTTGCGAATGGCAAAAAACGAAACTGGAAATATTGCTACGCGGAATCTTCGAGTTTGGCCGGGCACTATAGTTAATTAAACATATTTTACAATATAACGGCAGGGAACGGTTCTAGAGACTTATTCGTCGAAATGGTTTTATGTACAAAATGAGGTACTAATGTTTTTCTCCCCTTAAACCTGGGCGAATTTTGTACGTTATATGATAGATATTATGAAAAACTAGGACTGTGTGTTAAGAAAGTAGTCATTGGGAAGATAAACATTTTCTGTCATTAAAATGTAAATGACAAGCTTAGGTTGTTGAATGTTTTTTTTTTTTTACTGCTTATCAAGATCAATTTACTAATAAACGTTAAATATAACAAACATCCTATCGCCACCTTCCCATTCCATCATTAGATTAGCTCCTAATATGTCATAAAATAGTAGGTATTGTATTGTCGTCCAATTTACACAAGTATGCAAATCGTCATCTTCGTCGGAAACCGGGAGTGAGTCAAACTTAACCTGCAAGATTTGTCCCGTACATACATACATACACTGCAAGTTGAATAATAGCTTGTAGGAAACAAACTGTAACGTACAAACCTAGTTTTTCATAATAACTACATCATATTCACCGGACTTGGTGCAGGGGGTGAGAAATTAAACAGCCATTAACTACAGTAAAGAAAAAAGTTGACCGCTTGAAGAAGAAGCGTCACCTCGCAACCCTCATAAAATGCAGAAATAGTAATAACGATGTATTGATCTTCAGTTTGTGAAACAATCATCGGTGGAGGGCTAATGGCTGGAGCACACTATTGAAATGCGACGCGACGCAACGCGTTGACTAGGGTTGCCAACCGTACTATAATATATAGTACTGTACTACAGTTTGACTGTGTAGGTACTATATACAGTTGAAGAAATATACTATATATCGGTCAATCCTTATAATACATATACAGTTTGGGTTGGTCATTTGATCCAGATTTTAAGCACCAATGTAGTTGGAGTGGGGAAATAGCCTTTTTTCATCTCAGATAATTGCCCCAATAGCAGGCAGAATGTTACGAGTAGTAAGTAGTCAAGATTGTGCATTATATTTAATGAATTAATTTACACACTTTTTAAAAAGTTTTTCCTCATAGAGCTATATTTTCTTTCAGTGTACTATAATTTTTATACCTTGGTCTTGAAGATACTATATTTGCCCAATAGATAGTTGGCAACCTTAGTTAACAACCGCTGTGCAACGAGTTGATTACCAACACGTCGGATGTTTATGGCACTTTATGGTGTAATTCTGGCCATTAGAACAATAAGATTCGATTCGACTCAACACGGAACGGCGGGTCGCGTGGCATTCAATGTGTTTCGACTTTCGCTCATAAAAGCGCCATCTCTCCGACCTCGTACACAAACAGGAGTATTCCTGTTGTTTGGACTGTGAGTAATTCGAAAAGCCACCACAGATGGCGCTCAGATTGAAATTCTTCAAACGACTTGATTCAAACTGCACAGTAATTTGGAAAAACCATCACAGATGGTGTTAATGCTAGAACTATTCTAACTAATCAGTCACTGGATTCACATGTGACAAATGTAACAATCATTTTATTGACCGGACGATACTGACACACAATTTCCAGTCATTTGTACCAAGTATGACGTACCCTTCAGGGGTCTAATTAGGTGATGACGAAAAGGAATAAATCCAAATGCCATATTGGTACAAATGGTTTTGCAATAAAAAATACTCCCATGGCAGCCATGGAACCGTTTGAAAAGTATGGCATGGTGATTTTTGTGAAAGGCTACCCGACGATGATTAGCTGTCTATAAATTAACCTGACCCAAATGATTGTTTTTTTATTTTTTATTAATGTGTTTTAGTCTGTTTGGCGGGCTGTAAGCCACACCGGAGAAGTATGGCATTACGCTACCCCTACCTCTTTTGTCATCGACTATCAGAAAATGCAAGAATTTTTGAATTAAAAATCGGTCGACTTTCGTAATTTATCCGGCACGTTCGATTACCGCCCACGCGATTGGGCCGCCAGTACTAACACTATGAGTATCATTTTCCTTTTCGTCGCCGTACTTGGTACAAATGACCGGAAATGTTGTGTCAGTATCTGCCGGTCTATTAGTTTTCTTTTGAAAGATTTTATTAGTGCATGGATCAAGTTATGATTTGTAAATGAGAAAGGACCATTACCTACTTACTTTATAACATACTCGAAAATATAAAAATTACGTGACGTGATAACAATATAAGGATATAAATCTTGTTGATAGTAAATACTAGTCTTCTCGATCTATTAATACTAAGTACACATACTCGTATCTACTACACCACGACGAGGTACCGTGTAGAAAAAGTACGGAACTTTACCATATTTAATTATTCCATCTGCTTGAATCTCTTTTTCAGTACATAAATAATACGTTGACCGCTATCATAAATCGTAGGGATGAACTATTTAGAAAGTGGAAAGCGAGCCCTAATAGTGTAGGCCTTAAGCTGGATTATACTCGACACAGAAATATTACTAATAAACTCATAAACAGAGCCAGGAATAGGTATAGAAAAAATATATTTTAGATTGTACAGGATACTGTCGAAAAATATGGTCGACCATCAATGGGTGGTAAGGAATCATGAAATACCTAGGGAAAACTGATTAAGTACATCACATATGTACTAACTTTGCCAAAATGTTCACAGAAGACAAGTAAAATTAAACATCCTTGTAACCATCAGTTTTTGGAAAGCTCCAAGTACGTTATTCAGAGCCACGTTTCATCTAGATAACAAAAAAAATCCTCCCAGGAGATTGAAGTAATCATTAACCGATTAAACGGGAAGAAATCTCCTTGTTTAGATGGTATTAGAGTGCAAGACCTTAAGGTTATTAAAAAAGATACTAGCCCGGTGTTGGCGAGCTTTGTCAATAAGTGCGTGGCAAGCCATTATTCGACCCATTTCCAAACAAGGTAGCCACTTGGACTACGCTAATTACAGACCCATAGCCATATTATCTGTTATAAATAAAATAACTGAAAAAGTAATTATACTCGTACATAGAATTAATGATTTTTTTAGATAGAAATAACCTACCGTCATATGCCCAACATGGCTTTAGGAAGGTGCGAAGTACATCCACTGCTTTAGTTAAATTCGCTGATGACATTAACGATAAGTTAGATGGTAAGAAGTATGTAGCTGCCCTGTTTACAGACTTCAAAAAAGCCTTTGACGCACGGGTTGCTACTTAGAGCAATGCATGAGTGTGGGATACGTGGAGCGATGAGTCAATGGTTCAGTAGTTATTTAAAAAATCGAAAGACATTGATAATGGGGTACCTACTGGGTGTGTACGGCCCAGTGGGGTACATCATGCACGTGAACAGCGTCAGCAGCATCGTCGAGCACTGCTCCACCTATATGTGTACGCGGATATCACGTGCTTGGTGTACGCCGACAGGGACATTCTCACCTTGCAACAAAAACTACAAGCAGACTCTAATAATATTCTAAGGTGGTCCCATAACAGTGGCATCATTTTAAATGCCCCTAAGAAAAAATGTGTGCTCATACACTCTCCACATTTAAAAAACCCCATGTAAATCTCAAAGTCATAGGACACGCCTACGAGTGTCTTCATAATGGCTTGGTTAACTGATACCGTTCCTCCATAGAGTTAGTAGAAACCTATTTGGTGATCATTATAGACTATAAGTTTAACTGGAAACCTCACGTTGACAGTGTTTGCAACAAGCTCAGAGCTTACTATGTAAACTAAACCACCTAAAACACACCGAGCTTTGCTCCGATTTTTTTTTGGGTATACGACGTTTTCTAAAAATGAGACCTTGCTAGAACGATTTTTCGCCCCGTAACCGCCCCTTCATACTAAATTTCAAGAACATCGTTGGAGCCGTTTCCGAGATTCAGTTTATATATAATATATACAAGAACTGCTCGTTTAAAGGTATTAAATAGATATTAACTATTCAATAATTTTCTTACAGTACAATTTAGCTGAACATTGTCGTATATGGGAGTGAAATTGATAGATCTCGGTATACTCTATCGAACAGCATCGTTTGGACCTCGACTGATCGATGTTCCACCTCGGTGTGACACTCTGTATATTACCATTGTAACAATAAAACAATACAAATAATCCCTTCAAAAAAGTTGCATGTATAGAGACCCCCTAATAATTCATCTTTCACATCGTTTAGTTGTTTTTAAAAATCAAGCCTGATAACACATAGTAGGTATGTAACAAAAACAACTGAATAGCTATAATACGGTTCAAAAGATTCAATTATTTTAAGTTGGGATTAACGGACGGACTGACAATAAAGGCTCAATAGTAATAGGGTGCCGTAAAAATGCGATCCAACTAACTAAAACATTGACCCAACTGCGCAACCTCAATTTCATAGGCGGATGTCCTTTCTATCTTGCTCATTTTAGTTTGATCAAAATGAAGACACTTGACCACAACAAATATACTATGGTGTTGTAATGTGAACAAATCACCAATGTTAGACGAATAAAAGTAATCAATTTTATTATGAAATTTCAATTTTATCGCGGTCATAAAACTAAAGTATTTCGAGCAAAATTTTCAAGAAACGACTTCTCAGACACGCTGCTTTGTCACAGAACTCTATCATCATGCAAATATTTGAGTGCGAGTATCTGATCTTGGTGTTGGGCGCGGCCTGCGCGGGAGCAAGGCGGCACGGGCATCTGCGCGTCTACCAGGGAACCGAAGACCTGCTTAACGAGTTCCCGTTCATAGTCGTTTTGGATTTCAAGTTAACCGTAAAAATATGTACCGGGAGCCTTATATCCGACTCATGGGTAATTACTGCTGGACACTGTTTATATCGTTTCACTGCTAAACTTATTACTACGCGATACTCAGACTTCACGGCGAGACCCAACGAAACTAAGGCATACGTCAATACGGTTAAAATGTATTTACATCCGAGCTACTCAAAGCGTAAGACATTTTTGAGAAATGACGTTGGTCTAATTTTTACAGAAAAGATGCCTACGAAGTCGTTTGCAAAACTTTCGGCTGTGGATTATAAGAGTCTTTTAGGGCTGCCGGTCAAGTATGCTGGATTCGGTGCCACAACCAAGAAAACACAAAGTTTAGCTGAAGTGCTTAGTAAAGATAAAATCAAGCCTCTCCAGGTGGGCGAGGGGATGGTGACCACGTGTCCTTCTAGAACATACTTGGGTTGGTTACCGTCGATATGCGTTGCGCCTAAATGTTCTGCTAAGAAGCAAATGCCTTACATGGGGGATTCAGGAGGTCCATTAGTTTGTAGCGGAAAATTAGTTGCTTTGGTATCGGGCTTTCGTAGAAACTTTGCACCCATTACAATGTTTTCTCCAGTGAGCCCCTACTTGCATTGGATACTTGATGTAACGCGCAATCTTGGAAAAAACGAAACAAACGATCAAACACTTGAAGAGTAGGTAACATAAATGGGGCAACAAAATAGAAGAACGTGAAAAATCTAAAACAATAATAAAACTACCTAGTGTAGGGGCACCAAAAGATGAACGCCACCCAAAACCTGAACACTCGATCGAAATAATCACATAGTTAAATCGTGACTTGTGTTACAAAGCTCGGGTTTTTCTTCTACGCCTTAACTGTTTGCCTACGCCTCCACTCATTCTAACTGAAACTTACGTCACAGTCATGGCCATGATAGGTAATCGTTCTGAAGCTTCCCACTGAAAACGTCGCTAGTGTGGGGAAATAGATAAAGACAGTGCGCTTCAAATTTAAGCTTTTAATTACGTATAAAATTAAATAATTGACATAATTAGAAGGATTTGCTAAGTATGTATTCTTCATCAATCTTTCTTTTATTGTATTTATACTTTCTTTTTGTTATTTATATTTATTTTTATGGTTTCAAAAATATATACCTCAATACTTGAACGGTGTTCAGTTACTAGGCAAAGGGCTTTTTTTCTAAAGCGTTTATTTAATGGTCCTGAAATGACGGATGGAAACTTTATAACTTAAAGTGATCATTAAATGCTCGTGTATTTTTAAACCACAAGATGCACACAACGTTTGATGTCTTATCCAACGATTTTGGACTTTCAATTCTATCTACTATCTATATTCATATATATCTATATTCTATCTATCTATTCATCTATATTCTATTACTATAAAAACTATCACTGTTCAGCCATAAAATGTGTGCCTTGAACGAATTAAATTTATTAGTTCATGTTTTGGATTATATTCCAATAGGTGAACGCTTAATTGTTTTTGTTCGTTCATTTTATAAATTCAGTGTCGTAAAGTTGAACCAAGTAAATTCAGTCGTCCAAAGAACAATGCCAGATCTCGGCTTAAAACACTTTCTAAAAAAAAGCCCGCGGATACGAAGCGGGTTGATTTTGGTATGACCTGTTTTGTATGAGATTTAAATTCCGTATTTAATTACTTACACATTTAGGAAACTTGTACGAAAAATATTTGTAATTAATATGTAGCGAAACGATCAATATACGGAAACAGTGTCGTGTCGAGACGTAAGAACCAGGAAATAGTCTTTAGGTGTTGCCTACTAGCAAATCTCATAGGTACTGAGGTTTTATGACAAACTCGCAAACTTATTTTTGTAATGGAATAAAATAAATCTTTGTTTTGCTTATATATAAAATAAGGATAAAGATGTATGTTCTGTAAGTAGCCCCACGGGCACTTTTACACGTTCTAATTTCTACCAGCGCCTCAAGAGGAGACCACAGTGTAGAAGACTATAAACATCGTAGTAAAATCATTGACGTACAGATGTAGTGCATAATTGTTTTCCTTCGTATTTTCACGGAAACGTACGAACGTATCTTGCTATTTCAGTCTGTCACAGTACAAAAAGTACTGAGGTTGGCTGAAGTAGCATGACAAATACGAACATTTCCGACAAAATACGAAGGAAAACAATTATGCACTACATCTGTAATTAAGTTGTCCATAATAATATTACAATGTAAAGGTGTTTAAAGCATTTTGGTATTTTTGCAGTGAGCTGAGAGGCCTATGAGCTAACAATCTCATATCATGTTAGAATTCGTTTTTGAGATATACTTTATTGCTTAATGTCAGCTAAAAGTTATAGTAGTATTATAGTAGATAAGTAATTTATAATAAATAAAAGCTATCTCACCGTACTGATTGTAATACGAAACACGAAATTTATTTTTATTATTATAATTGACTTGAGAAAAAAAGGTATCTTATTAATCATTTTATTTTCGTTGTTTTACCAAAAGATAAGTAAGTAATTTTGGTAATGATTATTGATAAAAAATACTAATTCTCTTCTTTATAACACAGATTTGCATGAAAAATAGGAACCTTATATTACTGCAAACAATTAAAAAATAAAGACTGATTTCGTTTATTTGCATTTTATTTCTAAAGGTTCCTTAAAATTACAATAATTTAAGATTTTCATTATGTTAACTCAACTTTTGGGTCCAAACCGTTCAGAATTAGGGCAAGCTGTTCAACCTTTGGGCAACTCGGCACATTTTTGGTTTCAACGATTTTTATAAAATGACTGTATTATAACTTATATAACAGGCTTTATGATAGTCATCTTCAATCTAGACAATAAACTGTACCTACCATACAAAAACATTAATTAGGGTGAAATATGTTAACTGTGAATAAATTGTCTAAAGTTGGCGGAGTCACTTAATCGTTCATCTTTTGGTGCTCTATCGTAGTACAATTTTGCGTAACCGTTTCGTCATCCAGCGGAATATTACGGCACTAACCCTACTCTCTGTGATTCGTCGTTAACGTCGTATCACGGATCCAATGCAAGCTGGGACTCACGGGAGTGAATTCGTTGATGGGTTCCCAATTGTTTCGCGAACCTGATAACACTGCGACTAGTTTTCCGTCGCAAAGTAAAGGGCTCCCTGAATCTCCTCGCAAAGGCTGTTGATGCTTGGCGGAACATTTAGGCGCTACACATATGGCCGGTGCCCATGTACTCTTCCTAGGACACTTAGTCACCACCCCCTCGCCAACCTGAAGAGGCTTACTCTTGTGAAGCAGTATACTAACTAAATGTTTGGTATTCATGGTCGTATCACCAAATCCAGCATACTTGGCCGGCAGCCCTAAAAGAGCCTTACAATCCACCGCTGAAAGCTTTGCAAACGAATTAGTAGGCACTCTTTCAGTAAGGATAAGACCAATGTCATTTATTACTTTTCGTTCTTGCTCTTTATAATTCGGGTGTACATACATATTGATGGTTTTGACATATGCTTTAGTTTCGTTCGGTCTAAGTGTGAAGTCTGCGTAACGTACAACATCTTTACCAGCAGACTTAGGAAATGTACAGTGTCCGGCAGTAATGACCCATGAGTTCGATATTAGGCTTCCTGTACAAAAGCTCAAGGTGGTGGTTGAGCTCTCGTATATGGCGACGACGAAGGGGAACTCACGGAGGAGGTCTTCGACTCCGTGGTGAACTCGCAGGTGCGCGGGCCCAGCCCCGGCGAGCCCCGCGCCCAACAACACCAGACACTCGCACACAAATGTCCGCATCATCATAACACAAGAGTATTCTGAATACTTTCTTGAATGCCATACTTGATATTATTCACTTTGGTTTTATGAGTGCGCTAAATTTAATTTCCATTATAAAATTGATTACTTTTCCTCGACTATGTTTATTTCGAAACTAAAGTTTTGTTTATGACTCGAAATTTAGCGGAAATTCAAGCACAGGCAATTTGAGATTATTAATAAGGCATCTTAATTTCTGCGAATGAAGAAGTAGCATACAGAATAAAGAAGCAAATCCCTCTTAAAGCAAGCTTAATCCCTCTCTTGTAATAGCAATACCTTACACCTACGGATCAAGAAGTCATTCAAATTAACAGTTGGGCATGAAAATTCGACCGGTGGTACTGGTGATAGGTTAGGTACCAGTCGGAAGGTGGCAAAATCATAATTTCTTTAGACCCGCCGTGGGTTAAGAAAGTGATGAATGCCTCTCCAAAAGACCTCGTGTTATTAATGATTTTTTCGACAGTTTTTAGGGTTCCGTACCAATATGGTAAAAAAGGAACCCGTATGGTGAGACTTCGTTGTCTGCCTGTCTGTCTGGTTGTCACAGGGGGTTTTCTCAGCAACTGCTATCAACTTGAAAGGCACAGTTGAAACAGTGGAACGTGCTTGCCTGCATCTGTTCTTATTACAATTAAATTAAATTAATTTTATAACTAATTGAAAAGGGGTCTAGAATCGGGGGTTGAATTATTAAAGTGGTTTGATTATAGCAAATGGGTTGTCATATGAAAGGGTCAATGTACTCATTCAAATTCTTTTTGTGTTTTTTTTTTGTTATGTTCTTTCGATTTATAGCCAAATATGTACAAAAAAGTATTGTTCCCCCTGCCTTATATGTCCGAAGTTTATTGATCAAAAAATCTGAAAAAATCCTGACGGATAGGGTAGGTAATTATTTATATTTTATGGGAAAAATAAAATGAAGTTTTTGAGAAATAACCAAAAACCTTTGAAAATCTACAATATAAGTATTTTCTTTTGCGGTTACCAAGCATATTATATGAAAAACGAAACCCTCGATACGCGAGTCCTACTCGCACTTGGCCGATTTTTTCGAACTACGTAGTGGTACCTATGTATTACACTACACTACAACAACAATGAACGTAAGATACCTACTTAATTGGTTTTATAGGCTAGTTTATTTTTATGTTTTGTAAGCTGTTGGATCTCCAAACAAACATTGTTTAATAAAAAAAAACTCCCCATTAACACTAACCTTAAAAGTCCTACACGTATTAATTATTAATTATAGAATAACATAGATAAAAGCTTACAAGCAAAGTGCAGTTAAAGTCATCAGTTACATTTAATTTGCAAGAATTGACCCAACACACACCTCCACCATACATACCTACACACCACCGACCATACTATGCATACCTACATACATTGCAAGTTAAATAAAACCTTGTAAAAACGGACATCATCTATTGGATTTCTCTTTCTGACTCATTCTACTTTTATCCCAAATTCAGACAATAAGCTATCTTAAGCCAAAAAAAACAGAATATTGCGTAAAAACATTACTATACGAGCGAGCGAAGGCAATAAATGTTATCATTAAAATTCAATTTCAACATAGGTAACTTACCTAGCCATAAAACCGTAACGAATAATTTAACGCGTGGTTTTGTAGATATACTTATTAAATTCTCATTTACTGCTTGAGGTGACGGTATTTTTATCATGTATTTTTTTTCGCTTCTCTATCTTAAGTTATTATTGACCGCGGGCTGCGCGGGAGAGCACTTGCGCGTCTACCAGGGAACCGAAGACCTGCTCGGCGAGTTCCCGTTCATCGTCTCCTTGGACCTCAAGTTAACCATAAAAATATGTACCGGAAGCCTTATATCCGACTCATGGGTAATTACTGCTGGACACTGTTTAAGATCCTTTTCTACTGACTATATCACAACGCGATATGCAGATTTCACACTGCGGCCCAACGAAACTAAAGCATATGTAGCAACCATTCAATTTAATTTTCACCCAAGTTTTAGAGACCAACCACAACTGATGCGAAATGACATTGCTCTTATCCATACCAATAAAGTGCCGACTAAATCGTTCGCAAAGTTGTCGGCTGTGGATTATAAGGCCCTTTTAGGACTGCCCACCAAGTATGCTGGATTTGGCGATACAAGCAAGAAATCCCATGAATTAAGTGTGTATCTTAAAATATATAAGTTCAAGCCTCTTCAGGTAGGAGAGGGGGTGGTGATCAGGTGTCCTGAAAGTGGTTATACTGGGTGGATGCCGGCCATATGTGTAGCTCCTAAATGTTCCGCCAACAAGCAACAGCCTTTCCACGGGGACTCAGGGGGCCCCTTACTTTGCAACGGAAGATTAGTCGCTGTGATATCGGGCTCGCGATCACTTTCGGAGCCTATTATCGATTTCACTCCCGTGAGTTTAAACTTGCATTGGATCCTAGATTTAATGTTAAGTAAAAAATCCCCAGGATAAGAGGGAGCAGTTGCATTCCGTTCGAAGAAATAAAATTGTCGTTTCGCAAAAGGGTTACTGTATTTCACAGTACGAGTATTATAAAATAACTAGGTACACTATTAGCATAAGAATAAAATCGACCATTTTAATTCATAATATAGGCCAGCCATCTCTTACACCAAATCGTAGCGCTTTTACAGTCAGGACTCTGTTGTAAATCTCCTAGTTTAAGTTATTTTAATGAAATCAGAAAATACCTGTCTGAAAACTTAAGGGTATTACGTAGGTAGCACAACGTTTTTCGCTTGCAAAACGTAGTTTCACTCTCCCCTAAGTATATAATAGAATATGTTCATTTGCTTGAAAACATGGTTACAAGGATCTTAATGGGTACTAGTTTCCATGAACATTTAAAATCGATAACAAATCCAAGAAATGTTACCTGGTTGTTTTTTTAATCATGTCATTGTCGCATTTAATTGTTATAGGTTATAGTAGGTATTAATTCTCCTACCATTTTTTAAATGAAATTGTAACAAATGACGTTTTATTGATATTTACACTTAAATTATTACCTTTAAGAAATTTCATAATTTTATTAACAATTATTATTTGGTAATAGCATGTTTTGTAATATGTGGTATATTTATGGTGCGGGATGGTGGGAGTGTTTATAAATTGAACTTTGTACTTGTATTATAATATTATCGTGGTGGTTTATTTAAGTTCACAACATTATTAGCGTTAGTTAAGATTAAGTAAGCACCAGAACTTTCATACAACATAATTAAGACGCAATAGTATTATTATCTATCGACTTACTATTTCATCAGAACGATGAATTAATAACAAATAATTACGCGAGGACAATGTAACACAAATTGACCTAGTCCCAAACTAAGGTCTAGGCTTGTGCTATGGGTACTAAACAACGATAAACATACTAATACATATAGATAAATATATACTTAAATACATAGAAGACATCCATGACTCGGGAGCAAATATTCGCGCTCATCACACAAATATCTGCCTTTACCGGGATTTGAACCCAGGACCGCTAGCTTCATAGGCAGGGTCACTACCAACTAGGCCAGAGCGTCGTCGCAAACCTTAGGAGGTTCCGTCTAGTTCTTAACACATTGGCTACGATTTTCACTGGGATATCTGTTACCAATTTTTTTTTATTAAACTGGCTTGTTATGCAACATTATGCGACACAAAGTCAAAGGCCTTACACATATCAATCTTATCACGGTATTCGGTAATTTCTCATTCGATCTTTACCTTTTCGGATTCGACTTAGAAAGGGAAATTGGGAAAACAAAACACAAATCACACAAATGAATATTTAATTCTGAAAAATGTAGATTACATCTAAACACTTAATGTGTACTACTAAATCAGTCATCTTTACAAGTTCAATATATTAGATAATTATAATTCTTTTTATAAATAAATCTTTCATTATTAAGCATTACTATAGACCCGAAGAGAGCAGGGAATCGAAAGAGAAAATATTAAAGAGACAAAGTTACCCGAAGAAGAAAGAGACAGGTTTTATGTGCCTTCGGGTCCGGGACTACAATAGGACTAATTCTACGGTGAATTTAGATTTGTTGCGTGCTTTGGAACAAAACATATCTATACTCGCACCTCTGTCCTGAGCTAAGACAAAAATCATGAAAGTTGTTTTACATGATAATAATACCAGAGGTAATTTACCATTTATTTTACTTTATAGATCTTACAAAAAACTATACGCATACGACATAATTAAACCTAACGTCGACAGCAGCGAGTCCCTCTCGAGACTATACCTAAATAGAACATATAGAACATACGTTTAATATTACTTGTATGATGAAACCAACAATGTAAATGTTGTAACTTATATTATAAATAAATTATCATTGAAATATGATAAGTAAGATACATGATCGAAACAAAGCAAGCAACGTTAGAATATAACGACACAATTAATATTTGGTTATATCGATTTTATCAAATACTTACACTAAAAAATATTCCTCATCTGTTACTATTTCGCATAATTTTTACGTAACCTAAATTGCACACGACATTACATTACTAGGATATATATGACATATTATAAAAAACTAACATTATAATATAAGTATTGCTTCTTTCTAATTTAAAGTGGCTTAAGTGGCAGTGCGACATACAGGTCCATCGAATTTCTTACATCGCTATACATTAAAACAAACGCACGTGTTGTAAAAGTAGCCCGTCAGAATTTACTTCAATGTACAGTCAAGGAATTAAAATTCTCACCCACCTTAGTTCCAAGTTAAGTCAATCTGACACTCTACAGCAATAAGGTTGAGTTTTGTATCAATTACAAATGACTTTGCATCTCTAATGACAATGACATATTCAAGCAATTTTCGTTGAAATGGGTAGCAAATTAACTTCCGTGACCGTACTATGGAAAGTTTTTTAAATGTTTACCAATTTGTCGTAAAACATGAAATTTGCCTGGGAAATGTTTAACACGGGTTTTATGTCAAACTGGTAATCATTGCAATTTCTTGATGGCATCACGAAACAGGGCCTCTGTTCATCAGGATAAAAAAAATACCTTTGACGTGTTATGCTATTGTTTTAACTCTGAGGCCATTACTGTCAAGTAAATAAGAGCTATCAAAATGCAGACAATACGGAAACGTTAAAAATAATAAGGTTTTGCCGTGTAGAATCTCAAACTAGGGCCTCTATCTGTTAAACCATACTTGACGTGTTTCCGTATTGTCAACGTTTTGGTAGCTCATATTTACTTGACAGTAATGGCCTCAGAGTTAAAACAATACCATAATAACACGTCAAAGACAATATTATGGTTTTACCAAGTTCAATAGACAATTAAAAGAACGGAACGTGCGCTTCTAAAGTCTAATGGTGCTGATACACTTGAGCACATCCGCTAGAATGCTCGATTAAATTCTCTACAATTCTCTAGTAACTTCTTACTCTTATAAGCACCTTAACACGTTCCCTGTCCAAGTGTTTTTCGAATTTGGGGACACGGACGTACTCGTATCAACGTAAATTTTAGTGACCTCAGATTTAATTGTTCTGTCACTTAAAGAAAAGTGGTAAGCTTGACAGTTGGCCACACGAGATCAATTAGTTATTAATGCTATTATATATCTATGGATACATCTCTCAACGTGATCCTAATGTGGAGAAACGGACTTGTGATACCTAACATCGTGACCCTAAAGTGGGGTCATTCGAAGTTGTGAATCCATACTGGGAGCACGGACTCCTGAAAAATAAGTTCATGACCCCAAATTGGGGGCACCCGGACAGGGAACGTGTTAAAGCAGCAGATAGTCTCAAGTCTAAGCAGAATACATATTTAGATACTTACTTTTCTTAATTCTTAACGCGCTTAATCAGATGCTGAACCTAGCCAAGCTATTAAATTTACTGTAATAACTCTTAAGGGCTATGTATGTATGATCTACATTTACTATAAGCCACACTACGAGCAAAAGCGTCCACATGTCACTGACAACTATTACTCAGCGGGCAACCTTTTCTCCCTAACTTGCGCAATAGAAAAGATCGCCAGACGCTAGGACGCCACGACAATACAGCTATAAAACTATTTTATTCTCACTTAGTTTTTCTATATCTATAAGTAGCCAGTGACACACCGACGTAAAAACTAAATTTATTTCACAAAGTTTCAAACACAAAATGCCCAGAAATAAATAATTGTCAAAAATAAAAGTACAATTCAGTCGTTATTCCCATTAAATATGTTCAATAATGTTGCCAATATTTAGATCATAGTTGAATGATGAGATCAATTGCGGCATTTTTTTTAAATATAATTTATATTAACGAAAAGGGGAACTGTAATCTACTTAACTACGATCATTAGAAGTTCGCAAACGTCTAGATCCTGTGTTAGTTTACAAAACAAACCTTTTCAAAGCACTTACATCGAATTTAGCATTATAACTAATAAGTGACTTCCTAATATTAATTTTTAGTACTGTTACATCATTGCCGTGCGACTTATTAGTATTCTCCTGGACCTTGTAATCAAACCATTTTAAATGTACCCAATCTTGTAATAATTTCAAAGAACCAATTCCAAAATCGAAAACTACAGTTATAAAAATACTGTATAACGTGTTTATCAAAATTATTAAAAGTAAGCTTTACCAAACGGGAGTATACTGCAACACGATTACGAAAATACACTTATCAAACAGTTTATAACGTTATTAATAATACGGACGTTAAGCGGAAACAGAAGATAAATGCACAATTATTAACAGTCACAAATAAAAAATACGGATTGAACCAAATTGCACTTGCTTCACGTGTACACAATAACACACTTCTGCAAGTTCTATCATTATAACAAACTTTATTTCCACCAGAATATGCAGTTAAAGCCAGAATAAAAATATGAATAGGAGAGGGGTAAGACTATACGACAATACAGTGCTGCAAGCCCCCTGATTGGCCTAATCAGTGGCCGCAGCATGATAAGCGACGCGTCGTACTTAAGTATCTAGTATGATCGATCTCCTCAAAAAACTAACGCTCATCTGAAAGATCATCCATTTCTGTGTAAGAAAAACCACTGCAGAATTTCTGCATCGGACTTATAATCTAAAAAAAAGCTGTGCCAGGTTTTTCGCATTGCAGCATTACCATTTCGTGTTCGGCCATTAATGACGTGCCTAAATTTATATACATATCATCTGGTTAGTCTTATTGAACCAGGTTTAGTGCGTGGGCTCTTAGAACATAATCGTCAATCATATTACGTTTGACATGTTATCGTATTGTCAATGTTACGCTAGCTCTTATTTACTTGACAGTAATGGCTGCCACGTTAATAACAAAACTATAAAATGTCCAAAGCAATATAGTTATACAGAGTATAATAGAACCAATGATGAGTGTCCGATGGTTTTTAACAATATTGATATTTTTATTCAATTAATATCCTCTACATCCATCCATCAAATTTGGATTCCTAACGACAACCTTCGCGCGAATAGGCACTTCATTTGGTACTCTTAACCCGCAGAACGAATCACGGCGGTTTAAAGATAGAAGGATCTATTTAAATACCGGGACCCCACTGTGGTACGGCGGCTAGCTCGAGTTACACATGGGTTTAAATTCGCTTCGACGGGTTAATACTAAGTAATTATTAATGGCTTTCCACAACAACCGTACGAGTTTTTCTCCTAACAAAAGAAAACAAACATTTTTTAATTCGCGTCTTTTGATCACGCGGCACACCCGAGTGCGAACAGAATTTAAATTATGTGCCTGACATTGGTAAAAATGAAGTTTGTTTAATGAATTCATTTATAGGTATAAAGATCAAATCAGAAGTCGTCGCATATCCATACATTTGATTACCCTAGAATGCTGCAGCTGTCATTACATTGTTTTGCTAGTTAAAAGCAGTACTAAAAAGAAAAAGAAGTGGTGGCTTATGTGTTAACACTATTTATTATTTAATCCTGAGAACTTCTTATTTACAATGCAACCCTAGTTTTAATTTGATCTTAGATAATTAGAACTTGTATGTGTGTATATACTATATAATTGCGATAACGACGCTAAAATTTATTAAATATAGAACGAAAGTTGTGTAAATATACCCTAATGTATTCGGTAACAGGCACTTTATGTATCGTAAGGCGTATTAGGCGAGAAAATTGAGACGCCGTTATAGGTAAGTAATATACAAAATATACACTTACGTTTCTTCGTAGATAAGACGACGACTTCTATTTAAAGTTATACAAAGACCCTTGGGTCATTTTTAAACCTAGATTCATCCTAACTTTATTCTGATAGTATCAGGTAAGTATATTAAGTATATTATTAATTTATTAGTACAAAACTGGCTACGTTGAATTTTCATTTCAAAATAGGACTCTGTCTTAATATCTACATAGTCGAATTTTGAATACAATACAATAATAACATAGAACCTTATACAAAAGCATTTTAATTAAACATCAAACAATAAAATACGGTGTCGCTTTAGTGCATCTTACAGCAGTCGTCCTTTTTCAAATCGACTAGCAGAAAAGGGACGGGGGATGTTAAACGTAGAGACAGCTCAGCTCTCAAAATAAAAATAAATACTCAATGTATGTTTCCTTGAAGTTATCCTTTTCTACATGTAAAAACTCAAGGAATTCCACGATACATTTTATTACAATGAAACCATGCACATGCAATAACGCCATCTAGACGACTGGTAACGTATGGCCGCGGTGCAAAATAACGACGCGGCCGTACGTTAGTGAGATGACTTATTTGCCAGTTATAAAGACAGCAAAACGTCGAAAAAAAAGTGATCAACGCCTTAGGTTTTCCAAAAAACACTACACACAAAATCAAACATCAAAACATATGTACACTGTAATAAAGTAATACAATCGTAATAAAAATGCAATCGGAATAGCCCCTAGTTCGTACAGAACTATTGCTACACAAGTTAATTTACACTATCCTATTCTTAGAGTGTTTGTTATGCAGTATATGGCTCATCTGAGAGAGGTGTGTAGGTTGAGTACACTTTGCCGCTCTTTGTGGGACGGTGTCTTGGAGAACACGTTCCAGAATCGGAGGGTCTCGTCGCCTGCGCCGGTCACAATCGCCTCGCCGTCGGGCGATAGAGCGAGATAGAGCACGCGGTACGTGTGCCCGGTTAACTTCGCCACCTAAAATAACACTCATATTATTATAGGCTTCACTTTCCATGCCTGTAGCCTAAAACTCGACTCCTTGGGTCACCCCTTTCCACCCACATTTTTTCTTGTTGTTATGATGTCCGGTCACAGTGATAGTTTCTTTTGCTCGTGCAAATTAGAGCGATTAATAATAATAAGCAAATAAGGTCACTGGCAACTCTGGTTACACAAAGCACGTGAGTGGTTACAAAAATCGTTTATACTTCTATCATGCTTTATCAACCCCAAAACTTGTAAATAGTTGTCACAAAAACTCATGTTTAGTCACGTAAAATAATTAAAAATCGATAGTTTTATTGAGTGACCCTAGAGATGTCACAGCAACGAGCTACAACAAAGAGTTGATCGACCAATTTACAGGTAAGTAGACTAACGACCGCATTAAAAAACGCTTGGCTAAGATCTCCGTCTTAAGACACGTCAGAAATTTTAGTTTCATATTGCAAGAGCAATATGGTTTACCCAGTATAATTATGGAAGCCCAGATACAAACACACGACAAACTTAAACACCGCCTCTTTCCTTCAGGAGTTAAAAGTAAAATATTACCAACCTGCGTGAGCGATGGGAACTTCCACACCAGGATTTGGTTCTGGGAGTAACCGTGGGTGGAGACCAGCTCTAGAGAGTGCTTCGACCACGCCAGGTTGCAAACTTGCGAGCCTGCCAACAAACATGATTATTGAAAAAAGTTCTCGTCCAAAACAAATTACCAATTCGTGGTATGATTACAATCTCCGTTAGCTCTCTCACACAGGAAGAACAATGCGAAAAGGTTAAAAGATAAGTGATAATATTATAACTATAGGTCGGAGAGGTCATCGCAAAAACATATATGGAAATAGAACAAGATTCAATAGCACCACTGTATCGAATATATAATACCTATGATTATTATCATTGATTATCTAAAGAGGATACTAATGTAATTTAACATTTAACCTTTTCTAGTTGTTTATCTATCATAGTTTCGTCAAAGTGGCATTCCTGAAACGGTTTTGTGATATTTAAAATCGTTAAAACTATTCACTTATGGTTATTTCAAAATATTTTTATTATGGTGAAATTTATTTGGTTATTAAGTGGATTGTGAACTATGCCGAATTATGATGAAAATGTCTGTGAAATATTGTGTACAACATGTGACATTCGTCAGCGTCACGGTACTTTCACACATATTTATGAACTCGACTGTACATACTACGACTCTATTCATCATGTTCTATTATTACCCTGTCCGAGCTATGGTGATATGATAACGATATAGCGACTAAGGTATTTACTGACCTGTGTCGACGAAGTGCAGCGGCTGCGACGTTAGAGTGTTCCAGAACCGTATGCAGCGGTCGGCGGTGCCGCCGCCAGAGGCCAGCAGGCCGTGCTGGTGCGGCGACCAAGCAATCGCCTTCACCGCCGCCACGTGCGCCGAGTACGTCTGCATCGGGGTCGACGAGTGCTGAAGACATTCACACGCTCAATGAGAATGTACGGTGTACCTACCCCAAGCAAGTACCTCTTCAGGCTTACCATACAACGAAATTTGTGAATGGAATCTGAGCCTATTGTGAATATCAGAGAGTAATTTTTCTATTTTGTTTGTCAGTCATACATACAAAAGGAAATCTATTTTTCATCACACTTTCACGTAAACAGTATCTAAACATACAGGTTAACTGGGCCGTAAGCCCCATATAAAACCCTCGACTTTTTTTTTTCATGAAAACCTAGGTCGGTAAGTAATTTTTTTTTAATTTATAGCGCAGCACACCGTTCATGCAAGTTCAAGCAAGGAGTACACGAAATTGAAAAATTGTTTTAAAATGTTATCTAAACAGTAATTTCATTGCAATCTCGCTACATGTTATAAATTTTAATAAATAAGTTTTTTCTGCCCTATAATTTCATTTATTTACTCGCAAATGTGATGAAAAACATTGTATGTTTCACGGGCGGTACGGGAATTACGAACCTCGACTCAGAAAGTTCTACTAGAGCCTCGGTCGTAATTCCTTACTTACCGCCCTTAATACACAATGTACTATTATGTCCTTTGCAATGGATCTTTAATACAATGGCTGTGTTATGTAATTTTTTTTGGTACGCAGGACCTTACGAGGACTCTTAAGATCTGGCGCACGTTTTATAAAACAGTAAAGTAACAATTTTACAGGTCTAAACTGGAAACACTGCTTAAGGCTGCGTTTCCACCAGAGATGTGCGAGGATGCGTTGCGAGGGATGTGTTTGTCATAAACCAATAGAAACGCTTCATTTACCTATCCTCGCTTAGCTTAGCTCTGGTGGAAGCGTTTCTATTGGTTAATGACAAACAAATCCCTCGCAACGCATCCTCGCACATCTCTGGTGGAAACGCAGCCTAAATGGCTGATCGTCATTGATCGAGGTTGTCTCAAATGGAAACTAGAGTAACTAACTAGAAGAAGTAACCTGTAAATTGATTTCTTTAGCTTTATAAAACAGGCCACAGGCAGTTCTATTCCGACTGAGAGGTAAAGGGAATGTCATTCTGAAAATTAGAATTCTCGGATTTGGAACGATTTGTTGGATTTCTACCTGTTCTACTGTTAATTGACGCACGTGCCTGGGTCCGACTTACGATTTATTCTAGTAAAACTTCATGTCGTGTGGAATATTTGTGTCGGTCCTGGTTACAATATATTAATTAACAAATCCTCACATGAATCGTCGTGAACACGCGAGACTTCTGATCAATTTATTGCTATACGTATAACGTGTCTTCTTGTTGAGATTGGCGGAATCATGGAAAGTCTCGATGGCGCTATAAAACCAAATACTTAGATAGATGGATTGTTTTCAACGGAATATTAATTGCCATCACTATTTTTTCGCCGTTGCCAACCGACCAACTGCGTGGGATGTTCTGTAATGCCCGGTTCAAATATTCAAGAAACGAATCGTTTTCCTTACGCGCCGTAGCGTTATGACATTTATTTACTACATACAAGATGTAACAAATTTTAAAGAGGCTTAAAGAAAACGATTCGTTTCTTGAATATTGGAACCAGGCATTAGTGGGTTGGTAATGCTTTTATAGTAGTCTAAGTACCTTTTCTAATACTAATTTTAAAACATATACCCGTTAAGAATCTTTAAAATTAGCAATTTCCTGCAATAGCCCCGGCTAACCTAAACACTGCCTATACTTTTACCACTGATGGCCAAATGCCGTCCCATCATACAAACTTGAGCAATGGCAATTTCGATGGCAATATTATAATATAGTACCGGAATTACATACAGGGTGCCCCGTTAGTGACGCTAATAGGAGTGTGATAATTTAAAATAACTAGTATATAAAACTCAAGTAGCCGCATAAAACGGCGACGCGGTCAGCCTAGTTGTTCGGAACCAAACCTGCGAAGCTAGCGGTCCGGGGTTCAATCGTACAGACAAACACATGTGTGATGTTTGCTCTTAAGCCTTGGATGTTTTCTTTACATTTTAGTACGTATATCTTTACAGACGTATGTTTAACGTTGCCTGGAGTTGTGCGAAATTGTTCACATTTTGTTTTCTTATCATTAATTATTTTATTATCAAATGCATTTAAAATGTTGTTTATTTGTAGGGCATGGGTAAAAATCGTTACCATGGCTCAAATACTATTAGTTAAGTACTACGGAAACAAACGCGGTCGCGCGGTCACCTTTGTAAAAACACTCGCCCACTTGATTGTTTTCACGCATAATAAAATTCATATTAATATACTAATTACAATGGTGAATATTGATAATGTTGACAGCCGTAAAACAATGTTTAACACATTTGTAGTGTGTCAAGGAATAGCAATAACAGAATTGTTCAACTGCTTTCAACATTATCAATGTTCAGACCTTGATGGTTGTGGTATGTGTCAGGATTTACTATCTGCCTACTAGATCAATTTGTGCGAGACTATCCTGTAATATTCCGCCCTGTTAAGCCAAAAGACGGTATCTCACTCTATATCCAAAGCAGATTCAATCATTTTTCATTAGTAATGATGAGGTCGACTTGCTACAAGAGTTTTGTCTTAAGATACTTGCACCGCTATTTATCTTGAAAAAGGCGGTATTATATTTATCGTGAATTATGATACGTTAATAGTCAAGAGTTCAGAGTCTTGAGATTTGAAAAGGCATGGGAAAAAACGTTATTATCAGTCAGATATCGGGACTCAGGAAACAATCGCGGTCGCGCGGTAACCTTTTTAAAACCACAGGCCTACTAAATTGTACACAGACAATTAATATAAAATTATATACCAATTCAAATGGTACTGGTCAAATAAACATTATCTAAATACCATATTTTTTTCTACCGGCTCGTGGTGAAATGTTCTAATGTTAAAAAAGGGAAAGTTAATCCGTAAAAAGTCTGTTTTTTTTGCGGGCGGCAAACCTGCGGCAAATATGGCCCACCCACTTCCATTTTCTAGTGGCAATGGTTTTGCCATGTCGTGGGTCATGTCATGAGGAAAGTCTTTTTTAGGGTTCCGTACCCAAAAACGGTGCCAAAACAGAACATATTACTAAGCCCCTAGTTCGTCTGTCTGTAAAAAGTTGTCTATTAAACCGTAACTGATAATGCGGTCGTTGTTTTTTTACAAAATATGAGTTACAACAGCGGATTTCTTTCCAAAAAAATAAGATAATGATCTCGTCCCGATGTATGAAAAGTATTTTTTCCGGTGCGCAAGTACGACTCGTCCTTGTCCATTTTTCTACATACGCTCTGTACGCCACTCTATCAGCAGTGCGTGAGAGATATAAATACTTACATACATGCCTTCTAGTCGAGCCTTCATGAAAGCATCAAGTTAGTTACAAGTACGCTGGTCTAATTTGTCATATCATTCAGATAAGCGTGTCCAGTCACCCTATCACCAGGAGTTCAGAATCGGAAAGAGTCTACTTCAAGCTGGCAGACCTTATGAACGGAAGTAAATTGAAGAAGTATGAGATACAGACGTATAACGATCTTGGGTTCTACTCACCAGTGACCAGACGAGCAGCTTGTTGTCATTCCCACCGGACGCGAGCGACAGTCCGTCCGGCGACCACTTGAGGCCGCACACCTCTTGCCTGTGGCCCTGCAGGATCCGAACAGAGGCGCCGGACTCTGCAAATGAAAAACATCACATCACATTATACGTGCAAGTCCATATTACCGACGTGTAAAACAGCCCTGATGTGGCCAATTTTCTGAATAAATATGTTGTAGGTGTAACAAGAATGGATAGGATAAGGAACGAGTGAATGTGAGAGGAAGTGGCGCTAGTGAGAGAAAAAAAAAGTAATATATTGTCATGGCAATGCCCATTGGGCATGTCATGGGGAGGAATGGAAGTAATGTGAGAAGTTTTAAATATAAATGTGAATGGCTATAATGGAAGGCGGAGACTCAAGAACAGATGGAAAGACACATATATCACTCTAAAGGTAACGGGGATAGCACCCAATGTGTGTCCTCGCTGCAGTGAAAAGGACACTGGCTTAGCAAAATGCTGAGGTACACACCTACAACGCTGATTTAAAGGATAGCGATATGAATGAGGTCAACACAAAGTCCTACCATAAATAACAATGCAGAATTTTATTTCAATCGCACCCGTCTGACAACTGAAAATAGGCAGAAATATTCACGTTCAATTCAGTTCAGTAGATAGAGCTATTGGTATCGAAGTTGAAACGAATTTTCCATATCCGAAAAAGCATTTTTAGAAATAATACTTTGTCAGCCAGGAGACACACCCACACCAATTCGTGGGTCATCCTAGTTCATTGGTTGACGAGATACGCTCGCGTCGCTTCGCTCGGTGGTCGAAGTGTACTCACGGGGCGTCCTCGTGTCGCGCTGCCGTATGAAGCGGTCGCGAGAGCCCGAGCTCAGTACGTCCCCGTTCCACGCCAGCGCGCCCACCCGCGCCGCGTGCCCGTGTATTTTCATAATCTGCAAAACAAAAGTAAAGGGTATAAGAACTATTGGCTACAATCCCGGATACCCAAAGTCGGCAACGGAAGGCAATGTTACTACATTACGGTTTACAGCAAAGTTTCTCGTGTATTGGCGTAATTGCATCCATTTACAATATTTACATCGATCAGAGCTGTCTAATTTAAACTCAACATTTTGCGATGGAAATTTAACCGAAACTTTGCCCACATTCCAATAGTACCTACTTTGTACGATTTCGAAATCTTGTCTAATTGCCCCAACTTTTGAGATAAGATGCCACCTTGGCGAAGAACAAAGAGTTGAATGTTGTGAAAAGGTAAACGAGAAATGTAGCTTAGAAAGTACGGACTTATTTAAAATGCGTTGATATTTTGGGAATATGTTGTAATTCAAGACGTTATTGAGGCTTACGTATCAAATTTTGAAATTACAAATCATAGTTACTTTTAGTCAGCCAAAGTTGTTCCGCAAGGTAGCGTTGTTTAAAAAAGTTAAAACAATATGTTCTGGACCGGTATAAAAGAGGTTTTATTATGCCGTAATATCAACGTCCGTTTGTGGAAAATTAAAGGTCTCAAGTAATACAAATTAAAGATATTTATTTTTCAGTTATTTTCCCGGGTAACCTACCTCTTTGTTAACAGCTGCGTCCCACACGCTGATGTGTCCTTTCTGGGTCCCCACGGCGACGATGCTGCCGCGCTCACTCCAAGACACGGAAGTTACCGCGTTGCCTTCGGACGATAGGTCGCAGAGCCGTGTCACCTGTAAGAGTTATGCAACAACTTTAACACATGGTACAGTAGCGTTATACATTAGACATAAATGAATGCATCAAAGGTATTTTTTTAAGTTCCCCAAGTGAAGTAAATAAGATTCTCCTCACCTGGCTGGTACAAGCGTTCCACAGATAGACACAGCTTCCCAGACCAACGCTAAGCACGTTCTGCGCGGACCAATCGACGAGGTTCAAGTAGAAGTCGTCCTGCAACTCCGGCGCATCGAGCACCTTGAACGGTATTCTGGATATTTTGCGCATCGCCTTCTGCGGGGCGTCTAGAAGCTTCTGCGACGATATTGATATGCCAGAGAGGTTGTGTGGGGGCGCGTATGGCTTGTACTGTGAAGAAATAAAAAATAAGCTTACTTTTTTGCAAGATAATATCTTTAAGAACACAGCATTCAATAAGTTTAACCGTATGTTAACATTATCGTATCAGATTAAAAAAGATAAAGGAGAGAAAATATAAAGAAAGTTTCAAGAATGAACGGCTTTACGTAAAGGGATATTTCGTGTGGAAGGTTGTTTAGTTTGTTGTTTGTTTGTTTGCTTGGCAAGATTAGTGAGACCTTTCTAAGAGACATTGCTGTCCTCTTCTTGTAAGACCTTCGTTGACTAAAATCGGTTATACAAACGGGGACTTTTTGCAGCGACACACTCGTTTGTATCGATTCAGCCACGAGATGCCGTCGTTCTTATGAATCAATAAGACGTGCGGTTGTATCGAAGCTGACGCGCTATTAAATTTATACATTACATCTGCAATATCTGCATTGATGGAATGCAAACGCGCGCCACTTTAAATCAAGGTACATTTTGGGTCTCCTGCATCCTGCATAGTGGCTGAAAATATATCGCGTTTGTATAGTTACCGTATCGAAATTTCGCGATTGTATGACTTTATGTATGTATGTATGACTGCACTTGCGTTGTGTGCAAAGGTGGACGATAAGAGACAAAGAATCGGTCTAAAATACGGGCTAAAGCGGTATTGTATGAACGGGGTTATTTAATTCTCTAGTTAAAGTCACAGCGACGCCATTTTAAATTTATTTCAGAAGAAAACATTTGTTATCCCCTCTTAATATCAGTTGCACTCTTGAAAAGAAGCTACTGTTTTAAACACAATAAAACCTTGATTCAAGTTACAGCAAATAAAACTACTGTCTATGCGATCGTAAACAATTCTTCAACTCGATTCAGATCAAAATGCAAAACGGCCTCAAACACAACAAATTAATTTAGAAAAAAACGTATCGTCAATCTCAAATAAAATCATTAACTTTAATTAGTGCGATTCAAGAGTTGGATGATAAAAAAGAGTGAAAAGAAAAATGGGCGAACATTTGTACAACAGTGGTAACATTAGAACAGTGTGAAGTTACAAATTACTTGGCGTTCATTAGGCATCACATTGAAGGTTAGAAAAAACTTGGTGGTCGGACGGGCCAAATTAGAGCGGGTTCTGTGCATATTTCTACATATATATTTTTAACGTCATCCATTGGTCAGGGACATCAAAAAAATAATATTTTAATATGTTCAACAGCAATGTACAAACTATAAATGCACTTGAGGGCCTTCATTCTACTTTATCGTTTCTCCTAATGATATCGTTTTGTTAACAATATTATTTTTACAGTTGTAATCAATAACTATTTCAATTGGGGGTCAAGAAAAGTTTGTTTATTGTTGGTAATCTCTCTTGTAGCTTTATTAAGAAAGAACAAAAAAGAAAATCATTTATCAAAAACCAAACAAAATAACAAACATAACATAAAGATGGACAGTTGTTGCAAAACGATCCCAACTCAGGATGGCATAGTGCCATCCTGAGTTGCTGCCCTATTATAAAGACCTAGTATTCTCAACCCAGGCTAATTTTAAGTTTCAGTAAATATACTTAAAATTACATAGCAGTGCGCATCTTAGTAAAAATATCAAAGAATGTTAAGTAAAAACAGGTACGAAATGACGTGTTACTTGCGCTTAATGAATGTATTCGAATACGGGCCCCTAATGACGGTCACTATCGCTTTGCTCCAAAACCAGATAACGACACAAAAACCGATGAGTAATTATCAGATTATAGAACGCCCATGTTAAATGGCAGGACAGTGATAAAAGTCATAAAAATCTAAACAAAAAGCTCCATAATCGTGTATGGAAATCGCTGGAGGGTTAGGTTTTTGTATGAATCCATAATTCGACGTCGAATCCACATGTCACGTGTACATAACACGTGTTTTTCATACTGCGATACCCTTTACAAGTGAAAAATAATCTGCCGGGCGTTCGCTCGATCGAAAAATAAGAACAGTGTAGTCTTTGGATGTAAAACCTACAACCCTTCCTTTTCACGTTTGCCTAGCTAGAAGCCGCACCCCTTGAGTAAGACTTCGCCGCTACCTTGAGGGTCCTGAGTCCTGACCCATAGATTACGTAACACTGTTCTATTTTAGTAGTTATACATAATTGTAATAATTGTCACGTTATACGCTAGTAAACTGTACGCCATACGAGACTCCGGTACCTATACCTTATCTAAAAAGCCTATGCTCATGATAATGTTTTTTATCATTTAAGACTAACCTAAGAAGCATTTGAAACGTAAATGTTAAAAATCATTGCCTTTGGCGTGACTGACGTCCGAATTAAATTTTCATCTCGCCGCTTACCTACTTAGTTAATAACGTTTGCTATTGCGTAAAAAATGTAATTCGCGTAATCAAAACGGCATTAGTATAGTTAAATTGTTACGCGGGTGATTCTGCCGAATAGTGTCTACTCATAGCTAAGTTCGTGTTCGTACATTTATATTCTGTAAATATTAATTTAAATTAAATTTCTGTATTTTGTGCAACAAAGTGTTCACATACGAGAACATACACAATAGTTTGTATAGCATAATCAACTAGCCTACTAATTTTGTGTACGACGGAGGTAGCGATGCGTACGGAGCCTTCCACCACTTAATATAAGTATATGTATGTCTTTCGTATTTCTTTGAAATGGCTTCATTAAAAGTTCGTATAAGTCCGCATAAGAACTAAAAGAATCACAAAACCTTTGTGTAACCGAGTCTGCAGAAACACCCAACTTACGTGCGCATTGTTTGCAATAGTAATATTTTTTCATATCCGGCGTTTTAGTCATGCATCATTTTGTATCGTGTCTAATGAATGCCCAGAGCATCGCATGCTCATCACCAATTTTAACGCACCACTATAATTTTCCTTGGGAATTTTCTAAGCAATACCTTCTGCCATAGACTTGACTTGTCTACTTTTGGTATTCATGATCGCGTTTAAGCTGCGCGTGCACTAGGTCGGAATCGGAGCGTACAGAGCGGATGGATTTCAAATTTGTATTGATTTCCATGGTACAGTCATGTGCAAAAATATTTATCGAAATAATCCTTTCGTAAATATTATGGTACGGTGTTCTTATTACACTGGAATAAGGTGCATTGCGACATATTTCTGAGATGTTGCATACTCCCATATTTTTACGCGTTCACTGGATCGGCATGTGTTTATAAAAAAAAAGAACAAATCCGTCCGCTCCGAACGCTCCGATTCCAACCCGGACGCGCAGCTTTAGAGTTACATAGATTGAGGTTCCAGCCAATGCACTAGGCACAGAGCGACCGTTCCACGATCAGATCAGATCAGAATTGCCAGGTCAGGAGTAGCCTAAACCAACGCTCGTGTATGGAGAGACTTATGAGTGTGGAGGAAGAGAGGGAAGTTTGTCTGGATCGTAGCGAGTGGAAGGAAGTGGTTTCTGCCTACCCCTACGGGACAGAGGCTTGCTTGTATGTACGTAAGAGCGAATACTATGAGCCGGATGCGACCTAACAGTTTGATTTAACACCAACATACACTATATGTAAGAGAAAACACTATTCACAGTACACTACATCAACTTCAGATTCCAAGTGGAGTAATAAAACAACTACAAAAAAGACCTAGCTCAGACAAATCTGAAGCACACACGTGTCATATCATCCTGGTTATAGTGGTCATATCATCATAATCAGCTGACGATCAGGACAAGTGAATCGCGCCCATAACACAACTGCTTAAAGCTTCACTTAGCACGACAGGGCAATATCGCATAAAAACCAGTTGCAATTCGCTGCAGGCAAGTTACGTAATTCGTGCTTCATTTGTTTTTTACCAAGGCCATGCCAACGACACGAGGAAGTGTTGCCGTCCAAAAAGAAAAGGCAGTATCAGAGGATGTAGTCCATATGCGCATAGTGCCTTTTTGTTTTGGTCGAAGTTCTGGTCGATACCACATTAAGTGGTTAGACTAACATCGTGCATATGCACTCTCGATCTTAGTCAGTTTCAGTGCCAAGGCACTTGATTCGCGTAGGATTTGGGCACGATATTGTGCCTAAGTTTACGCTGGTACGGTACCGTTAGCTTGAGTGCGAATGAGGACGTGATAAATGCTGTTTATGGTTTTTGTACTGGTGACCTGAGAAACGTCAGGCGTACCGTGTGATTATAAGCTAGTTTGGTACGCGTGGTGACATAGTACTAACATATTATACGAAATGATGTACGATCACGACTACTGTGCTGAGTGCGGGTTCGAATCAAGCTTTAGGCTAACATTGTGTAATCAAATCATTCAAATTATTTGTACACAGTCATGGATGTACTAAGAATCACAGTTCAGGACTCTGTCAATGAGTGTTCAGTTAACTAACATGTATTTTAAAGGAACTGAAAGGTCAAGTTACACTTAGTGTAATATGGATATGAAGGCTTAGAAAAATATCACATAGAATGATAGTTTCATACAGCCCTCAAACTTGAAGCCACAAATGGAAGCATGTAAGCGTAATCTTCTCATACATTCGCGTGATGATGACGACACGTACAAAAGTGCACACATAATGTCGTATTTTCTTGTGCAAAGTTTCCAAAATTGTCAAATAACGCCTAATGATACTGTCGAAGAACACTAAAATCGTGTTGACTTAGTCTTAACACTTTGTTTTCACACACCGAAATTACGTGACATACCGGTCAGTTAAAATATGGCGGTTTCCAAAAATATGTACACCTACGCGCTTTTTATAGCGATTTTAGCTGTGGCTACTGCCAAATAGAAGCATGACAGGAAAAATCTGTATTAGGTTTATGCAGCCTCAGCCCCTTATAGTATTGGTAAAATACTTATTAGAATCGCTAAAAGCCACGGGAAGGAGTAAGAGAATTCTGGCGTTTATTAAAGGTGCACCCAATTGCACTAAAAACGGGTTAGTAAAATGTATTATACGAAGAGCGGCCAGTTCTTTGCTTTTGAGTATATAGTCGCTCTAAAGATCTTGCATTTGCACAAATGTTTTATAGCAGTCTTTTAGACATAATGTTGACGAATTTTATTGCCACACCGACAAACGGAACGTTCCAAGTAATTTACTGCAAAAAATGCACAATTCTCGCGAACTCTCGTCAGAGCTGCGTCCGTGAACCCGACTTTTATAATGTAACCACGTAATCTAGATAAATAACACCTTCATAAAGGATTCGTGAGACACAACGTGGGTCGCGATAACCATATACGCGACAATCCTTTTTAGGGGTCCGTGTTGAAAGGGTAACAACGGGACTCTATTACCAGGCCCGGCGCACTCTGCACTTTAGGCGCGAAGCTACAAGTACAACGGCTTGCATCTCCGGCGATGACTTCTGTATGGGCTGAGTTGCGTGCGAATAAACACGAAATAAGCCATATTTAGACAGGGAACCACAGAGCAAGCACGCTCGACCTACATAAACGAACATTCGTTGGGAGGATTCGTTACACCTTCTGTAATTGTACAAACTATAATTGTATTCTGTGCCATAGGCACAGGGATTGTGTCTTTTTAGGCAGTTTCTCGAAAATAGTGCAATGTTTTTCCAAGTAAGCTATTTCCAGGTATCAAATTAAACTCAAAAATACCAACCCTTAATCAAAAATTTGTTGATTTAATCACGTTCTTAGACGGTTACGGCTCTTGCAGTTGCTTCAGTTAGATACTCAGTCATATTTCGAATTACGTTTCGCTATGGTAACCGTAATCCTAATAACCAGTGTAAATATTGTCCGGAACCCTTAGTGCGCGAGTCTAACTCCCACTTGTTTTTGTTGTAGCATAGAATTCGGGGGCGTGGGTGAGAAAATATTGGTAGTCGCTTTAAAAGCGACAAAAGGATTTAAAAAATAAGAGAATTGGCGTGACGCCTACGTCAAACGGAAATACAAGGGAGAGAAGGACATAAACACGAATGCTAAAATAAAACTCGGTCCCTATAAATATCGTTGATAAAGGGGAATTTACACGTGATGCAGATACGGTAACACCGTTACGATGGCCAATACTACTCGCATTGAGCAAATGTATAAACATCTGGTTCTTTTTCATTTCCAGTGCCAAAAGCGAGATATCGAGTCGGTTTTGTATGGAAACTTAAGAGTTTGGTATTGAATGTATATGCTAGATATAGGGTAAACCATACAGTTATTGCCCGCGACCAGTGATTACCCACTACACTAGATATTTTCGAGACTGATTAAAAAGAAAAAAAAAAATTGCTTACGTAGAAACATAGCTTTGTTACTGCTTGTTACACGTATTAGTGACTGCAGCCTCTAAAAAAATTGTGAGTGGGTAATCACTGGTCGCGGACAATAACAGTACGGTTTATCCTATCTCTTTTAGTGACTGATTTAGGTTAAAAATTTACCTATATGATTCACATTGTGACGACATTTTTTTATTACAAGCTGTTATATTATTTAGCTACTTTGTTCCGGTTCAAATCTTGTATTTTGAGACACTTCCAGTTATAGTAAAACGGTGGAATTTGGAATACATATGTAAACCTGATGATAATGCAATATTACGGTATCTAAGAGCTGACCTGATAATGGAATCGGAAGGTGGCGACTGGACCTGCGCTATACTTAACGTACACCCACCGAGTTGAGACTAGTTATTTGTTCTTGATTGTGTAAACCAGTACAACTAGCAACAAAAACTCGTCTTAAAAACTTATTACCTTTACATGTTTGCCAGTATGTTTAATAAAAATGTATATTGCAATATAAAAAAATGATATTGGAATGGCCGAACATTTAGTAATGCATAACCCGATGACAACGCGATAACATAGTATTTAATTCCGTATTCAGGTGCATCACAAAAATGATCGCAGTCAATATCACTGGACTAGTTTTGAAAATGGAATTACTCAAAACCACCTTTGCTTAGACGTTATAGATTTAGAGGCGTATTTTTTTGGGTTGAGAAGGCAGAACAGGTAGCCGGATCTCGGCACGTGTTCTTAACTAATACAATACCAATCAACAGCATTGATTAATTGAAAGTGTCACGTAAAAAATAAATGATAAATCGGAGCGCACGCGCATTCTACAGGATGATAGATAATTTGATATGTACATGCCTTTGGAGGGAATTGTAAAGGTAACCGAATTCGTCTTTATTCTGGAAAGCATTTACTTGGAAAAATTTGAATTACTATCAATTTGTCATCATTAGCAATCAAATTCGACGGCTGGTAAGATAAAGAGGTTATTGAAACAATATGCACTCCACATGTCACACATTTATTTTATCAAATACAAGTTCATTTTACTACTCAAAACAATATCTGAGAAAATATTTATTTTTGGTGGTAAGTTGTGCTGAAAATGTATTCTACAATGACCAGTATGTATCACATTACGAATCGCCCTGTATAAAACTATGCAGATTTTTTTCAGCTGGTTCTTTAGATGATTCAAACAAAGGCGGGGTACTCGAACTTGCCAAGGGCGTTACGCTTCAGGGGTCTTCGGTCTCTGAATGGACCTCGGTCTTTATTATACCTATCGCTAAATAAAGGCCAAAAACCATTAGGGGCCACTTCGTCTCAGAAAGGTTAAGTCCGTTGTACTTAGTTGTGAAAAGTTAAAGATTCATTCAAAATATCATTCCGTCAATTTTTTTTAACATAATATGTTTAACATCATGCCGACTGTCCCCGTTTTAGGGCTCCGTACCAAAAGGGTAAAAACGGGACGGTCTGTCACCAGGTTGTATCTCATAAACCGTGATAGCTAGACAGGTGAAATTTTATTTGTATTTCGGTTGCCATGATAACAACAAATACTAAAAACAGAAGAAAAATAAATCTAGTGGAGCTCCCATACAACAAACGTGATTTTTATAGATAATGGTACGAAACCCTCCGTGCGCGAGTCCGAGTCGCACTTGGCCGGTTTTTTTATACAGTCATCATCTGCTTAACGAAACCAAATCACAGTGCTGTAATAGGTATTTCAAGAGTTCCCTCGATTTCTCCAGGATCTCATCATCAGATATTCGCTTCTTACAAACAATACTAATGTTTTTTCAAATCGGTCCAGCAGTTTTCGAGTAAACGGGGAAGATGCATAAAAAAGTCGCGGCGAACTGATACCTCCTTTGTTTTGAAGTCCATTGGAAATACGAGATTTCTTTTGGTTGACATAATTTGAATAGCTATGGTATTAGTTATTTCAACGAAAGGTGATAGTAAACAGCAGATTGTTTGTTACGCGACTTACTAACTTTCAATGGACGTGTCTAACGCCTTGCTAGGCTCGTACGGGATGAAAGTAAAGCAATCTTGTGTGAAGCATTTTTCTTAATGTATTAATAATACATTCGAAAGTAACAGTCTCATTAAACTTATAGAGTTGCACATACACATCAAAAATGTGTAAGGATCATAATATCTCTAGATTGTTTTGGTATTTTGCAATATATTGCAAAGCAGTATCCAAGTGAATATTTTTGATTCTTGGTCATTTTTCATGTTAAAGTTGCTGCGTCAAAATTAAACTTATAGAGTTGGACTACACACATCAAACATGTCTAAAAATAAAAATATGTATCTCTACATTATTTTGGTATTTTGCAATGTATTGCAAGGCAGTAGGCGCGGGTATATTTCTAATGATTAGAGATTTTTAATGTGTGTAGGAGTCATCAAATAGCTGTAGATGCAAGCTATAATGACATCAGTGAAAGAGAAGTCGCCCCGCAGACATAAGTTGGATTGGAAAACAGACAAAATGGCTTCTATTGTGTACTGATTTTGTCTATTCGCATTGAATAGAGCAATTGCTTTGGAAGGAAGTCGGCAATTGGCTGTAACCAGCCTGACCCTTATTCTACGTGGTCTTTTTTCTAATGTTATCGTATTGTAAACATAAATATAGCTCTTATTACTTTCACCGTAATGGTGATATGATTGCAATAGAGAAAACGCAATGGAAACCTATTAAAACGGCTCATTAATAATAATGATTCATTATCCCAGTGAAAAAGGGCACGTCTTCTGTGGATTACGTGAAAAAATGGTTTTAACGGTACGGACGGACGATGTCGCGGACAACAGCTAAATATTATAAAACAAAATCTATTTTATTTAAAGTTATGTTTAGTTAATGTACGTTTCCGTCCTTGTGGCATTCAGTATTTTTACACGACTGCCCAAAAAAAGGAGTGTAATGTTTTCAGGGTTTACGTATGTACACCCGTATGTTACGTATGTATGTATGTATGTATGCTGTGTGTATAATGATTCTTTATTCCACCATAACATCTAAACGGCTCAGCCGATTTAAATGTGTGTGGTATCGTTAGAATCCTTTCACCATCCCCGGTAAAATAGGATACCCAAACTGTTAAAATTAAAATAACAACAATGGCAAAATAACAATTATTTATATCAACAAAAAAAGTCTTCTAATTATTACAATATCATTTGAAAGGTCTTAATGTGACCATCTCAAATATATACGCATATAATAGCATAAATAAACGGGTTTAATAAGAATATCAAAAAATGAAGTCGTGTTTTTAAAGCTTGCTTTTCATTTACTTAGTTATTTGGGTCTCGTCTTATATGCGTCTCATTACAACATTGATAATTATGTTTTTCGTGTTTAATATACGTCCATATTTTTATTTATCTAAAGGGCTAAATAATCGAGCTACTTATTCAACCCAGTATTTTTTGTATAATATTGATTTACATAGAATGCCGTGACAGAGTGGTCATCTAAAAATTGATCTCGGCTGACAACGGCCGCTCAAACTCGGCCGGTCAAAGTGTTTCTGTTAAACCACATTAAGAAGAATAATACATTATCTGCACGACAGGAAGCATTAATTAGTGTTTAAAAAAATACAACATTTTGAAATCGAACACGTAAACCATAATTATTGATAGTTCAAAAATCTAAAAAACAGAAAATCCTCGGTTTATTGTCCCCTGTATACTTTTACATATTTATACCTAATGTAACGATAACCATTTGTATGACAATGATTCTGTACAAAATTAACGACGTTACGGGCCTGGGTGACATTTAATGTCGGTTGCGATTGCCATTTAGTCGTTGTCAGTAACATGTTTTTAGTGGCATGGTGTAGGTAGACGTACGTGCACGCAGTCCACCTGATGGTAAGCCCATTGATTACGATCTCAGAATGACAATGCGTAACTAACCCTAAGGACTAAAGGTTCTCGCAGACATAACCGCTCGGTACCACCTCAGCTCAAAGTGAACTATTGAAAAGTGTGCTTTGGTTTGTATTAGTACGATACATTTTTTATACTTCAACCTGGGCGCGGGCTTCGCGTCGTCCACAGAAAAATCTATCGCACTTACACAAATCAAAATTCACTTTTCAATATCTGACTTTGAGCTGATCTGATGCCGAGCGGTTGTGTCCGAGTCCGAGACACGTTGTAGGTGGAATACTTCTATGCTGGTCGTTTCATCGGTAGTCTTATCCCCGCAGAGTAACAAGACAATGCGAACGCTGCTGTTTGGTGACAGGATAAAGAGTATGATGGTGGTCAATATTAAGTTTAAAACTAATATGTGGGCATAAGAACGTATCAGATATGTTTAAGCGCAATGTTGAATAATATAATTACTATTACGCACACGTATACATAAGCAAGATCAAAGCGATCAGGCTAAAGATACAAGGATAAGCTATAGAAATAAGATTTAAAAAAAATGTAGCAAAAAAAAAGACACTTGCGGTATACAAATGCAATGGGATGTAGAAAATGAGAAGGATCAATCTCTTAGGAATGATGTAAGATGAATGAGCAATCAGTATCCAAGGATGTTAACCTCGGCAGACGCATAAAAACGCAGAGCTAGATAGATAGAGGTTTCAAATTGATTGGTGCCATAAAGAATGGATTTTGTGACCTAATAGGCTGAGCGGCTGCGGTTCTGGTGTGTCTTTTTATCAATTTCAATACATGATTTTGGTACGACATTAAATAATTATTTTATTTCAGGATTATCTTACTTATACGTTCTGTTTTAAGTAGCTAAATTATTACATACTTGTATGTGAATGAAATTGTATGTGTATTATGTACTTAGAAGTTTCGCTTAGCCCGACAAATTTATACAATTTCCGGGACAGATAAAACTTGATTTACTCGAAATATCGACACAGTGATAAGACTTAATTATATTACCAGACATATCAAATCATGTAACAAATACAATTAGATAATTTAAATTTTTATTACAAACCAGAGGTTTTACCTAACCTATTTTCAGCAAAACAAACGATGTGCTCAGACAACGTTGAAAACAGGCCCAGCTTTTTTTTTATTGCGTGGATAAACTCGCACATTGGCCACCTGATGTAAAGTGAACTCTAAAACCCATAGACAATAGCAATCCCATATGACAACCTCAAGACTGTAATTGCGTTGCACACTCCGAGGACAGACGGATTGCTTGTGTGCCATTTTATTTCTCACCGTGCCTAAACGAACAGACCTGATACGCGTCAATCCCCTATACTATACTCACGGAAACGCAGGTCACGTTATGCCTTTGCAATAAAAATAAAAGAAATATAGCACTAAGCCTAGGTTTTCAGGCCAGTCTTGCATACTAAGTTGGCATACGGGAATCTATTTGCGAGTTAAAACGACCCGGTAATCATTTCAGATTTCGACTTACTAAATTAGAAGTATTGGAGATTAATATAGCTACAAAATAATTATAATTCACTTCACTGCGATTTTAAAAACTTCTCCCCTAATATGCGGAAGGTGAAAAAATTACCGAGATAAGTTATCGGGAAAATGTGTATTGAGTAAGATTGATCATCATAATATCATGATGTACCTATTTATACTTAATTTTCATAGCAAGTTGACATGTAACTTGAGGTTCGTATTGACATCGAGTAGCAAAGATGAAGTCGTTATACGTAAAATAATGTATGAAAACGTAATTGTATTTTAGGCGTTCTTTCTACGGATAGGTTCGGAGCACGTTTTTGAACAGTAAAGAAGAATTGACACGTGATTGTATGCCATGTGAAAATAATAAATACAATAATTAAACGTCACACTTTTTACTTCCTTCCTTCCTTGTAAACTTTATGTCTAGCCTTTTTTACTACAAACTAACATAAAACATCCCGTACTGTAAGTAAAAACATGTATGTTCAACATTACGAATAATACCCGGATAAATATCTAATACCCGGTATTCAAGAAAAATATATTTTCTACCCGGTTGTAACCAATCTATATTATTATGACCTCTTGCCAAGGGTACATGTTTTATCCACATTTTGTCACGCAATAAACAAAGCCATATATATTAGGCACCCTGGTAAAAAGCGTGCCTAAGGCATTTGTCCCCCCGCCCCGCCGACGATGAGAGAGAAGCGAACGCGATCATCTATGCGCCTCTTCTATTGACATCTTAAGTTCGTTTTCTCAAAAATTACCGAAAATCTTCACATTACTATCTACATATTGTGACGCTAAGTACAGTTTCAAATAAATAAAAAATTGCGTGCTCGCTACACAATCCCGCAATGTTGCATACAAATTTCAATACTATCTAGTTTATAACTTTTTAATAAGTGATAATGGCTATAATAAAATGAGGGCACAAAAGACTTACATACATCCATATTTTATTCGAAACATATATATTTTTTTGTCTATGTCTGGAATAGCTCGTAGTATTTTTTATTAAAAAATGTTGCGTTTCTCCTGGTCATATAAAAAGGAGGTAAAGAGCGATGGTTTTTTCACGTAAAGTCTCTGTTTGTATGCAATTCAAAAAATCTGTTAAAGCTACGAAGCTACCAACACATTTTTTTCTTGCTATTATTGAGAAGTGCACTATAATTTATTTGCCTTGGCAGCAACGGCAATTGCGGGCTCGTCCGTTTAAACCAATACTCGGCCCGCAATTGCCTACTTCCCTGCCTAGGCAATAATGTACTATTATTGAGCGAGATAATAATAGATAGTTAATCGCTTCCTCGCCCGCGCACAGTGGTCCCGTAGAAGGCCATAAGTCCAGATTGTTGGTATAGCCCAGGTATAATTTCTCTATGCCTAATTACTCACTAGTAGCCGTACATCCATAAACTATAAATAGTTTGCAAATTATTTGAAATAATCATTACGTTTCGGACATTCAAAGTGAACGCATCTGCCACTCGTAATTAGCGTTATCAGTAAGTCGTTAAAGTAAAAGTTTGTTTATGACATATATCTCAGGATCGTTTGTGTATTAATCTTTTACATCATTATGGAAGTTGTTAACAAAGGTATGTATTATTACTATCTGTACTATTTTGTTATTTTTTTTAATAATAATATTAAATTGTTTGAGGTCTACGTGACGCTTAATTGCAAACAAAGTGTTTGTGTACTGTGTACGTTCACGTAAGGTTTTAACTATGTTGGTACAATAATCTAAAGATGACTCTATATCTAATAGAATGCTCATAAAGGCTAGATTATTATTTCATATTGTCTACTGGCCGGTTTTCGCCGGACCCTTGTCCAGAAGCCTTCTACGGAAGTCGTAGCAGTGCTACGAGATTGCTCCCCCGTAAAGAACTATCACCATCCCTTCTTAATACATGCTCTTTTCATTTCAGGTACTTTTATTCTTTGCAAATTTGCAAGAATGCATATATTTGAGTTGTGGCACCTTGCTCCTGGTTCGCAAACTGAGAAATCAAGCCACGTACTTGAGTTACTTCTACAAAATATTTCGCCGGAGGATGTTGAAAACGTTGATATTGGGGATCTACAAAATTCCATTAAATATATTTGCAAGCAACTGTGGACATATTGGAATAAAGTCAATAGAACCCGGAGAGATCTGCTTGATAAGTATTGTGAATGGCTAAACACTGTTGTAGCCCTGAATTTGCCTAAGAGTTCAACCGCGTTTACCTCGAGTTTAGTCGAATTAGATCAAGTTCGTGACAATTGCAATATTTCAAAACCAGGGCGACCGAAGAAAACTTTTGCTTCATGCAGTAAGCGAACACAACGTAGAAGAGTAGCTGAACAAAGAAATTGATACCACTAAATTAGATTTCGGTCTGTCTCCTCTTCACTCGTGGATAAGATTCTTTGAGTACTTTATACACTTATCATATCGATTAGAAGTAAAAAAATGGCAAGTGCGATCAACCGAAGAGAAAGAACTGGTAGCTAAAAAAAAGCAGACACTTCAACATGAATTTAAGACAAAGTTAGGATTGATCGTTGACAAACCACGTAGTGGCGGAAGTGGTACATCAAACGACGGTAACACGGCACGTAGGTTTTTTAATAATTCCGCTCTTTCAGCTGAAATTACTGGCATCAGAAAGGATCTCATTGATAGGTGTAGCACAATTTTGAACTGTTTAAACTCTGGTTATAAAATTAATTCAGATAGGTTTAAGATTTATGCTTTAGATACGGCTCGGCAGCTTGTTCATGAATATCCGTGGTACAATTTACCGGCTTCTGTACATAAAGTCCTTATTCATGGGTCTGAAGTTATCGACCATGTATTTTTATCTATAGGACAGCTTTCAGAAGAAGCTGCCGAGGCCACAAATAAAAACATAAAATCATTCAGACTAAATAACACGAGGAAGATGTCACGCGTCTTGACGAACACGGATCTCATAAATCGACTTTTGTTAAACTCAGACCCACTAATTACGAGTCAAAGAAAACTACCTAGAAAAAAAAAAACTGTTTTGTCGAAACCTGTTCTTAGTCTTTTAGATGTCTAGAGTAAATTTAACAGTGATAATTAATTGTAACATAGTTTAATTTAAGTATTTTTAAGATGACAAGTCATAACCTGCATTTTTTATGTTCCATTAATAGCACGGTTACGACGCAACTTTGTTACTATATTTTTGTAAAAAATGTATACTGTTTTAATATTGTACATAATGAACATGTATTCAATTTTGTTTTTTTGATAATATTTTTCATAAATATTCATTATTTGCATATTTTATAAAGGATTGAAATAGAGTGAATTTTGCTATAATTTTAATTTCTTCTTTTTATTTTTTTTGTTGATATAAATAAATTCAATTCATATCATTTCCTGTTTTTTATTAGACCAAATAATAATACGTTATATATAAATTTATATCATATATAATATACTTATACTTTTGGAGAAATCGAATTTTGACACTTGCTCCATACAAGCTGAACCACAGTGCCGCGGGGCAAGTGTCTAATCTCCGCCATTAGTTTCCTGTTTTCTACGACAATGCTAACTGTAAACCTTTGTTGTTGATTACAACAGCATCTGTGGCAGTCAGTGAAAGACTAATTGCAGAAAGATAGTGCACCTCACGGCAAAACACGCACTAGTTAGCACCTCCTAAGCTAATACGAGTAACCGCAATAAGGACACTTTCGCACGTAAAGATACATCTTGAGCGTCACCCCTATTCATAAACGCAAACAATACTTCAAATATGGTCATACTTTAACTAAAATAGGTTTATAGCGCGTTAATGAGTAGGGGATAAATCTTGAGCCCACACTTAGGACTGGTCGCTCCAGAAATTTTGGCAGAACTAAACTATACTGACTAGATTTATAACTTTAACGCAAATAGCCTGTTAGATATGAATGAAAAGCGTTGGATCACACAAGTGCACTTTCTTACGACTTCATTTCTGTATCTATAACGGTTGTAGGCGTCGCACTGACAAGAGATTTTAGTTAGGGACAAAGCGTCACCGAAAGTTAAACAACGACAGTTGAGAAAACAAAAATGAAACTTATTATGATAGCAATACAGTAGCTACTTTAGCAGGGGGCTTCCGCTCATTCCCCGTCTGCCGTACCGTAGGTTCTTAATAATCATCGGCTTTCATGGTGTTTCTTAAAAACATGGAAGACAAATATATTGCCCTGCGAAAGGGATATGCAAATATTGCAATAGCGATAGACATACAGTATCGTGCTCTTTAAATGTTGAGCCAACATAGGACACCGCCATAGAGAAAATAAACTGTTTTTTGAGACTGATGAACTGTCTCAGATGTAGCTAGACGGGACGGGGGCGGGTATTTCACTCATAAAGTTTATTAAAACAGGTCATGATGACTTAATCTATGTAAACAAACGAGGCAAAAATCTTAATTATAGCGTCTCACGTGTCACCCGCGGATTCAATGAGAATGGTACTGTACCACTATGTAGCGCGGATCGCATCTCATGGCATTGCGCACATCCGTAATAAAAAGGCCGTATACATGCACGAAGTCCACGCGGTTACAACCTTACTGCTTTTGGACAGCAGCGTACTCTAAGCCTCTGTCAACAGAAACCCTATCGGGCCTCACGACATACGCCGGCTAAGCATCAGCAAATATTGGTAGGGAAGAAAAAAATAGCGTCCGAATAGGGGGCCTCGTGAATTCCCCGGTAGGTGTTGACTTAGCAAACATACGAGGGCACTTCTTGACCGGTTGCCGACGGCGTGGCCATTGTTTGAGTATGTCACGTGACCTTGGCTACGGTGATTTCTGTACCGAGATCGCTATTATGAATCGGTTTTGTATGATGATTACTAGAATTTTAAATGACTGGCTCTATCTAGTCTTTGGTCCAACTTAACTATAAGACCCGTGCGAAATCTGTTAATATTTAGACGTTGCGCACTTGTACATTTTTATAATATTTTATCATAATTATGAATTACCTATGATTTATAAGACTAACGGAAATCAGGCCGTAATTTATAATAGTTCACATTTAATCATTTATTGTCATTTTGCGCACAGGTCTTTTTAATTTTCAGGCAACATCATTCAAAAATGAATAAAGTGTTTGGCATTTTTTTTCTCTCACTCCTAATGAGACGACCGTACTGTTGACTAGCAATTAATTGCCCGTGTAGTGCAACGTAACAATCAGTCGTCGTAAGTTTTTAAAGCATATCGTGAAGGCGTTTCATATAGAATCTAAATATTATACACCACCTAGATTACCAGCCAATCAAAATCGACTATCCTAGCACCAGACATACAATGCATTCCGGGTATTTTTTCGCACGCGAACAATAGTTGGTAAACGAACACGTCAAAAACCTAGACTCACAGACCGCCCAGCCCAACAATGACTAAGGAGCATAAAGGATGGATGTCATGACGAATTCAAATTGTTATCGTGTTAAACAACGATTGGGAATATTAGAAACGGAGGATTTAACACGTTTAGTGGTAACAAATCGATATCAGCTCTTAAAAATAAGACGTAGTGGCGAGCGTATCCTATCAAATTAAAATTCTGTAAAATATAAAATATTTCTAAATACAAGTCTGAGACTTGCGATTAGTGCAAGAATAATCGAAAGATATTTTGACTGAGAAGTTCGTATTAATGTTATTTTCTCAGTGAGATAACTAAGGGTAGGTACTGAGACTCATTGAGAAAGCTACTCAAAACACGATGTCGTTATATGATTAGGTATACGTATCGACGATTATACACTACATCTGTAACGAAGCGGCCATAGAACAATCCGAGACTCCATTTATATTATTACAACAAATCCTGTTGTTGACACCCGTCACTGCGTTAGTAATTTAAAACGCGTACATATCAGATAACAGTTCGGTACGTCATTATTAGCATACTAGGTTTTGACTGTTGGGCTTCGTCCGATTTTATTTCGATACGCAACCAGATCGAGAGATAAGCGACGGTACCAACTCCTGTACTAGTAATTACATATTATAATCGGCAACAAACAGGAGATAGAGATAAGGCCGGCAAAAAATGGTTATAATTAATGAGAAATACCAATCGAGATGTCTCAGGAATTGTTAGAGCACCCGCACAATGATCCAGAAACGTGACGGGGACAATCTGAGACATGATCTAGATTGTAAAAACAAGTCGAGAAACAACAAAGAAACTTGCGCCATGCAGTCGGATAAAAAGTTCCGCGAAAAAAATGCATTCGACAAACTAAAACGAGCCAGAAATGACGAATCATCCCCTGCCAATGACCGGAGGTCTAGACTTAGCTTTATTTGTGGTTGTGTTTAAAAAACTTAATAATAACTATTCGATGAGCAAATATATATTATCGCAGGTGTATCTGGCACGTTTTTATCTGCGCCCATTTCGAAGTATTACTCTGCAAATGTGGCCAGCCTTTTAAAAATGATTACTCGCTTCCAGCTATCTCAATTCGAATGTGTACTAATTGATATTAATGTTTTTGTTTCGTGCGGTATCTAATGGAGCTGGCGCGTCGCTTTTAAAGCATTCCGCGTAAAAATCTGGGTAATTTAATAGCTGAAACTTAGCGTGCAGTGTTTCCGATGCCGGCATTTCTATTTTTTACTATTGTTGAATTTGCATCAAAAGGCAATTTGGGCCGCAACTACTTTTTGCATCGCTGCAAAAATGCGTCACGGTATCGTGCGTTGAAAATTTTAATCACGGACTCGTCCTGTTCGTCCAGGGGAAAAAAAACAGTCAGCACCAACCGCGATGGCGAACGACCGTTGAACTCTAGAGCAGCACATTGAAATGCGTGGCCGCAAAATTTGTAAATTGCAAACCGTCTAGACTTTTATCCGTTCAAGGACTTGGCGTAAAAGACATTAGACAAATCCATGCCGTGTCGATTCGTCGCGCCTCACGGGTTTTAAAGCGCATGTTCACTGTCGATATCCCCGCGCTAGTAGCAATACATTGGCAAGTTTATATACACATCACAGAGTAGGTAGCCATCGTAGGGACACGATGAACAACCAGCATGAGGACTATGGATCAATGAAATTATGCTGTACATTTTGCAAAATGGTAGATTTTCATCGAGATATTCATCGATGAAAATCCACTGTTTTGCAAAATTACATTAGTGTATGCTGTGGGACTGGTATGGCTGCGTCTATATCGCGTGTCAAATGTGGATAAAGCATCCGTCACTGTCGTACTTATTTACGTGTCAAAAGGTGACGGATGCCTTATCCAAAATTGTCACGCGATAAACGTAGCCATGTTAAGGCCCCTGTTCCTATTCCATAACAAACGATAAGGCCTATCGGTCAAATCATGCCCTTGATTCGGACCCATTTAACCTTATGTAAAATTAATGATTATTCCGAACACTTGAAACATTAAACGAGTGCCGACGAAGTCAGGTTTTCTCAGATTTGGCAAATCCACGGTTAACAAATTCACCGACCAAGACGCACATAGACTATACAAAAGACCACCACGGACGTAACTCGTTAATAGATTTTACTTAATATTTGACGAAACGGGAAAACTAACTATGAAGGTTCTATCACGTCTACGATTTTAACTTACCTATCTACTTTACCAGCTAACTACAGCCAGCTATCTACCTAAGCAGACTAAGAAAAAATAAGGAAAACGTAGTTAAACCATAAATACAGCAATTAATAAAAACTTATCGTACGTAAATGAGGCATACATACAAATTTGATAACTGCAGTGTTTATTGCACTGTAAAAATAGTAAAACTAATTTATTAATATAAACTGACAGCTATTTTTTTTCCGCTGCTTCCGATTATAAAACATTCCGAATTGGTAATCGATTGCGTTGGTTCGAGTAGACGCAAACAAAGCCGATGAATTTGTATTCACAGCGCGCGTGTTTTAATCCTTTGGGTGGTAACACTGTACTGACATAGAATTCAATATTGTTTTTTTTTTGGGAACTGGAAGAGTAATGGGAGCCACGCGATAGCGAATGACCTGATGACGGAACTGATGCGATTGTATGAATCGATTATCGGTAATGCTTGCCGGGCTATGGGAATTAAGGCCAAAGTTGTTATTTGCCTAGGTACCTGTTGATCGTTGATAGTATAAGTAGGTAACCAAAATTTTCTATATAAATGAAACATATGTTTATTTATATTTAGAAAATAATAAATGGTATGGTGGCCCTAAAGTGGTGAATAAGTGTGGTTTATGCTGCTTATAAATAACAAAAACAACTATATACGCTATTTTTAAATTAGTTACAAAACGGAAAATGAATTTTCACTCTCGCTTTTATCATAAATTAATTTAAATTCGTAAATTACAGTTTTCATAAAGCAAAACTATTGACAGATTTGCGAGTTTTTCGAACCGCGTCATCATTTTTATCGAGAAATACAAAATATTATTAATAAAATGCCGATTCTAAATCTAAAACGATCAGAAGCAATTGCCATTATGGCAAGATTTTTGCACGAAAAGATTTTGATACAAACGAGATTAAGTCAGCCGAAAATCTATATGGTCACTAACTGCGTTGTTTACGAGCACACGGTGGCTAAAATGTTAAAAGTTGCGTATAATCAGAAGTGGGATGCGATCCAAATATTCTTTTTTAGATTCTTGGGGTGCTCACCCGATAACGAGGTTCCTAAAGCGTAATAATTATGACAATTATAAGAACACGGTCGAAGACGAACACGCAAACGAGTAAAGTTATCTCATGGCAAAATCTGGAACTAATGCAGACTGCATGCTGGCTGGTATCTAGAATTGCTGAGTTTTATTAAGGCGCATACTGCACATTTTCCAAGTATCGAAGACCAAGGGCGAGATACGTCCGAGGAGGAAATGGTAACGCGCTAATGGGTCAACCAGTGTATCGTCGACGATCTCAACTGTAAAATGTCAAAGAGAAAATAAAAGCGTATTTTTCTCCATATGTATCAGGAGAGCTATCGAGAAGGATGTCAAGCGTTTTTCTAATTTATCTTTGCAACGTTACTATGCGTCTTCATATACAAAGTAAGCAAAAGCTCACTTTCCTCCTAATAGACTGTAGCGTGAGAAGGATAGAGCATTCCAAGATTTAAATTGTTTGCCTGTCGTTTGTCTAGACTTGTGTCTAACGGACTAAGTAAAATTAATGAGATGGAGCATTACGTATGCATCCAAATGCCATATATTATGTGGGTACATGTAAACGACACACTTAGTGCCTAAGTGTTATTGGTGTCAACGCGCAAGCGTGACCTTTAGAAGACGATTGACACCTCAGGTTTAGACGCGAAAAAAACTGTTTTTTACGGTATGGTTCCGTCGACTAACTAGAGAAACGAATTAGGGAATATCAACTCGCAGGAAAAAGAGGGCACACGAAGGTTGCTGGTAATTAGCATTTTTAATTACAAATGTTAAAACAAAATCTTGTTATACATATCATAAATAAATTCAAACGACCAATAGACGTGAGCGGCTCGAGGTAAGAGGTATGCATCTTATTAACCTTTTGACTACGACGCACACGGTGCGTCATATTCAAACAAATAGCAATCCGGGCGTAATCCAACGAACAGAATTCTTATTTCCTAAAACTGTATACCTACATTATTTAAAAATTGATGTCAAAAATAAACAGTGATAGGTATTAATTGTAATACTTGCTTCAACATAATAAAAAAACATATTCGAGTGTACGAAACACTCTGTAACCTATCACCTCTGGCGTGTGTAAGGTACGTTGTTTTTTCAATTACATTATAAACTAGCAAAGTTTGAAACCGGTGGTTAAAAAAGGTACTAGCGTTTACTCGTATCAATTTTGCTTTTAACAAAGACCGTGGCGCCACCGTTGTGTTGCTGGTTAAGTTAGTATTTTACGCGATGACAGCCGATGCGCGTGATTCGTTAGATCTACTGACAAGTGGCTAATGCACGCCAAATGGATGCCAGTTCAAAAAAATAACGTTGAAGTCTTTTAAGATCGATTTGGGATGCGTGGCTAGTTTGTATTGTAAATAATATTTAAAGTAAAACTCGTAATCAACCATTATTTAACTGTGCAAATTTAATTTAAACTATTATTATAATCCGAAATATAGCCGGTAAGTGGTCGACCAAAAAAAATGCAAAGCCTCATAGGCCCAAAGGTCTTAACGGCTGGTAAAAAATGTAATAACTTTTTCCCGTGATTGGTAAGCCTAGTTAAAATCTTGGAAATCAATTTTATCCAGTTTCCGTTACCAGAATGGGGTGTATTTGGATTACGACCCGATGAAAGGGTCGGAAAGTGGCAACAAGATCTCTGCAGCGCTGTTCTGTAGACCGACCGAGTTTGGGCTAAATTGCTCTCTATTCGCAATTGATGACTGTGCTAAAAAGTACTGCTGTGTGCTGTAGGAAAAAGTCTTTTCTTAAGACAAGATAAGATATTTACTGTCAAAACTGTGTAGGGTCTAAAATACATAGTAGGTACATTGTACAACACGGATTTTATTAAAAACACTATTCTTTTGTGAGGAAATGTAACATGATTCATGAATAATGTAGTTAAATGTCAATTTTAAAGAGCACATATTAATAATTATATAATAACAATACTTGAGGCCAAAGGGTCTAGCAGGCTAAGCGAACTAGAAGTGCCCCCAACGACGGATTTGGTCATTCTTAGAGGTGGTGTACTGGCAAGTCCTAAGAACACTCTATGCTTAATATCAGACCTCGATCTTCTTTTGTTTTCGAGTTATTCAGGATAATGTAAAATCATCAGCGTCTCATTGAAAGTGGCATATTTTGTAAACTGTTCAAGTTAGATTAACCAAACAAAATAATATTTGACAATAATAAAATAGGCTACAAAATACATATTTTACCCCGCATCATTTCCTTATACTTCTTTATGTAAAAAAACATTTTATTTTTCTACAATTTTATTTTTTTATTTCTCGCGGATGTACACCTCCAGAAAAAATATGCATGGATAGCCACTAGTACCCGCTACATACACATATAAAAATATTTGCGTAAATCTTCGTGCGTCATGTAAAAAAAAAACATTATCGAATAAGTAGTTACGAGCATAATATGTAAACAAAGTACTGGTGCAGGGTGTAGATATGTTAGTATGTAGGTATATAAACTTTTCTAATAAACCTATTTATAATGAATCGACGATGACATGTCAACATTGGGTAGATTCATTCAAAATTAATAATATTAGCGGCTCTCTCTATTGACATAAATGTTTTTTTTACATGACGCACGAAGATTTACGCAAATTAGCGGGTACTAGTGGCTATCCATGCATATTTTTTCTGGAGGTGTACATCCGCGAGAAATAAAAATAAAATTGTAGAAAAATAAAATGTTTTTTTACATAAAGAAGTATAAGGAAATGATGCGGGTTAAAAATATGTATTTTGTAGCCTATTTTATTATTGTCAAATATTATTTTGTTTGGTTAATCTAACTTGAACAGTTTACAAAATTTGCCACTTTCAATGAGACGCTGATGATTTTACATTATCCTGAATAACTCGAAAACAAAAGAAGATCGAGGTCTGATATTAAGCATAGAGTGTTCTTAGGACTTGCCAGTACACCACCTGAAAGAATGACCAAATCCGTCGTTGGGGGCACTTCTAGTTCGCTTAGCCTGCTAGACTCTTTCATTACTTATTCAAAAAAGGTTCGCTGTAGGGATTGGATACTCAAAGGCATATCAAACTTTAAGTTATAAAACAAATTTAATTTAACAAAACAATTGAATACCTTTTTCGCAGGGGACTTTTTTAAACATTATATATATTTAACAAAATGCAAAATTTTAAATATTTATTCAGTAAATTGGCCACATGAGAGCTCTGTTACACGTCGATAATATTGAGTGAAACTACTAGCGTTACGGACAAGATCATCATTGAGGAGAAGAAGCGCCGCAAGAAATTCCAGCATGTGACAAGGCATAGGGCATTAAGGTATAGGCCGTTTTGGTAAGCCGTAGGGCACCGGATGAATTTCATAAATCGAGCTCCTGATTACAGAACAAATCGAAACTTATAAATTCTCTTCAATACTTATTCACTGCCAATGACATTCCTTTGTATGCATTATGGACGCACCATGTGCGTCATGAGCGATTAATGTTAAAGTCACAAATTAAGTAAAATAATGAATTATATGGTACTTATTATACTGAATATTGAACGTTGTAACATTAATCAAATCATTTTACAACGGAACCCAAATAATCATAAATAAATTAAGACGGCGAATAGGCTATTCAACAGACACTATTTACCTACGCGTTGGATTATAGTCATAAAACAAAAACCAGAAAAACAACCAATGTTTTAAACGCTAAATTTTCAATAATTTATTTTTTGGGTCGTTGTCGCTTTGAGTGATGTCAGACGGGCGCACAGACAAATGACGGGACAAAATTACTGTAAAAAACACACAATGCCATTGTGTTGCTAATGTTATTGGCGGATAGAAATATGCTGATTTTTACGTACAAACGTTTAGAAAAAGTCAACACGATTTGCATATTGGCAGAAGACAGTAATAACGAGATAGGTATTGAACGGTCGGGTCTAATACGAAAATAGCTTGCATTTTTTCACGTTATTTTATCACACACGATCGGTAACTGCAATACAGACTGCATAATTAGTTTTTATTAACTGTAGAACATAATTCAACTAACACATTTTAAACTTTATATTTGTTTTTAACGACAGCATTAGCGTAGACGTTGTTTAAAATTAGTTAGATTTACAGGAACGCGTGGTGACATCACGTTGAAATTGATATCAAAAACTAAAGTCAGTAATGCTTTGGAGCTGTATAAAATCGAACTTCTAAGTCGACGCAATTGGCTTCCCGTTGACCTAAGAGTCATGCATGAAATAGGTCCTTTGTAAAAAATATATGTAATTACGTAAAAACAAATACCTTTTCGATGTTAAATCTACAAGTTTGAACGGAACGCTCGGAGCGCGAGTCCGACTCGCACTTGGCCGGTTTTTTTAAGCATGTGCTTGCGTCCCACTGCTTGGCTAAGGCCTCTGCCATCACACGATTCGTCTATATGGAGAGCGTGCGCTCCTTCAATCATAGGCAAATAATGGATTATATGTGGTTTAAAAATATTAATTACCGCTTCGCCATCACTTACAAGCTTACAGCGCGGTGAATGAAAAACAAATGCGTAGAAATCGTTACATTTTCTCGTGCTTCATACATCTCCATGTTTTTCCCTCTCGTCGCCTACCGCTGCAGATATAAGCCCAAAAAAGAGCAAAAGCGCTTGGTTAGGTATTAAAAACATGTTAGTGTTTGTATGAAGTTTTTAAATAAGTAGAAACGGGGAAAACAGTCGTTTATTAGCACATCCTCATTGTCGCTCACTCGCTAACAGTCGAGAAGACGCTAATTGGTACACAAAACAATTCACATTCTAGTTTTTTTTTGCCAGGTCCGTGTATTTTTTTGCACTCGATTTAGTGTTTCGGCCATTTGGATATTTTCCCAACAATCAAGTTTTACTTGGAGTTATGACTATAAACCTTCAAAATTGACTGAACAAAAACCAATGTACAATAGTAAAATGCACTGATATAATAGCACCATGGTTTTGGAATGCAAGAACATTTCATACCAACGCATTTGACGCCTATGACGCACACGGTGCGTCAAAAATGATAAGATATAATTTTTGGAGAGTTTTATACCCAGAAATAAATTCAACCTAATTGTCTAATTTCAATCCCGATACACAAACGAGCGAGTTCCGATTTCCTTTACGGTCGGTTCCTTTGTGGATGGCGTACTGTTTCACCGCCTTTGTAACGATGACCGCATATCAAATGTCGATGATGAGCCTAAAAACTGGAAGAACATGCAGACTGAAGTTGCATTGCAATGTATAAGCTTATTGTACAGTTTAATAATAAAGTTCTAGACAGTTCTAAGTCGGACATATATAAAAGTGAAACACATAACCCTCCTTTTGGCCTTTGCCGCAGTCGGGTAAAAAGGCACACGCGCTCGTTAATTATTTGGTACAAGGTTCTTACGTATAGTAACCATTTTAAAATGTAACCCTTGTCTGTAGAATATGACGCTCAATTATGAATAGAATATAAATTAAAACTTATTTACATAAAACTGGAGATTCCAATTCGGAGATCCTAGTTTCACTTGCCCCAAATTATCTAGAATAATTATCTAATTTTACTTCAATGAAACCAAATATTGGGAACGAGTACCGCCGAGACTTTCAGACTTGGAATTTCAGACTTTGGACCCACCTTAGGTCCAAAGTCAATCTGACATTCTACAACAATAAGGTTGAATTTCCTAAAAGTTACCAATGACTACTCTAATGACATTGACAACTAAAGCATATTTTTCTTGAAACGGGTCACAAATTAACGTTCGTGATAGTACATTAAGAAATGTATCGATCATCTTAAACGCCAAAAAAAAGAAAATGCAACAAAAAACTGTGTCAAAGGAAATTTAAATTTGTTTTGCAAAACAACAATCACCGATCATACATGACACGTGCAACAAAAGCGATCGCTATCATACCATAAACCCAATAAAGATTGTCAATTTCATTAGCAAGTATCAAATTCCACTATAAAGGTTTTATTAAACACGTCGTCATATAGAGCTTCGATTTCGGTGTAAAAGAAGACCAATAAATAGGTCAAGAGCACAGGTAAAAAACGAAAAAGGTTACCAAAGTCGACGGACCCTAAAGAGGATGCATCGAGAATCGCTAATACAGGGAACTAAATTAGACAGGCCTGTCACCATTTGACCCAGCCAGTCGTGGCCTGTCCTTATTAGCATATTTTTTTACATTCGAATACTGTCAATGCAGTCTCGCATTAGATACGCTTCTTTACGTGGCATTACGATTATTGGGAGATTCAATTTAAGAACGCATCGATGGGTCAGCTCTTGGGTCAGGTTGACAACTCTGAAACACTACATTCGAAAATTCCTTGTCTCTTATAATCGACATTTAAAGTAAGGTTGACAGAAAGAGACGTAGCTAATGCAATTGGTACTTTCGATTGGAACAGGGGGCCGTGCGCGAAGCAGGTTCCTAAAACGAAGTAAGCTCGCACGGGAAGCTTCCAACAGGATATATTTAATTACAAATGCCGCCAGTATCTAAAGTGTTCGCGATTTGCGCGGGTATTTGATACAAAAAAAAGTTAAAAAACATAGATGTTTTATAGGGTTGTAAACCAAAATTGCATTTGGGCAAGATTAACGATTATTCATGGGTTTAAATAACTCGTCAACGTTGAAAGGATCAGAGCCATCAGACGACACAAGTCCGTAAATATTCGGCGACATCTAGAGGAAGATTTATTTTCCTTGTCTACCTTCATCTGCATGTTATAAATCAAGATGCATAAAAAGCTGTGCGTTAGAAAAACGTGCGAATGGTTAATTACACGTTTATTCTTCAATTTCGTTTTATGATCATCGAATAAAGATGCAATTATACGCGAATATGCAGATACCGCATACTTTGGCAATTCCGTTTATAGTCGCAGATAAAGAACGCTAATTAGACATGCGTTTTTTTATTGTGATGATAATTTGAGTAGTGTAGCTGAAAGCTTTTATTCGGCTGTTGGTTTTGTTTTGATGCTCTTATAAAATATTGCGATGGTGCAATTTGGGTTGGTGTTCTTAAATTTTATTGGAGTGGGCGGATGATTTGTCCACGGGCGGCGTGGACTAGAAGGCGAGCGAGATAATCTCAGTGTTCATTTATTTTATCTTAATACGCCTTTGTAGCGTGCCGCTTATAAAGTGTGGTAGCTTCTAAGATAACTGATGTTTAATTATGCAGTTGTTTTATTTAAAATTGGCAAATGACACACTTTATTTAAAGGTCACCTGTGATGGCAGAGATGGGGTACGATGGAGAAACATTACGCCAGATGACCGAGCACTTGCCGTAAATAGATGTTATTATTACGCTCAGTCGCTTATAATAGCATGTTTATAAATAACAGAACAGACACTGCTGGTATTAACATTTTCCATACCAAAAGCAGTAAAAAAACAACACCGGCCCTGGTACAAATCTAAACTAAACGTTCTAGCTTTCTTCCTGACAAAAACTGCTTTTTGCAGTTATTCCGATAGTAAATATTAATCTCTATCTTTGTAAAAATATACAACAAGTCTCGAGCAAGCTTTGTATTACCAAACTACAACTAAGAAGATTTTGTAGTAGCCTTTGACACTCCTTGGATAAATACCAATTCACAAACAAACAAATACAAGCGTCCAAAGTTAGTATAACTCAAAGTCATTATTAAGTCAGTCATGTAACTGATTCAATAAGATTTTATCTGAACAAGACACGGCACAAACGTGGTCATCCTCTAAAATACAATTTCACTTACCTCATCCGGTTTGACCGGTAACGTGTAGTTGAAGACTGGTGGTAAGCTTCCCTTCTCGTGGATCAGGGGCTGCAGCACCGGCCTCTTTCCGTCAGTTCTCGTCGCTGGTGGCCCTCGGAGCTCCTCTATATGTGTCCCAAGCAGCTCATTCCGGAGTAGACACCCGTAGACCTGATAATCGGGACCCCCACCTCCAGGGCTATCGCTGCCTGTGTCTTGTGATTTTGGAGGCTTGTTTTCTGTGATTTTGCTCCTTGCTGAAAAGAAAAGAAGAGTTTAATAAATGATAAACGTGGTAAAGGTAAGAAGCGTAACTTTGTTTAGAGTAACCTGTATACAGCATGAAGTACTCTTATGTTGCTGGGGTGGACACTCAACAGTATTATTTGATGGCCATAGGATACACAGAATCATTCCTAACGCATTAATTGCCTGCATATAAATTATATACGAGCAATATAACCTTTACCCCGTATGTGGATTCTTACATTATGCCAGCTGCGTATAAATCAAAGGAGGTATCTGGAGTAAGACCTGAGTCAAAAGGACTGCAGCAAATGCATTAATTGCCTAAAAAGGTTATTAAAAACTCAGATATTAAAATTTACTACTGTGTCAGCACATAAGATATAGCAGAATCAATTTGATGGTGCACCTATGGGTGTAGTGGTGTACTTACTACCAACACTTAACACTGATACACAAAATAATTGACGCACGGTACCTACTTATGCCATGGAATGTCAGTTGCAATAGTCATCGCATATGCCTACATACACAATAGCAAGCGCATTCACAGAGTGCCTCAGCTATATCTGTAATCTATCTATATATATAAAAATGAATTGCTGTTCGTTAGTCTCACTAAAACTCGAGAACGGCTGAACCGATTTGGCTGATTCCTTTTCGGTTGTATTCGTTATTGTCAGGGCAAGGAAATTTGCAGCGGGCGAAGCCGCTGGCGGGTCACTAGTATATATATAGGTACTGCTGCAAAATATGGTAACAGTGCGAGATATGGTATTGTAAACATTGTGCGAATATGGTTTCTTTGTAAATTCCTTTCTTTATCTAATCTTTTAAGTGTTATGATATGACCAACGGGTATTTTGTTGCTTTGAGAAGGCAGTTAGTTATTGATTTCTTTCTGTAATGGCCAATTAAGTAGTACTAAACATGCACCTAGTTCGGAATGTACAATCTATATTTTTTCCCTTTAGAACTGTCTGGTATAAAATATTTAAACACTACTAATGATAATTGTTTGTGACGTACACGATGCCTCATGGGCACTAGAAGTGTTAATTATAACAGCCTGTCTTGTTTGACATAATACGAGTATGCCTATGAACGCGCAAGGAGCTATCAAACCTGAGGACGTTTCAGGGAATCACAAGTATTTACTACTCAACATATAAATGAGAAGAATCGCGGAAAACGGAGTTAATACAATATCCCTTAACTGCGTCCATGCAAAACGATATCGTGTGACTCGTACCTAATGCTCGGATTTTAACAATAAGGAAATTTGTATAATTAGCTTACGGATGTCTATAATAACACTAATAACATTGAAAATTGTTTAAGGTCATTTACCTCCTAAACCCAGTTCTGGTTAAAATCTGGCATGTACAAAATGTGTTAAATACAGTAAAACATATTTAAATAGTACTTGAATTAGACACTGTATATATTGTCTAGTAAACAGAAAATAGCAAAGTAAACCGAAAAGTACCTAATAATACCTACCTAGTAATTTCTATGGATTAAGAACGCATTGAGATTTTTTTAACACTTTTACTGCCCAAGGCGCCGATTTTCATACAAAAAGGACATACATAGCAGGTCGGTGGCAAGCAAAGTGAAGAAAAACCCAGCCGGAATAGGTAAAATCTATAAATAATTCCATATGCGAATATCCTACGCGGCTGCGCACGCGCCGATCCGTCACATCTGCCGTCCCGCGCGTCAAAAAACGGTCAAGTGCGAAACGGATTTACGCTAATAAGGCCTCCTTGCTTAAATACACAGCGTGACTCACTTTACTGTTAACCTAAATAATAAGATTAATAAGTGTACATATACAATATGGAGATATATTTGTAATACTGTCAATTTTTTTTTTTAATAATGAGTATTCTTTATTTTGGCATACTTAATCAATCAAAATTACTCTCCAAAGAAAACTTTTACCGGACTGACTTGAGAGACTCAAAAGCTTATTCATTCTTTGATTTTTGGTACGGAACCCCAAACCCATGCATGTATCAATATCTAAATTGACAATATTTTGAAAGGTATCCGACCAATATTAATGGTTATTACGTAATAAACTTTTAGCAGCGTCGTGTCATTGCTCTGCATAGATTATGGCGCTTCAAGGGCATGCATTTTTTGCAGGTGACTGGCAAGTGTGTTGTTATATGCAATAAATAAATATAAAATAATAGCTTCCTCGCTCCTCGTTTTAGAGTTGCTATTATTATATTAGCGTGGCTCTATGCCACGGGAGCTCAGCTACTTAGATTTATTTAAATTTTTCTTAATTTTTTTAATTTTACCGTCAGCTGTACATTCAGAGCGCGTAACTGCCATTTGTATTTAATTTGACGCACCGTGTGCGTCATGTGGGATAAAATGTGAGGTTATAACGCGACTTGCCACCCGAATTGACGTAGCGCGGCTTTGTCAATGTACGTCGAGCTAGAAGGTTCCATTGGCATAAGGTGTAAGAGTGTAAATATATATTTGAAGACGACTCTACGTAAAATTTAAAACGGGGACACTTCATGGATCGAAAACACTAAGGCAACGCCCACACTGACAGGCGACATGCTTAGGGCCTAGAGCCTAGCATGTCACCTTGCGAGTACCGAAGTGAAACAAACGTTCTGGAATCTTCGCAAGGCGAATACACGTAGGGTATCACACTAGCCTTAAGACGCAAGTAAGTCGCCTATCAGTGCTCGTAGGCTATCCAAACCTATCCTATGAATATTGAGGGCGAGAGTAGATCTACCAATTCCTTACACACATACATGGAAATTTTAACCATATATGCCCAAGACGCACAGCGTGCGTCAAACAACCAAAGAAACGTAGTAACATGGAATTAATTAAAAAAGGACTACGAACTGTCAAGACTTATGTTTTACCAACAAGATAAGGGAAAATCCTCAATTCTACAAACTGGCATATCTTTAGCCTCAAAAGGGTAACTCTTGCGACATTTACGGAGCGTTGAGGTCGTTACTCTTGCTAATCACCTTGCAAAATCCAGGGACGTCAAACAACAGAGACACGTGTCTGCCTGTCCGGGAGTCTACCAAAAATAATACGCACTTAGAGATAAAATGACTCAATGCAAGTGAATCACGGTTTAACATAATCGAGTGTGGTGACACGCTGGTACTGTTTGTGTATTAATTTGTAGTTGCTAGACAAATCTGAAAAAGATAATATCTGATAATGGAATACTTATGTAAACACGACGACAATGCAATATTATGGTGTCTAAGAGCAAATTTTACTGATGGAAAAGGTAGCAACACGTCTCCGTTGTGGGTAGCAGATGACTGTGCAAAAAAGTATAGTATGAAATTTATGATAGAACTTTTTTTATAAATTGCACTATTATTTTATTATAACTATGCCAACAAAAGAAAAGAAAGAGACAGCAAAACTATTGGAAACAAAAAAAAAACTTTATGATATGCCAAATTGATACATTTTCTCTCTTTCTTTCGAATTAGACATGAATGACAAGTTAGGTGATCCCAGTGGTAATCACTAATCACCAAGATTCAAGGTCGCTAAGTACGTTAAACGCATGAATAGGGCAACGTACTTTCCGGATGCGGGAATCGGAAGGAACCGCGCGTTTGATTATAATTCTTATACCGAACGCGAGAGTTGAAATTCAAATGGGTTCAATCACTCCCGGTGCTCCATACAAGGTGCGGACGTTAGCGCTGTATTTGGCGCGCTACGTGACAAACCGACTATCGCAATTAATGCAGACCATTACCAAATTCGTCCACGTCCTGTGTAATACTAATGTACACCTAGTGTAGTTACATTTAAGGAGTATATTGGTGATTTGTGTGAGGTCTAACCCCAACCGTCGTTTGAGGCCTCCACCTACGTAGCTACCCACATCCAATTCGTAGTGAATGGCCACAAATTGAGCTAATTCTGTTGTATGCCTACGTTTCGAGCGTAATCAAACCCCGTTTAATGTTATTGAATATTGGATTAACAACAAGAGTACTTACCAATATTTTGGCATACTTACTTGAAATAGTTGGCACGTTAACTTTAATTAAAATTTGGAATTATGCCACGAGTGTTGTTAAAATGAGGGCAAGTACCCATAATGTATTATGCGCATTATAAGAATTTATAAATATGCTAGCTACTTTAAGCATAAGTAAATAAAAAAACGGAAACCGTACATAAATCAACGAGCCAAGTATGCAGCTATCAGTGTGAGAGAACTGAACGAAATCGCAAATTCTAAACATTCTGAGAGGGACAAATCAGTGCAAACGCACCGGGCGAAAATTCGAGCCAAAAAGGGCGCACGTACGTTTTATGGTGAAGCCTTTTTCGACTTCGTCATTTTACTGATTAGGTTGTAATTGCAATCTCAGATAAATGTAACTTAGTCATAGTTTAGGAGCAGTAAGGTAGATGGTGTTTTTGGTATTCCATTCAAAGTAATGGCTGATAAGGACAAAATCAATGGTAATGATTACCTTATCTGTAGAAATGTTAAGTGTGTCACGCACTTGAAGATAGCGTAACAGGTTAGAAGTGTCACACGCTTCGGATTTCAAGTATTCCAACCCGATGACAAATACACGGTAAATTGTACGCTGACTAACGCATCGACCATATTAGTGTAATTTTGTACCTATTAAAATATTTAATGGGTTATTCCAGTCTGTTCCCCCAATGTAAGGAAAAAATGTTTGTCACGCTATCACGTCTAAGCGCTGGATCGATTTCAATGAAATTTGGAATGGAAAGAAGTAGCTGAACATTTTAGCACTTTCTCTCAGTAAAGTATTAAAGTGAGAGTGATTTGAATTTAATATATATACTGAATTCAAATCTATTTATATATCAGTAGCTGCGACAATGAGAGTGATTTGATATGGTACTGAAACCTACAACTTCGTCTTTTTTTATACAGTCTTACATATACAGGGTTATTGGTAAGTCGACCTATTCCCGTTAGGAGGTGATAGGGGTGACTATTTGCGATAATTTTGACCCCTATATGCATTATGCAAAAGTGAACCATTTTTGAGTTATCGCGATTTTTAGTTTTTTTTTAAATTAGTCGGAAATTCAACTTGAAAAATTTATTACAAAAAATGTATCAATTTAAATCTTTATTTTTCTTCTGATTTACAAACAAGATTAAATACTGGTTATTTCTCAATATTAAAACTATAATTATCGGCCCAAATTTAAAAAAGCGAGACGGAATAGGATTTTTTTTCAATATTTTTTGCGATCGCTTTCCACTAAAATGCCTTAAAAACAAAAAAAAACGTTATGAAACTTGGCTTGCAGATTATTTTAAAAACTTAACTGTTTTCTTAGCTCTCCAAAAATGCATAACAAGTAGGAAATTATTTGAAAAAAACTGAAAAAAAAATCATTACAAAGGAAGCGGGCGGAAACTAAAGTCACAAATGCCGCTTCAAAAATAAAAATTAATAAACATACCGAATTTAAATCAACTTTTTTTAATTGCTTTTGTACAAGATGAACTTGTTGTTCTTATGCAATATTAAAAAAAATATTATCTGGTACACGTTTGAGAATGCGAGGCCGAAAACTAAAAAATACATGTCATGTTTTTTTATCAAACTCCTACATAAATTACACGAAAACAGAAAAATTTACCAATACATTTGGCGTGCAGATTACACATAAAACATTGACGTTTTCCAGCTTTCTAACGAGCTATTAAAACTAACTGTTATACTCGTAAACACAAATAACAACATTAACTTATGGAAAAAGTAAGCGATTTTTAGTTTTATTTTAAGTTAGTCAGACTAATTTCAGTCAGCCAAATGTATTGGTAAATTTTTCTTTTTTCGTGTAATTTTTGTTGGAGTTTGATAAAAAAACATGTATTTTTTAGTTTTCGGTCTCGCATTCTCAAACGTGTACAGTTTTTTTTTTTAATATTGCATAAGAAAAACAAGTTCATTTTGTACAAAAGCAAATAAAAAAGATGATTTAAATTCGGTAAGTTTTTTTTTTTTTTTTGAAGTGGCATTTGTGACTTTAGTTTCCCTCCGCTTCCTTTGTGATGATTTTTTTCAGTTTTTTTTCAAATAATTTCCTACTTGTTATGCATTTTTGGAGAGCTAAGAAAACAGTTAAGTTTTTAAAATAATCTGCAAGCCAAGTTTCATAACGTTTTTTTTTGTTTTTAAGGCATTTTAGTGGAAAGCGACAGCAAAAAATATTGAAAAAATTTCGTATTCGGTCTCGCTTTTTTAAATTTGGGCCGATAATTATTGTTTTAATATTGAAAAATAACCAGTGTTTAATCGTTTTTGTAAATCAGAAGAAAAAAGAAGATTTAAATTGATACATTTTTTGTAATAAATTTTTCAAGTTGAATTTCCGACTAATTTAAAAAAAAACTAAAAATCGCGATAACTCAAAAATGGTTCACTTTTGCATAATGCATATGGGGGTCAAAATTATCGCAAATAGTCACCCCTATCACCTCCTAACGGGAATAGGTCGACTTACCAATAACCCTGTATACGTCACCTGCGATAGCGAACTTCAATGATATTCTTTTCAATTCACAAAATTATCTAAAACGTCCTAACTTTACGTTACGTTACGACGTTATCATTCAACGTCAAATTAAATTGTGAGGCCAGTTTTCGCCTATATGAAACCCAGCATCTATTTCCTTGACCACGTGCACACGCAAGAGGTTATTGTTTCTCAAAGAATCTCTTACTTGCCATCATTAAGGCCAATTTACACGTATTACAAGTTAAATTCGCAATGAATATTTGTCATATTGTATTCCGTACGCTAAATAATAATTGCACCTACTTTAACTTTAAGGGAGAAGGGTGTAAGTCAAATTGAGTTCGCGGTTAAAAACAAACCTTCCGCTCACCAACGCACTGAATAAGATCGTTTAATATTGAATGCGCACAGCCTGTTTTCAGTTTTGTTTTTAATGGTTGACCGGCAAAGAATCCTCGCCATTAAGACCACTTATTAAGTATAAATACGTGCGGTACAATATTAAAATAAAATCAGAATTAAACAAACATAACGCTCACATTAAGGAATAATACAATCGAGAATTTCAATATTAAAATGAAAATATAACCGGCAAATTTATTTTAGGCGCAATTTTGTAACGGAATAAATTAATTATAGTAGTGTCAAATTACGGGAACTATTAAAATGCGTATAAGAGACATCAAAACAAACAAAACAAAAGTAACTGACAACTAAAGCGTAAAGTTGCGTCGCTTAAAAAAGACTAGCATAGCAAAGGCAAACGAACTCACAAGCCACTTGATGGTAAGTGGGATCTGAGACTATGATAAGATTGTATTCCTAAGACTCCTAATGCGTTGTCAACCCTATGGATAGATGAAATGCCTCTATGCTAGTAATTTCACCGGCTGTCTTATCGCCACACCGGTAAACCAACATGCGAACACTGCTGCTCAACGGTAGGTCAAAAAATAAGTTGATGTTAGCGATCCGGACGGATCCTGCCACAACTAAACATTAATGTTGTATGCGTATAGTACGTATTAGCAAGACCATAAAAAAATATTGGCATTATAAAACATCAACAGGTAGCGTAACAATTCATTGCCCGTGGCCGATATGTCCATACGAAACGGACCAATATAGAGTCGTGAGCACTAAACGTGCCGTACAGGTGCATAGTACGATAAGCCGGCCTACATTGATGTTATATAATCGTTATAAGCTGACCTAGTTAGACACCAGTAGTTTCAGAATTGACGCTTTCTAGTTATAAAACCTAACTAGGAGCCTAGTTATTAAATCCGTAAGTCTAAGTTTTTTACGACTAACGCAAGGTACAAATAAATGAATATAATCCTTGCCAAGTTACAAATTCAGTTGCAAGGGACCTTATAATATAACTCTTTTTAAAACTAGCGAAGAAGGTTGTAGATCACTTCAGGTATGCTTAAGAAACTCCATGTAACAGCAACAGTCAAGGGTATACAGGAGAACACAACTCGAAACCTAACTTAGAACCATCCCGACTACAGTAACGTCATTTAAAAAAACCGCGTTCAAATCTGAGCTACGATATACACAATCATAAACATTTTAGAACCACATGTTCAGAAACCAGGATTTTCTTTTTGTCGTGAGTTAAAAACGACAAATGATATTACCTAAAACTTCCGTAATAGTTACTTGCTAACCAAGTAGTACCTTAATAAACCTAACCACAACCTAACAATTTAAACAGCACAGTTACCCGTAACGGTAAACGGCAAGAATGCATCTACTAATGCATGTTGCAACTCACGGATACTGCAGTTCTATTAGATACGAGTTCCTTAACCTCAGTTATCGACAAGACAGAACGGTTGGCCAATAACTCGAACAATGGCGACTGTGGATTGCATTTTATCGGTGCATACACATTATCAGGTGACCCGGCCAGTGAAAACATTAGTGAGTCAGAAGGGCGTTTTGTTTTTGATATGGCGCCGGTTTGTGGTGTTTTAAAGGCGTGTTTGTTATACTTTAAAAATAGAGTATCATTATTTTCTGCTATCGTTAAAACATTTTTTGATAAGTCTGTAAAGAGGCAAAACTCAAACATAAAATGACAAAAATATGAATGTATTCTCACTAAGTTGACATAGGTACTTTCAGCCCATCGGAACCCTGACCCACCATAGAACTGTGTCACAGTGAGGTTATGATTCAAGTCGTAACAAGTGTCAAACAATTTGTTTTATAATGTCACTGTGACGCCATTCTAATTGTAAGGGTTGAATAAAATAGTCCATGTCATTTGTTCGGTTAGGTTAGGTTAGGTCGCTTTAGACCGTGTGCTGTCCTGTTAATCCTTGATAAATTAGAATGACACTAAATCAGAGCTGTCCTAATGGGACGGCAGTGCTATTAAACGTCTGTGCAACTGAGCGTCTATTACTGAACTGAAGCTAGCAGTAACAACAGCAAGTTGGATTCCAATTCCAGTAAACATCTTAGTCACAGTGAAAAACAGTAGTTCGTCTTAAAAAAGGTATACCGCGCTGCTTGCATGTGTGTGCCTCAACACCTCAAGCAAACTCAATGGGACGGAAAGAGCCGGTTTAGTCGGGGCCACGCCGCCGTCACCGCGTTAGGTTTCGTTCCTAAGTATTGACTATCGAACGACGCGAATCGACGTAACCCTAGCGCCCAAGCTGCAATAGGTAATAGAAACTCCTATAGGGTCTAAGAAGAACTACTTTCTACTCGTAAGTTATTAAGACGCTTATTCACAACTACAGGACGCCTGCGACTTCGTACGCGTAGGATGCGTTTCCAAAAATCCCTTCTTAGTGCCCACTTACATCTTGAAAGGAACCCCTGTACCAAATTTCAAGTTTCTAGGTTCAGTAGTTTCGGCGGTGCTTTGATATATAAGTGAGTGACTCAGGTTTGCCTACATACTCATATATATATATATAGGTATAATAACAACAAGTGTGCTTTGTTGGAAAGAGAAGTTGCTTTCCGAGCGAAATGTGAATTCCCTTCTGCAAGCCCTATGCCGCTGATGACATCCAACAAGATAACTTAATCATCATACTAAGGCCTACAGCTTATGCTCTATTAACACTAGGAATACAATGCAACAATGCACTACAATAGGTTTGTCAACACAATGAAGTAACCACTACATATTTCTGTCAGGAACGTACCTATTTCTTAGTTACTAGTGAAGCTAATTTAATTAAAAACGAACTAAAAACTTTTTCCTAACCATAACTTTAAACGTACAATTGCAAAAAATAAAAGCTAAGTATACAAAAACCGTGCAAACATTTACTCAGCACAAAACTCTTAGTAGGTATCAACTCGTTATCGCATGCAGTTAGCGCGGTGAACAGGTATTTTTCAAATCGTTGAGGCACTGCGTTAGGAGATATTTGTTATGCAAAGCGACGTTGACAGAATGGTCTCGCGATTTAAAAGAACAGGACGATATACTGCCTCAGAACTTAGCTGGAGACGTGCACGAATTAAATAAATAAAAACCGGGAAAAAACATGTGGGACCATGCTCAGTGTGGAGTCCCGAAGCTTACGTTACTTACTACAAATACGTAAAACGATCTCAAGTTATTTTGGTATTTTGGTCTTAGATAGTTTTTAGTATCAGAGTCAATCGTCTACTTAGTCGTGATAGTTCTCCTTTTAAGTTCGTTATATTAAGATATTCGTAATAGTGTATTTTTCAGATTTTCGTAATTGCAGTAGAAGAGACACGTTACTCTTGCGAAAATAACACAATAAGTTCAACATTTCTTAAATGGTCCCCCGAATAATGCACTTTTATTATATATTTTTTTAGATTTAATACGATTTTTTAGAGGTATCCAATGATAACTCACACGAAGTCATAAAGTAAAAACATACGTTTTCATTTGTTGTCAAATTTTATTTTTAGACAGTCGGCAAAATTTCAATGCATAACTATGCTAAATTATTGCTTTTCAGTACCAAGAGTCTCAGAGTTAAACTGCGAACAGACGGGCAGACGGACATGACATGATGAACCTATAAGGATTCCTTGTAACTACGGAATCCCAAAAAGTTATCATTAGAAGGGTCACAAACAGAATCGATAACCAACATAAAAGTACAGATGTGATACGACCTAATTTTATGTCGGATACGTTTATATTTATCTCGCTTTCTCAGTCAGCATCAGTAATTCAGTACCCATCGATAAACATACCTAGACAGAAGGATAAATATGAACTAATCCGACATAATACGATGTCGTTATATTATTTACCACATCTGTACATGTACCTACTGTCATGTGTCGTATGTCTTGAAACGGTCTACTTACTCAAGACATGGTATATATATATAAAGTTCAAGATCAGTTTTTTAATGAACATGAAGTTTTAGTAGTTATTTTTGCTACACGCGGCTGCTTACCTGATGGTCCGTAAATAAATCAACTTTAGAAAATCCTTCAGGAAAATAAGCTATTGAAAAATAAATGTGTGAAATTATGAGAATGGTTAGAAAATCAGACGGGGGTATAAGCTATCAAAATCGGTACTTATAAAAAACGATTTTCGGGAAATACAGTGGGTAGCCACTCGCAGAATGCAATAAACAATGACGCTGAAATCTGCATGAAAATTACAGCGCTCATAACACCTAACTAAGTAGTCTCAAAATGAAGTAGCAGACATAATGGTTACCTTGAAGTCGCAGGATGAAAAAAAGAAGAAGGGAAAAAAGGCAATAACAAAAGCTATGTTAAACCGCGCAAGCATTGCAAAATAATGAGCGCAAATGAATTCACCATCACGGCATTAGTTGTCTCGTGGATCCACGAGTGCAATGAACCAAAGCGTGGTTGATTACTTAACGCAAGTCGTGAGTAACACGCTTTTTGCACTTAAAACCAAACTTTTTTATTTTACCTAATACCAACAGAATGTTGACGTTTTTGCCGCACATCACCAGCTGAGATGTTGACGGGCCAAAAATAAAATAATTAGAAAAAAATCTAGACGCTCAGATGATGTAAGACGTATGCTGGATGCCTCTGGCATTGTCAGATCTCTTTTGTTGACAACTGATTAATTCGCACAGGTGTCAAGAGCGTTGACAATGAAAAATAGCAATTAGGTACATGTGGATACACAATAGGGTCTAACATCTATCAAGTGCAGTGTATCTCGATCTTGTACGTGCTATGCTTATTGATCGATGGTGGAAGAAAAAAAACCAGATGACAATTGGGAGGTACCATTAATAACTGCGTGTCACTAGATGGAAGTATACCACCGCTACAGCCTTCTGTTTTTTGTGGTCGACACTTGTCGGAGACTCGGTAGGCTAGGCTACTGCCGTCGGTACAATGAGGCCAGCGTTGTTGGCTTTGCCGAGCAAATACTGTGGTGATCGTCCATTGTTTACATTTGCGCTCGCAGGTGTCTGTAGGATCGAATCTTGTCCGTTAAAGAACCGCTAAGCCGAAAAGGAACGTGTATTTTCACAGCAGCACATTCAACAGCCCTCTGAGAAATGATGGTAACTATCGAATTATAACGCAATAAAATTAGTACTGGGGGTCAAATAGGCAGCGAATGTAGCTGGACGATAGTGAGGCTTCATGTGGAATGTTTGAAGTGATAATGATGTCTTTAGTTGGAGCTTGATAACAGTATATGATCAGTTACGACCTCAACACAGGGCACTGTCGCTTAGCGTCTACCTAATAACGCCGGTTGTCTATGAAACTAGCGGTCGCTAATTAAATACATAGAAACATAACGTAATTCGATTATTATAGAGCGTGTTCAGATATTTTGAATATCTTGCCAGCTCCGATACATATTGATAACGATTGACCCAATGAGTCTTAAACTAATTAATATATGTTATCTGACTGCTGTAACCAATCCTTATAAAAAAGAATCACGGAAAGTGCACATTCGGATATAAGGTGTAATTTAATGACACAAAAAATTCTATAGAGTCCAAGTGTATTCAAATATCCGAATCCATCCCATCTAGAAAAGATAACGATCTGCATCCAGTTATCTTGAGTGAATTGAACCAATCGAAAATGAGGACATAAAACTATAGAATTTATGTGTTTTTATACACCCACCATTGATAACTAATAACAGTAGGTGTGGTTTATGGTATTTACTGAATCATCGGTATGCACTTTGAAACTTTTCATATGAATGCATTTGAATTGACTTTCAAACAAACGCAACGGCACGCTATGTATAACTGTGTCGTGTATGCAATATAGTTTATAGGCCTTGGACGTAGGCTCTAAACTCTAAAGGTTAGGCAAGTGTAGGTGTTATGGCACTTAGCCAAGTTGCATTTTCCGATGCAGGGCTTGGGCTTGTACAGTTACTATCCTGACCCACTTAAGAACTAGTTAAGAGCATTTCTCGGAGGAGTTAACGCTTTGCCAAGCAACGATAATACCATACAAAACGAATCGAATGTTGAGTATTTTATTGATGTATTTCCACTAAGCGAGATGCGAGTTTAAGTACCTAGCTTAAACTCGCATCTCGCTTAGTGGAAATAAACCAGGCGTCTAAAAATTTCACTACAAAAACTTTAAGCTGTGGCATAAAAAATAAACAAAAAGGCAACATGTAACGATTGGTAAGTCTATTATAAATTATAGAATCGATAGATTGCTATAAATAAAAACTTGCATCGTTCGTAAGCGCACGAGACGATAGACGATAAATAAAGGGTGTTTTTTTTTTATCGTGTCTGCAAATCCGTGGCCGATGACACGGATGATGAATGCTAGATGATAAATACTTGTCGTATTAGTATCAGCTGATCGGGGTGAAGGCTGGTCGGCCGGCAGGTCTCGACAGGCGATGCAAGATATGACATCATAATAAATACCGATTTAATTTTTACCTACTAAGCTTATTCAGGTAAAACGTGCCAAGTTACAAATAATATCGAATTCCAAAGCTTTATGGGAGATAATTTACCTCGTCGAGTCAAAATATTGGCTACAACTTTGTAATTTTGTGTGTACAAAAGGTAGAATAAAATCGAAGTTGACTCAGCTGATAGGTGCATTGAACTTCTTAGAAGCGTTTGTAAAGCTGAAAGTCCCATTAAACGTGCGCGGGCGCAGTCACTGAATCACGAACAGAAATTTCTACAACTAAGCATTTGGAGGTTTTCCGCTACACGACGAAGTAACAAGCCGAAGAGTTTTTGGGGAATTTGTTATTTAATGACTAACTGAGCACATTAAAAATGTTACAGCAGTTATATTATCGTGCCACTACAATCAAAAATTAAGTCATGATGAGGCATAAAAAGCCGCCTTTATTAGGGACTCGTTTAAGGCATAATTATGTTTCATAGTTATATCACTAATAATTCAAATATGGCAACAGAGAACCTTATTGGGAAGCTAACCACGCGTGGGCATATATGGGTTCAACGAAACTAAGCAATAATTGTCGTTTTTTGCATCATAAACAGTACAATCTTGTGGCTCTTTTAATTATTGAAACATTAATGGGGTGTGCTTTTATTCACTGCAATATAATGTTTAGTGTAAATAATATTCTTCTCTTTCACTAGCTCATATACGCTCTTATAATAGACTTTACCCGAACCCTAAACCCTTTTTAAACCCTATTAGCGCTGTAGATTCTTTTTACACTAAATAACACACAATCATATTGTCAGTTATATAATCATATTAGTCATACTTCGGGGTTTTCAGTGTGGGAATGATAGGAGAAAGAGTAGAGAGAAACAGATAGGTTAGTCTGAGAAAAATCATATTATGCCTAATGAACAAAGTTCGGATGACGGGAGGAAAATGCACTTTTCCTAGTGCTTAATTAAATATCGACTATTCTATCGATATCCAAGTGCACTAGTCAATATTACATTTACATCCTCGAGGTAAAGTCATTCACAATAAATATCAGAATGTGTTGATAAAAACGTTGGCGTTCGAACTTTAAAAAACTTAAATATTTTGATATCTAAGAAGTGGAACTGCGTGGTACAGAAGGAATTCATAACCACTATTAATTATTTGAATTTACCCCGATTACTAAAGTAGATTTAGAACGGTCCTTTATTTGGCTGAAACGGATTTGAAAATTTAGAAAAAATGCTAATTGGTTAAAATGCTAATTGTATTGAAAGCTAGATAATTATTATTATCTGAAAATTGTGTGCATTTCTAATGTCATCTAATTTTGTTGACATTTATTACTTTAAACAACCGTTCACGTTATGGGACGTTTTCTTAGGCATGAAAAAGAAGAATGGTTCAGATACCTGCTAGAGTATATTCTGTTTTTTATGTCAACTCTTTGGCAAATTTCAAACATTCCCGCACCGAAAAACCCGGGGTTTGGTTATAATTGTATAAATACTCTTTTTATAGTTACATAAAGTTTAATACGTGGAATATATGCGTAACAATAAATTTATTATTATTGCAACAACATAAAAACAAACTAGCACTTTAAGATTTTAAGAGTGTCTGTCCTTTGCGACCTTAGGAGGTAACAAAGGCCGATTTTATAGAACCTAAACAATCAGAAGTTAAAAGTATTTTTAGGGTTCCGTAACCAAACTAGGAACCTTTATAGTTTCGCCATGTCGGTCCGCAGCCTAGCTCAGAGACTGTTAGTACTAGAAAGCAATTTGGCTTGAATATACATATGGGTCACGCCAACAAAGTGGTAAAATAGAATCAAGAAAAAAAAATTTTTTTAGTGTGCCTTCCCTGCATTTAATTTGGGGATGTATTTTTTCTCGTCTACCCCATAGCGTGGCATGTTGTTTCATAGGTCTTTCAAAACTTAGCGGCTTCGGAACCCTACACTGAGTATGGTCCGACATGCTATTGCCCGGTTTTAAACGTAACTGTAAGAATCTGAACTCCCGGATACAGAATACTTTTAATCTTTTTTTTGGTCGCTTTCTACAAGAGGGACGTCGACTAGTATCTAGTTTCCTGTAGGAACAACTGTTGTGTGTACAATTACCAATTTTTTTTCACTTGAATTGAATTGAATATGCTCGCATTCTGCACCACCCAAGCTCCTGAGAGCTTAGAGACATCAACCAGAGACCAGAGGCCTTATAGCCTACCGCACTCGCAATCGCAATCGTTTTCATTTGACAGTCCGAACGCGAGTCTGCATACAAAATGAAAACAATTGTTCCACCTTGTAGCCGATTGCGATTGCGAGTGCGTTAAGCAATCAATAGCGACGTAGGTAAGTTTATAATAACGAACGACTATTAAGTCGATGGAGCTAGTTTTTTAAAGAATATTAGCTATTAGACACGATTATATCTAGTCACCTTTTTGCGATTAAGGTAGAGGCGTCGACTGTCGATAGGATTCGATAGCGACAGGTAAGATTGCCTAGTTGAACGATGTAGTGTGAACACGAAGACAGTTAATCGAATAAGGCCACCATATGGCGATCAAAATCTTACTCCCCAGAGTCCCCAGCGATACTACTACAGTCAGGGGCATTCCCGGTCGAACACCTCCAGGGTGATATTTGCACGTTCGTCGCGTAACAACCTGAGCGCTGTAGGATTACCTAGCTGCAACGATCAAGTCAAAATTTTACAAACATAGTACTAGTGCAAGTGCATGACGTAATGGTACAATTCTGTTGCCAACCGCGATCGGCAACAGCGACGAGGTCGCTTGGGTTGGTGAGTCGCACCGCGCGACTTTATCGCGGTTGCCTGTCGCCATCGCTGGTCACCGAATTAACCGAATTAAAGCAACAAGCTCATGCCATAAACAATGGTTGGTATTTCCTCAGAAAATACTTATGAAGAAGACGCATGTTCATTTGCGCCCAGACATATCTAGCGCACCGACGAATTTCAAACGGCACACACCTCAGATACGCACGTGGTAACAATGTCCAAAGCTAACACTAAATGACATCATCACAGCTGATCGGTTGAAGGCTGGTCATCTGATCAAGGATCGTGTCAAGCACCCTGAAGTGGCCTCAGTGAACATACACGACAAAATAGGTACCGATGACTCAATGATAGGTTTTGTGAAAAAGTTGAATTATGTAACGGCTACGTACAGTCACCCAATGAAAATGTTGATCATACTTAGAACCTTGTCATTGTTAATGTCATTGTCATAAAAGTGCTTAACATTTTTGTTGGGGTACTGTACATGCAGTGGCCATCGAACCTATTGAAACAACATTATTGCTCTAGGATATCGGGACGTCCTGCGCACACCTTTAACATTAGAGAAAAATTTAGATTATATCGAAAAAATAGTTACTTCTATATATTTAATAGCGACTGTACACTTAAGGAGAATGATATGATAGCAGCTAATGACACCAAAATTTGTCCATTCTACTCTAGTGCAAAAGATTAGAGTGGGTAGGTAGGTTATATTTATATGTTTCAGAACGTTGTCCCTAATCTTACTAAGGGTGACAACCTACAAGGACCAAGACGTACACAAGACAAGAAAGATACCTATGATATGCTATTGACTACGTTTGCGTCCAACGGCTCCCAACGTTTCTTTATGTGATGACTCTAGCAAAGATTCGGTTTAATGCATCGCAATTCGCAACATTCGCAACACATAACTTTATGAATGTTATACCTCAAAACTTCAAGGCTATTATTATGATTTGTCAAAAACCAGCTTATTGTCGTGACAAAGCGCGAGAAAAAAAACTGACAACATCAACAAAACACTTACACTAAAAGCAAATGGTGAAGATACCACTGGTATTTTACTGCTGATATGCCAGTAAAGCCTCCTGTACACGATAGCTAACTTTACGACTATAGTATATATTTGAATTGGAGAACATTCAATGACGAATAAACGGCTGATCTGGTTTCAATGTAATTTAGGACACGACAGTCCCGAAAAGTTTGATGATGAAGAAAATCGGGAGGTTAACTGAGGTAACTGAGTTTTGCGCGGATGAAGTAGCGAATGGGTCACTAATGTACACATTTGAATCGGGCAACGGACTCCAACTTATAATAACTACTAAAAAAAATTGTTAAGCAGTACTGCCCACTGGATGACCACGGTTTTCGTGTAGTTCAAGTCACATTGCTTGAATATGCTTTTAAATTATTCAAATGTCGAAATAATCATACCTGGCTGAAATGAACAATAGCTCAGTTTTAAACAGGTCTAAAAACATGCCCCCGCACCTATTTATGTATAAATTTCCCGGTTTACACATATTTCCTTGAATATTTTTTAACACGTGTGTATTTTTACTAGAACCAAGCAAACACTCGTAAAACCTACACGTATAAGGAGCTGTCACTTGCACTTTGCGACCGAAAGTGCTAATTTGCGAATTGGAAAATATGCACTCGCCCACGCAGCATTTATGTGATTTCGACAAACATTTGCGCAGCTGCACGAGCGTTTTTAGGATCGATATGTTTAATCAATTATAAGTTTTAGCAAATGGTTATAACTTATTTACAATCATAAAATGGAACACAGGCACGTTGTTAGGTTGTATGTACATGAATCTTAACTAAAATTTCAAATGCGCAGAGTTGTTTCGTTTGTTCCGTCTTTTTTAATTGCCAACAAGTCCAGTGATACGTCGGAGCGTCAATATTGTGCTGAATCATTGTATTCATAAACTTTGCTACGCCCACCTCCGACCAATTTTACATATTATTAAATGTCCAACTATTATCGTAAAACTATCTATACTTAACATTCGCGACATTGCCACGATCTTGCGCTTTTTTTATCATTAATGCAATTAAAATATTCGCAAAATATTAAAACTAAAATACATAACTGCTTAAATTCAATCCCAGTGAGAATCATTTACAACACTATGCGTTAAGACATAACGCTGCATTTGGGTCATGTTTATTTTGTAGTTAAATTCTTTTTCACAGATGCATATCGCCAATATCGCTACACACAGACCCTGACCCCCGTAACGATGTTGTCAATAATGCAGGCCATCGTGTTTCTTTTTTACTAAAACACTTCGCTTATCTTTGGAACCGTAAAGGTTTTTTTACGACCGCGGTTCCGTCACGATGCATAAACGTCAAACGAACACTTTTGCGCAAGTTATTTCGAAGTAATTTTCATATCCTGTGCCCATCCTGTGGTCGTGTAATAACTTTGTAATCTGACATACTGTTCAATGAATACAATATATATTATTATATTGGGCAATACATCGGAAAACTAAGATCCATATGTAAAAACCGGCTATGGTATTTCCAATTTACAGCGGCTGAAATTGAAATAATATTTTTTATGAAAATCCTGATCGCAGCACCAAGAAAATCATTGCAAGTGTTCAAAATTGTGTCTGTTGATTACGCAGTGTGAGCTATTTACGCTTTGTTAGGAAATTTATACACTACAGCAGACTTGCAAGCAACACGCATTGACACTAAGCTACTTACACTCTGGGCTCCATTATAAGACAATGTTTTTTTTTTTAAAACACTGATTTTTAAGGGTTTCATTATTGAATACGGAAATAAAAAAGACGGAAAGAAAGATTCGTGGCCATACTATTCACGGACGAATAAATACCAATCGCGGACAGGGCGTTAGAGAATCACTGATCACTTTGTTAAATAAAGAAAAGCCTAAACCCTGGATCTATAGTAGGCCTAATATTTTTTGCTAGCAACTCTGATCACAATTGTCTTCAGGAGGTAAGTAAATTTTATTATTTAGAAAGGATCCCCTTACAGTGCATTTTTGCGATAACATTAGCAACCTGCCTGATAGCCAGACCTGTCCCACTAACACAACAAATTGCTCCCCAGATAACGCCTTATCAGTCAATCACCAAACCGATATATATTTCATACGACTAAAGCTGGAACTATAACATCTCATACATTTTTAAGCTCTGTATATAGACGACAGCGCCACAGGCGATGGGGATAAAATATTTGTTCTTAATTCATTCAAAACCAGGGTCTTCGGTTTCCCTATAAAATTGACACCTTAATGAATTGTCGGATACGATTGTTAGTTTTCTCGTGTTGCTATCGTGGTTTATTTTGCGTATAATTTTGGTTCCAATTGGAGCAAGGCAAGGCGATTTGTATTATAGTGTGACAAGTTGGTGTGCGATTCAACTTGCCAGTTTATAATTAAACCAACGATCACGGCAAGAAGCGCTGCATTATTGAGTAAAGCATGATGTCTTTAGTATAAGAATACGGTAAAATGTCAGTCACGATTATATTCATTTGTATGCTTCCACGATGCTAACGTCTTAGGGTCTCAGATCCGAGTACCATCAGGTGGCCTGAGTGGAAGCTAGCCTTCTCCGAGCTATAAAAACTCGCACATTTCTCCATTCACAATAATGTATGGATACTTGACGTAGACTGAGACAGAGATACACCGAGACCAAAAATTAACTTCTATGCGATATATTCTAGGTAAATTATAAACATTCACACAAACAAAAGAATTGACAGCGGACGCGTAGCAATAAAAAAAAGCCTCTAAATTAATCAAGTCGCAAGACAAAATGAAATCCAACTCTATAATTTCCCTAGCAGCACAGTCGTATAATAATTTCCTCACTTTGTCCCGCGAATGCGGTTAGAAGCCATTTGTTAAATATTACTTTAATGTATTCAAAGCCCGTGACACCACTTGCATGTTCAATTTGCATAGTGTATCTAGTTGGCGGCAGGGAAGGTAAACTAGCTCCACGACTCTGTTGTAAAATCAACCATCTACAAAGGCAAAAGAGGTACAAAATAGAAGATGATATTACTAGAAATGCTTTGAAGTATTTCACCGCAAAACCGGATTGTACAACTGCATAGATGCATCGAGCCTTCAACTCTGAGTAGCTATACCAGAAACCATAATTCAGCGGGTTACTTTGACTCATAGTGTTGTTAGATATATAGGAAGTTTATAACGATAAGGAAATATCAATGCTTCAGTAACGAATCGGAGTACATGAACTGCCAAGTTCAAGTACACTGTACAGTCATAAACTGTAACTGTCCCTACATTAAAGTAGATAACTTGACGCTGCTATCGATATTCCTACTAAATTCAAACATTGATGCATTTGAGTTGCAGTACTCTAAAAAAGTCACATTTTACAGTAAAGGTAGGTATCTTATCCACAACACCATATTTATTACTCATTAGGACATCATGGTCAATTGGTCATTGATATTTTTTTACGTTACTGATCTTACTTCGAATAAACTTATCAGTGTTTTCCAGCACATATAACGAGTTTAAAATAAAAACTATCAGGACTAAGTACACTTGATTGGTTCCTGAGATACAGGCCACTAAACTGTTTATGCCTACTAAAATCATCTAAGACCGGTGCTGTCTTAGATGACTTTAAATAGTGTATTAGTTCATAGGTACTTGTTGTTTCTTAACAGTTTTTGTGTAGTAACGGCTTCGGAACCCTACACTGTCAGACGATCTTTTGCCCGGTTTTATTCATTTTATTTAATTTTGGGGATTTAAAACCCAACGACAAAAAATTCGTTCTTTATAATTCGTTATCCAGCGTCAAATAGCTAACAATGAGACTTTTTTGGTTTTTTGTTTATAAGGTTCAGTAAAATCCATTAAACTAACCTTAAACTTACCATTCGGTTCGTAATGTCATGGGGATTTCATAACTACCTATGCTATATGTGTCAATCCGACGATCAGAATTCAACCACTTACAAAAGACTGCGTAGATTTGTTAACAGGTAATTAAGGCTAAGAGTGCGATAAAAACAATAATACGCGATCGAATCACTAGTCTCTTTTATACAGACGAGTTTTTTTGCTATATTTTGACGACAGTAAATATTATCACTACATTAACAAGGATTAGCGTCAGATATGTCCATTACAATGACTAACGCGACACCAACCATACGGTTTCAACGCCAAATTTTCGCTTATACTATACCGCCTAACTAAGAAATTAAGAAACGTGTAAAATAAACCTTAGCATGTAAATCAGCAGGTATCTTTAGCAACTTATTGATTTTGTTAGTTACGCGGTATTACAGTATCACCAAGTCTAAAGAAAAGCAAGCTTTAACTAACTGCTATTCGGATAATGCCGTCAAGATAACGTTAGTTATCATGTATATATTTTTTATATCGCCATTTTCACTTTTGTTACGGTTGTCGAAATGGGGCTATCCGTTCTGGTTTCAAAAACATTCGGCAGTCGGGAGCAGGAGCCGGTTTCAACGGCTGCAATTTGTATAGAAAACATGGAACTTGGCATTCAATACAGCGAGCACGATTTATTCCTTCAATCGAGCAAGTAACGTTAACGTAACGTTATCGAGACAATGTGTATGGCGATTGGAACAGCCCCCGCGTCCGTATTTAGTAGTGTCAATAGAAATAGGAAAATATTATAAACCAATTAGTATCGTGTGACACAACCATCGAGAGTGTTTTATTTCCATAAAAAATACAGAGTTTAAGCCTTAGGTACTAGTGGGTATTATTGAGTAGATTTTTGATTATTTGTGTGAGAAATACGAATAACTAAGCCAGGTTAAGGGATAAAAAAACGTGCAAAGGCATTGTTATTTATCATTTTACCTAATATAAAAGCATTGAATGATCAAGTGCATAAACTTCAAAGTACATGATTGTGTAGTGATGATGGTAAATTGATCCATTTGTTTTTGTTTACATCTTGCCCATATCAATCGACACCAACCATTTTTAAATTTGATAGCACGTTGACAGATCGCAATCAGAACGCGAATGGAGCTTAAATGTCTTGATCGAAAAGTATATAAAATTACAGTTATCAACGGTTCAGTGCGCAACGTTAACTCTTTTCTGTTATGACATTACAATGCGATGCATTAAAAGGATTGTGGACAGTCGCTTAAATCGCATAGCTTTCCATTTTCTTTCATTCAAATTTATCTTCGGGCGATAACGTTTCTTACCCTCTAAGTCAATTCCGATTTCCACGATTTTTTAATATGTTGTATCTAGTTATTATGTAAAACTAAGTTTTCGAATTGGTTCCTTCCCAATAAACATATTCAAAAATCGTAATAATCGGACTAGGTTTAAGGGAAGAGAAACGTTACCGCATTTCATACAATTTTTCAGCTTCACAATCCTCTCAAGGACCTTATTTACAATCTCCAGTTCCTTCAGATAAACTGTAGCACTGACTTTTTCTTTATCATAATAATATTAAAGAAAGCAATAACTTTCACTATGACTTTCACTTCGAACCTTTAGGATCTTTTTTGCAATTACCCTCCTACACACTCAGCTGTTCAAATGTGCAGGTTTCCTCACGATGTTTTTCTTTTACCGTAAGAGCATCGGGTAAAGTACTTTAGTTAGAAAGACTGATAGTATTGATGTAAAGATTGTAAAATCGACAAAGTCTTGATGATACATCACTCAAAAATTTTGTTTTGGTTGAGCCCAAATTAACATGTATATATGTCCGAGTGTACGTAACTCAGCGTCTTAAGCCTAAAGGGCCGGAATTTAATTACTTTTATGTATACAACCTGGTGAAAGGTACAGCTTAAAGAAGCTATATATTATTCATAGATAGGTATTGTGAAAGCCGTCACGGTCTAATAACAGCATAGTACTTAAATGAAATTAATCTCAAACATCTAGAACATAGGGGAAAGTTTACCATACTCAACGCGAGGAATGTAAGAGGGATAGATTAATTAGCAATGTACTAACAATGAATTATAACTGTACTTATCACAAACACATTTATTTTAATGAGAGTTGAATCTTCCTGAGCTTGTATGGTAATACATTAATAATGATTTGGAATTAAGAAAAGACTACAAGTACCTACATGTAGAGATACAGTACAACCAGTTTGTCAATAGCGATCGGCAATCTTCGTTTTTGTACAACACACGAGTGACAAATACACTGACAGTTGCGACTAGCGAGTGCATGGGTGATACTGATAAGCAGTGATCGTACTTTTTGTAGCATTTTTGGTGCAGTGCTAGGGTTGTCAGTAGTATATACTAACTATATATTAGCATAGACAGTATAACATAATGGCAGTGCATAAATATAGAACTCATTTTGTTTCTTCACTGACGTCCCGTCAAGTGCTAAGAACAGTTACGTTGATTTTGTGTGTGAAAATAAGCAATAATTATTAACTGACTGAACACAATGGAGAAACTGTTAAGTGAGCATAGTTTGTTATTAAGGAAAGGTTCTTCAATATTTTGTTGCTATTGTGCTTAAAAAATGACACGATCGAAACATGCTGTGACGAGGTAAATGAAAACCCGCACGCATATTGAGAAATCTAATAATTATTCTGCTTATTCACATGCTTTAATAATAGATTACTTAGATTTGGAAATGATTTTCAACAACCACATAATATTACATTATTGTATACGTCAATCATATTATACACGCCGACAACCCTAGGTCGCTGTCGTGTGTCATTTGACGTCATCGCACCAAAAATGCTACAAAAAGTACGATCACTGCGGATAAGATAGCAATAGCTAGCAGAAGCTACACTCAACGGCAAAAATACTCGCCCACCCGTCTTTTGTTCGTACAGTAGCTAACAAATATAACTTCTTAAACATGAGAGTACCTTCAACAATACTGAACTCTTGATGTAGTTTGTAGTGTTTTATTGCTAATTAACCTAGGTCCAAAATGGCCGCCAAGTATTATTTTTAAAGGACGCAACTCTTTCCAAAGGAACCCAAAAGATCCATAAATTATCTGTTCGTAGGAAATTGTGTTTTGTAAGATTTTCAAATTTATGTATCTTTTGGGTCCCTGGGGAAAGAAACACGGCAAATAAAATAAAAATTGTGTGCCATTTTTGACCTAGGTTATTTAGCAACAAAAAATTACAAGCTACATCGAAATTCGTTCAGTATTTTTGAAGTGACTCTTTCGTATTTTAGCCGGTGAGATTAAGGGCCACTTGCACCAAAAATTTAACACCGGGTCAAGACTCGAGTTAAAATGTCCGTTTTCGTATGAATCCGACATTTACTATAAAATTATAGTTTTCGTAACAAATTTTACTATTTGGATATTTTTTGCTATTAGAGCCGATATGTCTTATACAGCCCAACAGAATTTCAACAGAATTTGAAACTGAGAAGGATCCTGATGAAACTAGGCGCCACAATTACCTACACAGATACGCACGTTCGACTTAAAACACTCCTCTTTTTGGTTTTTAAATGAAGTGCCGAGTGCGCCGGTCTGGTCATGGCCAGGTCTTAAGACCAAACAAAAATGAAACTTATGATGAACACAATAGAGAGCACAATGTCGGGGGTCTATTTAGCTGCCGACTACAGTATATCTATAATGATAGATTGCACATTTCCCCAGACTTTCAATTGCGCCTGATTGATAAATAGATTGCACGTAATCTGGTGATTGGTGTAAATTGGAGTGAATGCAGACAGGCGGCCAATAAACTTGACGACCTATTAAATACATTAATATAATACAATGCACTACAAAACTACAGCTTAGAAATGAATATAATACAAAAACTTTTATTCGACAAACACATCAACACAAGGGTTCGTAATAGAAAAGATACAATAACATAATAAAACTACTTCCTACCTCCTAACAAGCGACCATATTAGATTAAAAATATATAGTAGATGTGTGCCGAAATGGTCTCCAATAAGCAAAATAGTTGGCAGGGGAATGTCAACCGGGCTGGTTTTCAGGGGTGCCAGGCGGGTTGTTTGGGACAGCTTAGGAACAAAGCAAGATTTGACAACCAGTTGGGTTTGGGCCTTTGGAGAATACGCATCAAAACTGGGAAGTTGAACTTGAAATAACGATTATTTTTATGTCTCTGTCTCAAATTCATATACATTTACAATCTCGAACTGCTATCCTAAGTCTGTAAATGCGTTGGCAATCCACCTGATCATGGGTGGGATCCGAAACCCTTACATTCTTGCTATCTGGAACTGCAATCCTGTGACTATTAATGTGTTCCCATCCCTCATATCTACTACGCTACGTAGGCTCCATCAAAACAACTTAAAAGCGCCCTTTAATCATACGTCCGTCGAGTTTTAAAGCGATCAATTCGCTTCATAGAATCATCTACCAGTGCCCACCTTAGGCAAAAGGTGGTTTCAAAATACTACATGCATAACGCATAGCGTGTTTGGTTTACTCTATTGTCGCCTTAAATTGCCTTTACCACGAATCCCTGGTAAAAATTACCAAGCATGTGCAATCGAAAAAAAACACAAAGACCGCATCTCATTAATGTATTGACTCGATAATGCGCAACGCCGCGACCCCTCAACTTCGTTTTGGGTTTGTAGCACAAAAAAAAACTTAATCGTGTATTAATATACGGCAAATTGAATTCTAAGCGGACGTATCAAGCTTATCCTGTTTACAAGGCTTATTAAATTCAACCAATCAGTAGCGGGGAGGTCAAATGCCGAACCAATTATATTCTCATGCATTTTAAAGGGCCTGGTTGCACCGTTTGACTGCGCATTTAGAGGTCGTGGACTTGGTTCGAGTGCCAGTAAATAATACGATTATTTGTAATTGTCTTAAGTGGGCGTATTACGTACTGGTCAAAACCTTTCAAGTTCCAGGTAGTGAATAAGGCCTCAGTTTTGGCATTTACACGTGTGAACAAAACCATGATACACACCATTGTAGTTTACCCGTTGTAAAATAACAAACAAAATTAGAAAAAACCCATGGCAAAATCAAGCACTACACGAAATACTTCACTCTTTTTGTAAATATAACCAACACCTATAAAAAAACACATACATCAAACAAACAAATCAGGCAGTTTAAAACTTGTTGAAGCCACAATTGGACTCACTGGCTAAACGGACATAGACAGGCAGACATTGCAAACATAAAACACTCCGTTTTCGAATGGAGGATAAAAATAAAAAGGAAGAAACTCAGTGCAAAAAAAAAGGTTTTAATTAAAAACCCACTTAAGAACTCTTCACGCTAAAAACACTGGCAACTTAGCAATAGCCACACAGAAACATTGTTATTATAAGTTTTCTCAAACCGTCTCGGATGGCGGACCATAGGGCATAGAGGGCATCGCTCTACAATATTTATGTGCCACGCTTCGAGGCTCTTGGCAGTGGAAATCTGTGCGAAAACGCGATCATTATAAAAAAGTTAGGGATTCGGGTACGTTCACACCGTACGCGGCGATGCGTAGCCATAGCCACGTTGATTTAGTCTGTGTTTTGCCAAGGACAAGGTAGAGTGAATATTAGTAGAAAAGAGTTTTAGTAAGTTTCAAATAGAATTGATTTCAAACGCTCGAAGCTCGCTCAAATAAACTAACCACGTTGGAGGCGTTGACGTAATAAATTCGAGCATATTTAAAATTAATACAAAAATGGTTTAAACTCTACAGCTGAAATTGATGCCATTGAATATATTTTATTAATCAACTTTTAAATAACTGATAATCGAAATCAAATTGCCATAAAATTGCAATAAAACTATTTACAGTAAATTAATCACATTTTGAAGGATTTATAAGACAATTCGTTTTAATTTTACTTAACTTTTATCTTCCATTAACGTTTAACTAATTACAAGTCTTTAATTAAAAAAAATGTTATAATATAAGCAAATCATGCACTTTTTGATCGTAAACCCTTAAGCAATAATATTACTTTTTTAAATTACATTACCATAGACACGCGACCATAGTCATGCAGTCTTCACGGTCAGTTTACGTAATTCCAAGATTTATAATGCTAAGTAACTAAGGGCAAGAAGACACCTTCTTGCTATAACATAATCGTACGCTACGATACTTTGAACACTATACAAATTGTCTTTCTATAGTTGACTATGCCGAAAGATATTAGCTCAAATCTATACAAAAAATAAAAATGTGAATGTAACTACGGCTAAGCCGCTGAACCTTTTTGGTATGGAAGCTTTAATCCCGGAAAATGACCAATAGGATACTTACACACACACACATACATAAACTCACGCCTTCATTCCCAGAGTGGGGTAGGCAGAGCTACAAACATTCTAAAAACTTGTTGATAATAATGAAACCACATTTTGCACAACTAGGGCAAGATGTTTACCAGTGTATTAGTGACCTGACAGGTCACACAGGTGACAGTGTATTAGGTTTTGGCAATAGGATACTTTGATGCTGGAAATAGCAATAACCGACTTGTTCAATTCAGTTCAATAACAAACATGGCTAAAATATTTTATTTTTAAATGCAGTTCCTGACGCTTCGATTGTATTCAAACAGTTAAATCGGAAAAAGACGATGTCTTGTAAAACTGAAAAATGTTTCGTTTTTACACCAACCCGGCTTGGCACCAGGAAAATAAAGGTATGTTTTCGATTTTGAGATAGTACGTTAGTTTATTACAAAACAGAATAAAAGTATTGGGACGGCACTGGAACGTCGGCATATCAGCATCTTTAAGAATCATCACGTTAAATAATTTTCCCATCGCTCACAAACAGAACGAACAAGTTCCCATGTAATTAGTGAACTTAAAGTATATATAAAATCAGACGTTCGGTCCACAAGTTTAATTAAACAGTTCAGAAAGACCGAAAGGTAGAAACCATAATCTTAAGATTTTTTTAATCTTAAGATTTTCAGTCTGTGAGCACTTAGAAGATACTTCGGGTTTGCACTTCCCGAATTTCGAAGCACCTTCTAAGAGTTATAGCACTATCGCACTGAACTCTGGTTTTACGGAAATGTTTTAATGTTCAAAAGGTCATCAGGGATAAAATAACTAAATTGTTAATTGTATGTAGCGACACAGGAAATCCAAGTCAAATAACATTGAAAGACAAATAAGTATATGTTAAATATGCTCTCTGGGAATGAAGGCATGAGTGTATGTATGTATGCTTTACAAACTCATGTTTGATCGACTTCAAAAGGATAAGTCGTTGTTTAAAAAGCAATGCAAGCTATTTATAAGAATATTTTTACTACCAATTTATAAAAACAGCGATTAATTAGTGTATTAAATTGACTGTTTATGTTTTATTACCGGTCTTTCAGAGTTAACACCTCCCAAATCAGAATTTCCTAAAATAGACATAGCTCCTTTTTTTAAATCTCATCTGATGGAAAATTATGATGAAGTCTAGGATGAAGCTCACGTTCAGTAGAAGCCTATTCACTGTTGATTTGAAGACCAAAACTATATCCCGCAGGAAATACAATACCTCAAAACATCCAGCGGCGCAGACGTGATAACTTTACCCACTAGAAAAATACACTTTATACATATCACAAACCTTAGTAATCAGAAACCTAACACCTTCTCAACCGTCCAATCAACACAGACCATTGAATGACTATTAATGAAAAAATAACTTTCAAGTAACACAATACGAAGGCCACAGGTAGCTGGTACGGTAGTACGCAAAAAACGAAAAAAAAAACCGTAGTCATTACGTACATTTCAAATTTCAACGATTCATCGCCATTACTATATTACAAAGTTAGTTTACCGTCAAAAAAGGCGCGATCGTCGACAAATAATTCGTTACATATTAAAACATACAATACCTAAACTAGAGGATGCGTAGAATTACTTTCCCGCTACTTACACTATTTATTCCTAATGATCGATTTTCGGTAATGTAATTTTACAGTGTCTAAGAAATTGAATTTAATGAAACGTTGGTTTAGTGCCGAATTTCGCCAACCGCGCGTATAACTTTGTGCTATTTGCTATTATAAAGCAGTAGCCGGCAAAAAGACAATGCCGGCCTCTGATTGGTCAATTCATTTTTTTTATTACCTACAATTTAGTTTTTTTCGAGCCTATTGTATGTTTTGCGGCGTTAATTACAAATGTAATAGAAATCTGACTTGTATTGGTTCTGAAGTGTGTAATTATGGCTTATAATTGAATAATAGTAATTAGTTAATCGATGCCCTAAAGGTATAGATTTAAGTTTGAAACTATCTAAATATAATTCACTAAAGGACTCAGGACTGTGGTTGTAAAGCTAGTTAGAACAAAATGGACACATTACGCGTCAAGTGCTGGTGTTTGATGGATGACTGTTTTCAGAAGTCTGTTGACATAAAGGTCATCTGTGGCTCTATTCTGCCTGGCAAAACAATTTTGCTTATGACATGTTATAGTATTGTTTTTAACTAGGCCGCCACTAGAGTCAAATAAATAAGAGCTATCAAAACATTGATAATACGAAAACCCTTCCGCCGTAAGTATCAACTATAGTCAAGAGCAATGAAAACGTGACACTTTTTACAGAATTTCCATAGAAAGTGACCCGTTTTCATTGCTCTTGAGTGTACACCTGGACAAATTTCTAAACGATTGCTTTAGGCATTGTACAGTGTAGACGAAAAAGAACCTCATTGAATCATTATAAAATTGGTAGGATTATAGGAGGTTTATAGTCGTTTTTTTATTAGGTTATACTGACACTTACATATATGACGTATTCAAGAGCGGAGCAGAGATAAGTAACTTAAAATATAAATATACCATATTTTAAGCCATATTTACATTATATCAGTACACTTAGATTATAAAATTCCCCCCAAATTTCAAGTTCCTAGGTCCAGCGGTTCCAGCTGTGCGTCGATAGATCGCCAGTTAGTTTCTTCTTTTATATATACATATAAAGAGTTATATCAAAATATTAATTAATAAATGCAAGTAAATGACGACAAAAACAATGCAATACCTAAAATTGTTGCGGTTACAGCGTATTATCATTTTACTCACTACACTGTTTGTCAAGGTTGACAAAATATTAATATTGTTGTGTATGCAACATTTATTTTGTATAATTTTAAAATGTAATCGTCGGAAAAAAGTTTTTCATATACATTCAGTAATTATTTTACTGTCTTATACCTTTCGGATCTTAACGTAACTAATGTAATAACCTCGTAATTAACAAAAGACAGATTTGTGCTTCGCCCTACCACTAAATTTAAAACCGTTTTTATGAACTTCAAAACTGCAAATCACTCCCCGTATCACCTCCGTCCGCTGCTTAGGCACTATTTCTTTTACAACCAGTATTAACTACGGTACATTCAAAACGAATTTTATTTCAAGAACCTATTAGGAAAAGCTCTCGTGACCAGTCTGGGTTCCGACAGCTACAAATATTAAAGTTAAACTTTTATATAAGGTAAACTAAACCTAATTTTAAAACATTGAGCGCCGAGACCTCCGCACCGGCACAGTTTCATTAAATAAATATCAGGAGTCTCACATACTGTTGCCAGACGTCTCGATTTCTGCGGGACGTCCCAATTGTGAGGAGTCTATGGATACGTCCCGATACTTCAGATACTTTTTTATAAGAAACGACGGCCGATAACGTTATTTTCTTCAGTCTCGACATGAAAACCCATGCCCCGATTTTGTTTTAGTACAATCCCGATTTTGATAGACCAGACCTGGCAACACTAGTCACACACTAATTGACCTAAAGGCGGCGTCAATAGAAATGGCCAAAGATATAAACAAAACCAAACGAACGAATTTACTACTAGTATCTACCTAGTTGGTTAATAAACTCTGTTACTAAATAAGTCTGATACTTCACACAAATAAAAAATACATAATTAATTATTGTTTTAGTTAGATTCCTGTAACGGCTAGGCCCACTTTTGACTATCTCCAGGGATATGATAAACTAGAATTCTAACATTTAATACTAATTTAAAAAGTACAATACCAACGTGTTAGTATGACTAGTCATAATTAACCGTCAGTCAAAATAGCCCAGCCCGACCTTAAAGCAGCTTCACATACCTTGAAAGCTGGTCTGCCAGTTCTGCCCTCGCCGGAGAGGTACGAATCTGTCCAGACGTTTGGTCTTCATCACGAGGCTCTTTTTGCTGAGGGGACTGCATTGATCGATGAGACGCCTCTCAAAAGTGTCGCTGAACATCTTGGCTGTTCCTGGGGAAAGAAATAAACTTTAATATCTATTTTAGAAAAAGTTGCAATGAATCCTTGTTATACAGCTGATCATTCTTGAATGAAGACCTTATTCAGATGACCATCTCAATCAACTTCTTTCGAATTTAAAACAAAACTTATTGAAATTGATGGATAGGTGTCCACGGATGGACAGACATACAATACACATTACCCCTCTTCTTTAGTAAGAGCTTGTAAATTTAAGTCAGACAAAACAAACAATTTTTAGCAATCCAGAATGTTTTACAAGGTTTTGCTTTTACTCTCCACTTAGGAGCCATTTTCTACCAAGAATACAAAGACTCCACAGTACAGTAAAACCAAAGTAATGAATAGTACTCGGCTGTCTATCTGTCACACTCTCTGGTATCTGTCAGTATATTTGTTATGCCAGAGAGTGTGATAGCAATACCTGCCCTAATTTTGCTTTTGTTTTACTATGTTCAGTTAAAGTGTGTTATTGTCAAATAAATGTTATGAGTTTGAGTTTTGATAGAATTAACAAATATCTTTAGTGTTGGACTAGTTTGACAACTCAAAATGCACAAGTTTATATTTTACAATATAATCTGCCATGATTATTTTTGGTCAATCTGTTTTAATTTTAAGTCAATCATTGCAAATCAGTCACATATTTTTCTAAGAAACTTGTTACTTTTTCAGGATTTTGATAAATTATGGTGGAACCATATACACACATAAGATAAATAAGTCATTTCAGAAAAGTTATGGTTCCAGCGATATAAAAATGATATGTCAACAAAGTAATGATGCAACATTCAATAAAATGATAATGTTATTTGATATTCAAACAAAGTTAAAAGCAAGCATTATATAGAAACATAAACAGGACTCTAGACTAACAATTTATTCCTTAAAACATAATACAAGTCTAACAAAATACAAAGTTTAAAAATTTCACCACTTTATTTTAAATGTGCTATATTTTATAAAGGGACTGTGAAACTCGCGATGCGGACCAATCTAAGGACACCTTGCCTGCCAAAATAGAACATCATTTATTGAGCTGAGTGTTCCCTTAACCAAAATCATAAATCTTTACAACTAAATATCATAATTGAAAATATGATTACCCCAAACAATTACATACATACAATTACTGAGATTGACAATTCGTAAATATGTGTAAAAATTGCTGGTTCCCCAACCAGGTTCCTGAACTGTCCAATTTTTTGGTAAAAAGTATCCTATGCCATATTTTATCAGAATTGGTTTAGCGGTTTAGCCGTGAGAGGGTAACAAACCAACAGACAGACCGACAGACAGAATAACTTTCCCATTTATATTTTTTGTTACGTTACTATAAAAGTATACATTGTATCCACGGATGTGCAGGGGTTTATTTTAATTACACTCGCAATGCATTTGCATGATGGCAACTACAATTGTAAACAGTGGAGCCATATGTTCATGAGATAATTAAGTGAGGATTAGACCCCGGAGGTGCAAAATGGTAGCTGTCAAGTTCTTAGGAATGGGTAAAAATATTTATTCTGTCGATATTGATAATTGAGTTTTCTGTACAATTAGTTTTTTATGTATAAGTAGCATTTATTTGACTACAATTTAACATGTTTTTTTGGGATACATGATAATTGTTAATCATTGACATTAAAATTATAAACCATTATTAGTACAACAAAAACGCTATAGTTGCTATTTTACTTTTTTTATGTTTCGAGTTGCAGGGCAGTGCATGAACGCTCTTGAGATAAACCTTTTGAATAGAGGTTAATACTGGCCACTTATACTGATAATAAATTATTTACGTCAATAGATAGTCAATGTCATGTTACAACAATATCTTCGATTATTTAGCTGTGTTTACAAGCATATTTCATTTGTATAAAATATTTTGTATACTAGAAAATGGAGGTACTTCTTGCAGAACACTCTGAACTCCAAATAAGTAAAGAAAAAAAATATTGTACAATTTGCATAATATATACATGGTGTGTATACATTATTTCCAGATGTTGGAATATTAAAAAGAATATGGAGTCGAAATCCCATCAAGAGAAAATCAACAACGTATGTCCTACTCATATTGATCATTTAATAAAGGACATTCCAATACCTTGTGAACGAGGACGATAAAGTATATTGTATATCTTGCAACTCATTTCTGACTCCGACCAAATTTTCTATTGAGAGACATTTGAAAACCCTTACTCACAAAAAAACAAATGAAGATCAATGTAACTTTAACCGAGATCTGGTAGAATTTCTTCGCAAGTTGTAGGGCCCTAACTACGAACAAAATTGTGATAAGTTATTATTTTCTTAACTGATGATGATCGGGTAAAAATTTGAAGAAAATCTTCCCATTTGACTTTTCTAGCTCATGGCCTAAATAGGGTAGCTGAAGCCATAAGACAAGCTTATCCAAAGGTAAACAGTTTAATAAATTTTGTTAAGAAAGTTATTAAAAAAGCCCCTAATAGAATATAAATGTTTAAACAAGAATAACCTAACACTCCTCTTCCTCCTGAACTTATCATCACGAGATGGGTCACATGGATTGAAGCTGTCAGCTATTATAAAGATCATTTCAATAAGGTTAAGAACATTATTTCTAAATTGCAATTCTCTGAAGCTGCTGCGATAGCTAAAGCAAAACGATTGTTCTCTGAAGCAAATCTGATAAATGAAATCAATTTCATCGGCAACAATTTTAGAATTTTATCTATTTCAATAACAAACCTAGAGGATCCAAAACTTTGTTTAAAAGAATCCTTAGATGTAAATACTCCATGTTACAAAAAAACTTTCATTATTATGTTTGCATCAAACAGGAAAACTTATTTATTTAAAAAATTCGGAATGAGTTACATAAAAATCCTGGGTTCACAACTATACAATTTTTACAAAGTTTGTTGGATGGCAAAAGTGTCGAAATTACAGATGATGTAAATAAGAATACAGTACAAAATTACGACAAATATAAAGTCTTGCCCATTACTTCTGTCGAAGTAGAAAAGTCATTTTTCTTCTTAAAATGGATTTTCAGCTACAGGAGTAGGAGTCTAACGCCCATTAACTTGGATTTTTTTTACTAATATATTACGAGACATATATTTGTAAAAATAAATAGGGCGAAGATATTATATTATAATAAGTTAATTGTTGTATATATTTATTGTGACTGCACTAGATTACTGCAGAGAAAAAACCTGATCATTCATTTAGAATACAGTATCCCCTTTGGCGGAAATAAGAGAGAGATTTACATTTTATTTTTAATTCATTCATGAATGGTTTGTGCTATGAAAATAATGATAACTTCTTAGTAATGATGAAACATTGAAGATTTTTATTTATAAAAAGTAAAAATGTTTAATAAATGTTCATTTTGTAAATATATAGTCCTATTTTATAAAATATAAGACGTTTAATTAAAGTCTTAGACTATCATTATTCATTATTTCAAAATAATTTATTACCCATCCCTAAGAATGGCTCGAAATTGACAGCTACCATTTGCACCTCCGATAGCAATGTCTAGCGGGGATATAGACTTAAATTACTGAGTCACTACATAAACTGGTGAAATTAATTGTATTTTATTTATTTAATTAATTGTTAGGTTGTAAAATGCATATTAATTGTTAAAATGATAGTCATATTCAGAGTATTTTTTCCATGTTTGGTCACAGCAATCAAGTGTACATTATATTTATGAACTCCACTGCACACTTAAAAAAAAGTAAATGAAAATAGGATACTTTAATTTTTCTTTCATACATTTTCTGTGGAACCAATATCAACATGACATTTTATGAAACATTTATTTTTCAAGAAACTGGATTCCCTGAACCAGGTATCCCTTAAAACTGTACTAAATTGAATTGCACTCCAAGTTGGGTCCAGAATTAAATGGATTTGTATAAATTTAAAACAGCATTATACTAAAGTCAATCACACAAATTTACAACTAATAATGTTCCTTAAAAAGCTAGCAATTAACCTTTTAATATCCATTATTTGTTTTATAAAATACCAAATAACCGGGAAATAATTCACCAAGTTTTATATGATTTTCTCAAGACAGGGATTGTATGATTTCATAGCAAGGGAAATTACATACAGGTTGGTTTTACTTCATTCTGGTGTGTGCAGTGAAATCTTTAGCAACGCAAGTATTAAAAATTATAGTTCGCAATTGCTTAGCAATAGTATAGCATAGCCTTTTTTAAAAAGGGTGTAACATTTGGTTATTTTGTGACACCGCATAACTGTTATAAAAGTTATGTATGTAAGGTATTTGTAAAAATGGGCCCTGTTGCCTGAAATATTCTATTCTATTCTATATGTAATGTTTATTGCAATAAATTAACTTATTACCTTAGTTCAGTTACAAGGAAGTTTGATTGTTTTCTACACTTTCAGAACTAAACTGATTTTCATGATGTATGGTAAGGAATTAGCTTGAATCCCAGGCAAAGACCGAGAGCGGGATTTTTATAATAGATTAGACAGTCTTAGTGAAAAACTTATAAGATAACTGAGAAAATAAATGTTTCTATGATACAAAGTATATGTCCCAATTGTATTTAGGTTATTAGTGTTATTACATCTTTGATTTAACATTTATGTATTTTGTGTTTTTAAATAACTGTATCAAATTCACATTTACGCTTACTATGCAGCGAATATGAACAAATAGAAATCATGCACAACATACCTACAACAGTTCTATGTTAAGACCAGGAATGCTATTAGTTAATAAATGTAACTCTGTATAACAAAACCCATATATACTAGCAAATAGACGCTGCTTTACAAAAAACGCACGTAAATAGATATAATAATCAAATTAAAAACTTACCCTAAAATGATATATGGCACCAACTGATAATTTTCAAAAACCGTAAAGACCAGGTAGGCTTAGCAAAACAAGAACGAAACCAGTTTTTTTTATCAATAGAGCATAATTTAATTTCAGTTTTTATCTCACTAGTTATGGACACAACGTTCGAAGCAAAGCATTAACAATTTCAGCAGCAGGGAGTACCGTCGGCTACTATAGCCAGTGACTATTTGACACGCCTGGCTACCACGGTCGCCTGACAAGACATCTTTTACAGGTTACAAATAGTCCCACACACGAAATATAATGTTCCACGCCTAATAACGCAATTGCTTAGTCTTATTGAAACGCATTAAACACTCGATAAATATAGTTAAATATAATTTGAAACGTTTGAAAGGTGTAAATCATAGATTCTGTATGCCATAGCGCAAATAAATAGCACAGACACAGTGTTGCTATGGGGGAAAAATTACGAAATTTTGAAATCAACGTTCATTTTCTACTTCCTTAAGTTAGGAGAGTGGCTCCTTAGAAATGTTTTCAAGTGAATTACACACGTCATGTCTTTTTTTAAATTAACGTGTTGATATATCCTCCAAGAAATTAAATTAAGTAAATTAAATTTTAGATTTTTCTTAAAATACATCTATTTATAGTTTCATCAAAAATAATATAAAGTGGGGACAGATGGAAACTCAATATTTTCTAGTGGCAAAAGAGTGGCAACCATCAAAGTAATCGCCATTATAAGTATTATGGATATACAATAAATAAATAAAATATCATCATCATCATCATTTCAGCCATAGGTCGTCCACTGCTGAACATAGGCCTCTCCCAAAGATTTCCACCTCACCCGGTTGGAAGCGGCCTGCATCCAGCGGGTCCCCGCGAACTTGACCAAATCGTCCATCCATCTCGCGGGGGGTCGCCCTACGCTGCGCTTGCCTGTACGTGGTCTCCACTCGAGAACTCTACTGCCCCAGCGGCCATCAGTCCTTCGAGCAATGTGGCCTGCCCATTGCCACTTCAGCCTGTTAACCCGATTGGCTATGTCGGTTACTTTAGTTCGTCTACATATCTCCTCGTTCCTGATTCGATCTCGTAGCGAGACACCAAGCATAGCTCTTTCCATGCCACGCTGAGTGACTCTGAGCCTATTCAAGAGGCCAACGGTTAGAGACCACGTCTCGGCACCGTAGGTCATCACTGGTAACACACACGGTTCGAAGACTTTAGTCTTCAGACACTGAGGTATTTTGGATGAGAAGACGCTGCGTAACTTCCCGAACGCTGCCCAGCCGAGTTGGATTCGTCGAGTTCGACCTCCTTCTCGAAGTTGGATCTTCCTAACTGGACCGATTGTTCCAGATAGACATAATCGTCCACCACTTCGAGAACAGAGTCAAAGTCAAAGTTCTTTATTCTTCAATATAAGCTAATATAGGCATAATACAAAAAGCATTACCACCGGTTCGAAAAATAAAACCTTTGCCCCGAGAAGAACCGGCGTAAGAAACTCGGCAAGGTATATTTTTTTTAAGAATAAGGTTACATAATAATTATAGATTAGTTAATATCACGGTATTTTTGTACAGTAGGTGCACCTTTTTTAAGCGTAGGAAAATTATGCGTAGATTACTCATGCAGGACGGACGACTCACCGCCAAACATCCCTATCCATGATATAATCGTTTACTTTATACATTGATTTAATATTAAATCAATGACTTTATAATATGCTCGGGAAATTAGTTTTTGTTTTACGACAGATTTAAATTTAGAGTCAGTAAGTTCAGTAATACTTTTTGGAATTTTATTGTAGAATTTTATACAATTTCCTAAGAATGATTTTGAAGTTTTGGCCAGTCTATAAAATGTGGTTTTGAGCTTTCCTGTGCTCCTGGTTGCTTTTGGCTTATCAATGTTCGTTGGGAAATTGTGTAGATTCTTCCTAACTAAGATGATTATTTCAAATACATATAGCGACGGCAGTGTTAGAATATCTATTTCCGTGAAGAATTCCCTCAATGACACACGCGACCCCAAGTTACAAATAGCTCTAATAGCCCTTTTTGGCAAAATAAACACTACCGATATCCGCAGCCGATCCCCACAAAATAAGACCGTACGTAATTATACTGTTAAAGTAAGAGTTTCCCACTGATATTGGGGTAGGCGTTACATGGGCGTTCGACATAATTTTTGTCTTGTCCATAATCATTTTGAGGCCTACCTGTTGAGAAACTCGATTGAGGTCTTCGAGCATTTTGCCGCGGTCATCCAGCGATTCCGCCATGACCACAATATCATCGGAAAACCGGAGATGAGTAATGTATTCGCCGTTTATATTGATGCCAAATTCTTTCCATTCCAGGAGTTTGAAGGCATCTTCCATTGCATTGGTGAAGAGCTTCGGAGAGATTATGTCCCCTTGTCTCACACCTCTCTGCAACGGAATTGCCTCCGTAGTCTGATCCTGTACTCGGACTGACATGGTGGCGTTTCTATACAAACACTTCAGTACTTCGACATACCGATAGTCAATGCGGCACCGCTGGAGAGCCTGCAGCACAGCCCACGTCTCGATCGAATCAAAGGCCTTCTCATAGTCCACAAACGCCAAGCAGAGTGGCAGATTATACTCTTCGGTCTTCTGTATAATCTGCCGCAGCGTATGGATGTGGGCTAAGGTACTGTAACCTTTTCGGAAACCGGCTTGTTCGGGAGGCTGAAAGTCATCGAACCTGTTAGCGAGACGATTCGTGATAACTCTCGAAAACAGTTTGTAAACATGGCTCAGAAGCGAGATGGGCCTATAGTTCTTCAAAAGAGCTTTATCGCCCTTCTTGAAGAAAAGTACCACCACGCTTCTGTTCCATGCTTCCGGCGTAACACCATCGTGCAGAACGGAATTAAAGAGCTTCTGGAGGACTTTAAGTACCGGTGTTCCACCCGCTTTCAGCAGCTCTGAAGTGATTCCGTCCTCGCCCGGCGCCTTGTTGTTTTTTAACTGTTTGAGAGCCATCCTAATCTCGTACAGGCTGATGTCCGGGATATCTTCGGTATAGTGTCGAGTGAGCTTAGCTCTCGGGTCTTTAGCTAAGTCATTAACAGGTTTGGCGACCGAGGTATACAACTGTCCATAGAACCATTCGATTTCCCTCAGCACCTCTGGCTTGGTGGACGCTATTCTGCCGTCCTCTGTCTTCAGCATTGTCAGCTGGCTTTGCCCAATAGACAAATCCCTGGCGAACACTTTGGAGCCTTTGTTCCGCTCAATCGTTTCGTTAATATGGTTAGTATTAAAGTCGCGAATGTCTCGCCGCAGGGATTTGTAGATTAGTCTATTGAGCTGCCGATAGGACTCCGCGTCGCTAGAGGACTGCAGCGTCATCGAACGCCTTTCTGCCATAAGGTTTAGAGTTTGATCGGTAAATTTTTGGGGTCTATCTATTCGGCCAGGTCTAAAGAATTTAGACCCTACCGTGTGGACAGTCTCTACCAACCTGTTATTGATATCGTCCACCGTGTCGCAATCCAGGCAAGCAAAGCGATTTGTGAGTTCGAGTTGGAAGCTTTCGGGGTTATGAATGTGGGCTGTAGTAGGTCGGAGCGTAGACTTCATCAGGCGGGAACGTTCTAGTTTGAAGTCTATATTCAATGTGCCTCTGACCATTCGGTGATCACTGCCGGTTTTCACCCTGTGAATCACGGAGACATCATTGAATATTTGTCTTCTTGTGGCCATAATGAAGTCTATCTCATTTTTTGTGGAACCATCGGGGCTCATTCAGGTCCACTTCATATGAGGCGGCTTCTTGAAGAATGAGTTCATCATATAGAGTCCCTCCTTCTCCAGGAACTCGGCCACCTTCTGGCCCCTCTGGTTCCGATCCCCCCATCCAAATTGCCCCACCACCAACTCATTTTCGCTTCTCTGGCCCAGCTTTGCGTTGAAGTCCCCCATAACAATAGTGAAGTGCGATTTGGAAGTATGTATGGCTTTGCTGATATCCTCATACATAGCTTCTACTTCGTCATCCGAGTGCGTCGAGGTCGGTGCATATACCTGGATGACCTTCAGCGAATATCTTTTGGATATTCTGAGTATCAGTTACGTGACCCTGCTCGACACACTCGCAATGGTTATAATATTGTTGATGAGGGACTTGTGGACGATAAACCCGACACCACCTTGGGACTGCTGGTCGCCCTCCCGGTGATAGAGTAGGTTGCCGGACTTCAGGATTATCATGTCCTCCCCCTGTCTTCGGACTTCGGATAGCCCTATGATATCCCAGTGCAACCTACTCATCTCTTCCTCCAGCTCAGCGAGTCTTTCATTTGTCCTCAGTGTGCGATTGTTGTATGTCACCAGTGACAACCTACGTCGGCTGTCCGTTTTTGCATAGCCAGGGGTCGTCCGACAGAGTCGTGTCGCCTGGGGATTCTTAGCACCCCGGGTTCCAGCGCTCGACCGGCGTCCGTCGTCAGCGCCGGTTCTGCAACCGGAGCCGCCAGGCACTTGGGGCCATGTACTGCTACTACTTGCCATGATCCCTGTCACCCTTGGGAGGGTTGGATCTTACCCCGCCACGCTGGTCCAGTGCGGGTTGGCGGGTCGCCAGAGCCTCGTTCGTTATTTAGCAGGATGCACCGCGAGCAGGTGAGGTTGGCTTGGGCCCCGAGAGATGGTATTTGGGGCCCCCCCACATCCCCACAATAAAATATAATAATAACAATTTCAACACAAACGCCGAAAATAAATTCATCTTACTGCAAGGTCAAAATAAATATTGCTTGTGTCGACTCTGTCAACTAGTATGGAAAATATATCGTAAGATTCATTGCTAAAATATATATTTTGGCATATTAATATATATTCCCGTGTGTGACGCCCCTGGCTGACTAGACACCTCAGGTGTAGCCATGGTGTTATGTAGCAGACATACCTTAATAATCTGTGGGTGTAGCCAGGCGGTAACGGTCTAACGAGCCGACTGCTCTTATTTTCTTTTTTTTTATTGCCTGGTTTCAGGGACCTTTATCACGTCTTTATTGGGTAATGTCGGCAGCCGCACAGATTATACGGTATGTCTGGCAGCCGGGAGTTTCGCTTCTACTTGTAGTTATTATTTATTCTTGCCAATATTTTTTTTTTTTTCTCAAATACTAGCCATAGGATTTTATTGCCATCCAAGTATTTTATAATATTGATCAACCCACGTAACATTTTTTTTTTAAATCAAAATTTACCTGTTTTTTTCCATACTTTTTGTGCGATGGCCTTTATGTTATGTAATCCGACAATCGATTTTATCGGTTGGTTGACCGGGTTGACGTTTCTAGTGAGTGCGGAGCGGATGCTGAATGGCGTGGCCTTTCTCGTTCGTTACTTTGTACACTTGTGCTTGTGTTTGCTTTGCGTTTAAATTGATTATACCCAATATTAAATATAGTAGAACTTATAATCTACCCTCATTTGCCATTCTTGGCCTTAAAACTGTTGCTCTTAAGTTTAAATATTAGCATAGTATAGACAATTACGAACAACACAGTCTATAATCCTATAAAATGGAATATAGACGCAAACATGGACGCGGGGAAGATTATACTGAAGATCATCCGACATATTCGAGGTTATTCATAGTTTGCGAACGGCGACTTGGTGAGGATAGCTTTAGAGAATCATTCTCAAAATTCGGCACAATCGAAGACATAAGAATGCCTCGCGATCATAACACAGGTGAGCCAAAGGGTATCGTGTATATCAAGTTTTCTAAAACTTCTGAGGCGGCTAAAGCCTTGGAAGAAATGAGTTTTAAGGTGTTGCCGACTTCCAGCCGACCTCTCAAAGTCATGGTGGCTGCCAATCGCTCAGAGATCCAATCTGATGACCAGGATCATGAAAAGTACAAGAGACTTTTCCTAAACATACCAAAAACCTGTAATGAAGATATGCTGCAAGAGCATTTTGGGCAGTTTGGTGAAATAGAGTCCATAAATATTCAACGTGATAGAGAAAGTGGAGACTTGAAAGGGTTTGCTTATGTCAAATTCCGGAAGTTCTCTGAAGCTGCCATTGCTTATGAACAGTGTGATAAGAAGTATAGAGCCATTTTTGCTCTACCTAAGGGCCATAACAGACGTCCAGAGACATCATTTGAATCAAATATCAATACTATAGCAAGGTCATCATCAAATATGAGAAACTCTTTGGTGTCCATGATGAAAGTTCGCCCTGAGGGCTACACCTGTGTTAACTTCATGTGCTGTCCTTATCTCACTCAGTTACATGTCGAGAGAATATTTGACATTGTACCTGGCATGGTCAAATGCCAGTACTTTGTTGATCTGGTACGTAACTATGGTAAAGGCACAGTGCAATACTCTAATCCAGTTGCCGCAGCTTATGCAGTTGAGAAATTAAATGAATTTGAATACCCACCAGGCTTAAAGGTATTTGTTAAACCAAACAACTTGAATTTTGAACCTCATGAGCAGAAGTACAATGACATACCTACTGTTGTGAATAATTTGAAACATGCTATAGCGTCCACAGCTAACTCTGCTTCCCCTGACTTGGCTCAGTTAGCTGAAGCAGTTTCTGAGGCTTCAAAGTTAATACAAATGGCAACAGCAGGTGTAACTGACCAGTGTATTCCTGACAACACAGACTTGAATTACTGCAGTGCAAAACTACCCCCTATCCAACCATTGGCAGACATTGACAGTAAAGTTGCTAAACGATGCTTCTTGATTTGTAAACCACAGCCCCCTCCATTAACTGTTTTACGTGACATCTTCTGTCGCTTTGGGGATCTCATTAATGTCTACACTCTACCCAACAAGACGGTAGGCTATGCTCGATATTCATCAGTGTCAGCAGCTGATGAGGCTATCAAAACTTTGCACGGAGCTGAGGTATGTGGTGTCCGTATGAAGGTGATACCAGCTGAAGAAAGACCAGACGATGACGAAAGCTCTAGTAAGAGGACAAGATATGAATATTAAATAGCCCATGAAGTTACAGACGGGACATCACATTTTACGACGGGAACTTATTTTATAGTTTGATTTAACCATAATGGGGATATGATAAAAATAAAATTATTATTACTAGTACTGACATTATTCTTGATCTGTTTCCCACTCATTTAGGTTTACAGACTGTTTCTATGACAGATTTGACTTTAAAAAAACTGTGTTCCTTTTGACTTTTTAAATGAACCTAATCCAAACTGCTACTACTACTAGTACTTTTTTAACAACCATAATTAAAAACGCAACGAAAAATTAGGGATAAATCTTCTCCCTAATTTTGGAGTACCCGCTTTTTGTCCCTACATCATAATAATTTCGTGAATTGAATCACGCCGCTGTTTGTGTATATCTATTTCATGTATGATATAGTTCGACAAATATTTGATGCAGTCATAAAATACGATAATTTGTATGATTAGTGATTTTCATGTGATTTAACAGCATAATGTTCATATAACAACAAATAATCAGTACAATCCTTTACGAAAGGTTGCTATCAAAGCAAAGAAGACAAGATTGTTTCACAGTAGGTATAACTTTATGCTTTTATTTTAAAATAACGTTACACATTACTCCTTGCAATCTGGTAGTTCTGAATTCTTATGGATTAATTTACGATGAAGGCTCAATTAATAATCCAAGATATCAACCTCAAGTGCGGAACGCAACCTTTTTAATAAACGCGAAATTTTTAACCATTGTTCAAATTGTCGGTTTTAACAGGGTAGGTAGTCCTCGCTCGCTATGGTACTTTCTATTACGAGTCTAACCCAGGGCCCTCCGTAACCTACCCTACGTGACTCACGTGGGACCGACCGCGCAGTTCGTTTTTTTTCGCATTTGCCTGCGAATCGCTTACGTAGGATACTAATAAACTTCACCCGAAGCCACCTCTTATGACATCTCTTGTACTTTAGGTAGTTGCATTTTTTTCTGTTGAGGCCCAGGTACTAGAGCTTTTTAACCGATCGCTTAGTTCATAAAATTGGAACAAAATAACTTTATAGAAACGGCTTTCTACCCACCTAAATCTTCATAAAATCATAGAATGGTCTGGCCATGCATCTGTAACTACGATAATATACGTTATCCTTTCTTAGCTTACGTATTTATTTAATTTGTCACAATATCTTTAAAATTCAACCCAAGTAAGCCAAGTTATCTAAAACATTTTCAAAAATCGCTTAGGGTCCTCAAATTGGGTAAGTACAGAGACCTGAATCTTGATTGTTACATTTAAGTATTGATCTATGTTCCTATGCCTAGTTCCCATATCACAAGCTTTGAGTTTAGTTAAAACTAGGGTGAATTTCTGTGAGATCGTCTATTGTTGTATTTTTATTGTTTACAGAAAGTAGATCTAATAATTGATTGTTGCCAAAGTAAGAACAGGTACCTACCCAGCAAGTGTATTTATATGTAGTTTTATATTTCCCACCAGTGAGATGCGCCTTCCTAGGGGGGCGCAGAAAAATGGCAAATGGGCCGCGAAGTCCAATTTTTCGATACACCTTCAATTTAGTGTGTAAATACTGGTAAAAGTATAACCCGCCGGGGCTTTTGAGATAAAAAAAGAAAATAAAAAACCGGCCAAGTGCTAGTTGAACTCGCGTGGAGAGGGTCCGTACATATGTACTACATACGTATTTTTTTTGATAGAACTTATAGGTTTTCCTGTAATCTACAAGCAATTAACTATATATTGTATTTTTTTCATTTTTTTTGTCTTCTTTCATGAATAAAATCAAGACTATTTATTTTACAATAATAACAAATATATATTAGAGATCCTAATAACCAGCCCTTTCATTATATACATAACACAGTAAGATTTGCAAAACAATTATTTAAAATTTTTTAATTTGTCCCTTATTTAAAAAAAATACTATGTACATCTGTGTGTGGGTCATCAATTTACAAATTTGTACCAAATTTCAAATCGATCGGTCCAGTATTTTCGAGTCTATTCCTGGTTGCCACTACCTTGATGGCCACCACTGGTGGCGATACGGATTTTTGTTCCTGATTGCCGCCCAGCGGTGGCAATGAGGAATATATTTCCCTATCGCCGCCACTGGTGTCAATGAGGAAAATATACTACTGCCTATAAAATGAGGTAGGTTTAGGTTAGGTTAGGTTAGGTTATGTTAGTTTTGCAGCAGGCCCGGAGGGCCAAACCACCCAGAAATAGGAGCTCCTCGTTAGCGCAGCTCCGTCGACACTGTCTGATTGATTTGAAACATGTTTACATTTTCATAAGAGTACCTAAGAATGGCGATCGAGGTGGTGGCAATCAAGAATAGAGGAAATCCTCATTGCCACCGCTGGGCGGCAATCAGGAACAAAAATCCGTATTGCCACCAGTGGTGGCCATCAAGGTAGTGGCAACCAGGAATAGAGGTATTTTCGGAGCATTTATTAGCTGTGACAGACGCATGAATGGTCCTTTAAGGGTTGTTTTTTAATTTTTTGTACGGATCCCTAAAAAAGCAAGCTTTGAAAACGTTCCTATACCTGCAGCATCGGGACTGAACCACTTTGCTCTAATATAGCCCATTTCACTCCTTCCTTAAATTCTCATCCAACGACAATTCATTTTCATTTCATTCTCATTCAAGCTTAAGCACAATTCACACAGCGGGCGGGAGCGGGTCGGGCGCCGCTCTGGTGATCTCAGAATCGGACGGTAATGGCGAGTATATAGGGTAGAATTTAAAACACGTCACGGGTGATAGGCATTCTCACAGAGCGCGTTGTAAATTCTACTTTATATACTTACTCGCCATTACCGGCTGATCCCGAATGCCCGCCTGCTATCACCAGCGCGGGGCCCGCCGCGGTTCGGCGCTCTGTGTGAATACGACGACCGGCGCGGCTCCCGGCATGCCCCCGACCCGCTCCCGCCCACTGTGTGAATTGCTCTTTAACGCTTTATGTACAGTTGACGTTAAAGATAAGTATGTTGATTTTTATTGAAATATTACATAGGTACTTATAAAAAAAAGTAAACACCTTTGCCGTCCATCGTACTTATAAAAAAATACAAGCTAACGATATGCATAACTTTATTACCCTTTAAATAACCAAATAATGGACAAATTTAAAAAATTGACGATCAATATTGCATTGATTCTTCCAAAGCTTGTCTCATAATAGGCATCAACTGATCCTTATATAGAGGGTGTTTTTGTCCGTGGGTTATTTTAAGTATTTTCTCAGCTCGTTGGAATTGTTCATAGGCTTTCTTGCTGTCCATCTTGTAGAGTAATATCTTCCCGTATTTTAGGTGCAAGATGCCCAGTAGAGGATTCCGATCGCCATAATAGTATCTGTAATTGTTAAAAAATTACGTATTTACGAGAGCAAATGGTAGCACGCACGTTTGCGCGCGATTAGCTAATGATGTGGTGTATAATTAAATTTTCCGAAATGTTCGTATTTGACTTGCTATCTCAGTCAGGTTCGTGACATAATTGATATAGTTATACACTACGGTATGACAGCATTCTAGATTATTTTAGTACTAGACAAATAAGAATGAAATCCTGACACAGTACACAATCATGAAGTTTCTGAATATTGATAACTAATGTTAACAGCCGGTAAAAAAAGCTGTTATTATGATTCGTTCACACGTAACAATATAAAGGTTTGTTTTACTGCATGGTTTTGCAATGTGTCAGGAATGTTAGGATTAACTTCTTATCTGCCTAGTATATGCTGTTTATGGTACAAACATTCGATGTAATTTTTAACTGCCTCTTTTAATTAAAAGTAAGAAGCAATTTTTACTTGAAGAAATACACTGAAGTCTTTGTAACATTCTCATTTAAAAACAACAAAATTGATCTCGTTACTAAGCGGCTAAAATCTGGCGATTTAACTGCTAAGCCGCTCGTGGATTTTAAAATATATTTACCACTAGCTTCTGCCCGTGACTTTGTTGAGTTAAATTTTCCGGCATAAAAAGTTACCTCCTTTCATCCAGATCTGATAAGCTATTTTTAATCATTCCAGCCGTTGCACAATATTAGTTGGACTGTAAATACTCACTGGAAGCAAGGGACCAGTAGTTCTGCGAGCTCAGTCGCGGGCTCCCAGAGGCCGACGAGGACGAGGGCGTCCACCGCGTGGTCGAGGGTCTGCGCCCGCAGCACGTTCAGGGGATGGAGGGAGCCCTGCCGCTTCAGGCAGTACTGGCATATGTCTACGTCTGTGCGGCTCAGGATATTATAAGAAAAATCAAATAGTTTGCCAAAACTTTAAACATTAAATTTCCGTGAGGCACAGACATATTAAAGAGATCGGGTTACTCACGTAAACAGTGTCGAAAAACGCTCGACATGTTTCGGTCTCCTCCGGAGTCCCTAATCATGAGCAGACGCGGCCGACTGCTCGGTGCGAGCGGCGTGGCTGGCGAGAAACTAACCCCGTTTTCCTCATTATTGCAATTCTCAAATACCCCTAGTCGCACACAGCGGCGACGTCTGCTCTCATGAGGACTCCGGACGAGCCCGAACCATGTAGAGCGTTTTGAGACATTATTTACGTAAATAACCCGTCGTGTTCTCCTTAATAAATTGACAATTCATTAAAAAATCTTTTTGCTGCCCACTGTACTTTTTTGTAGCCATCATTTGCTTACGGAGACCCAATTAACGAATCCAAACTCGGTGCGTCTAGTCTAGAGGAGACCATGTTGCCATCCTTAGGAATCTATTATCGAATCTCCTAACGATAACAAGACGTGGTGACAAAACGAAACGAAAACAAATAATAACTAAATGGTATTACTTACATTTGAATAACGCGTGCATAGGCAGCGCTGGTATTCTTTGATAGTATGAATACTCAAATACTAATCCCCCCCTAGTTAAAACTATAAATCGTGGTGATGTTTATGCAATCTAAGAACTAAAATAGTCAGCCAGTTAGCTCCGGGTAGCTTCCTATAATCGTGTAGATACGGACCCTGAGAAAGCTTACCAGGATCCTGACCCAAAGGATCCCCAAAAAGCGCTCTGACAGACAGGCACATATATTACTTATTACACAATAACTAAAGTGTGCTTTAAATATGATTTGTTTTTATTTTTTGTTTGTTGTGACATTTAAATTTAATAGAAAGTGACAAAGCATATTTTAAGTAAAATAGATACCTATGTTGTACAGTCGGCCTTATAAGTAGCTGCACACTTTTGTACCTTGTCACTTTAACGCTGACAGATAAGTGCAGCAATTCAAACATGACGTTAAAGTGACAAAGCACTTGCGTGCAACTGTGCATCTACTATAAGGCCGATCGTAAGTGTCCTTAAACAAAATAACAGCTTTTGTGGTGAGACACAGGTTATAAATAAATCTGGGTTATTCCCACCTGTTACCACCAATTTGTTACCAATGGTAACAGCTGGGATTGTTTTTCCCACGTGATACCACTAACTACCGGGTTTTTTTTCCCGGTAGTTATCACCAAATATTGTAGTGTTAACAAATGGGAAAATTATTCCCACTTGTTACCACCGAGTAATTTAGTGGTAACAGGTGGGAAAAAAATCCCTGCTGTTACCAGTGGTAGCAAATTGGTGGTAACAGGAGGGAATAACCCATAAATCTTATTTATGCGTTTCAAAAAGGATACAAGCAACAGAAGCGCTTTTCATGTCTTTCAGATGCAGTTCAGTTATTTCCATAGCTTTGACAAACTCCTCTATATGTTTCTCCGTATACTTCGTCCCGCACTCCTCACACCGTATAACGTCTGTGACGTCAGGCGTATCGCTAGGTTCGCTATCCGTTGCCGACTTCCTTACTAGCCGGCAATCCTTTTTCCATGGAATGTTGACAGTATTTCTGCATTGTATGTTTAGGCATTTTGCCGCGTGAACCGTATGGATTTGAGCTTCATCTGAAATTCATTAGTAAGTTTAACGCATATATGTACCTTTATACAGTGTGTCACAAGATAAATGTGTTTGAGAGTGTATATATCCTGTATGTTTGTGTCAACCTAGAAACGTCTAAAACACCTGTCAAACAGATTTGATTTATACGCAATTTTAAGTAGCCCTTCTTAGTCATTGCAGAGTTTTTATTGAAATGTTCAGTGAAATAAAATTAGAAGCTAGGAAATATTTAAGCAGGTACCCAGTATCCATTTGACATAGCCATGCGTAATACACCAGGGTTTTTTTATACATGGATTATTATGGATACAACAATATATCTGTATCAGTAATTCTATTATGTCAAAACTTAGATTGGCAACTAACTATATTCCCCATTAACCCAACCACACTTATGACTGCGATAGTAGACGTAAGAAAATTTAACTTGACTTAAGTATGTAAAAAAAAAAACTACAAGGTAATATTCTATGAAATACCTACATTTAAAATTTGCTTATTTTTGAAATTGCATCAAAAACATCAAATTGCTGAAAATGCAATGGCAAAATAAAACATACTACTTTAGGAGTTTTTGTAACTTATGGCCTCCAGATAATAATATGCCATCGCCATCGGACTAATAAGGTTCTAAATTAAACAATTTCTTCTGAACTGTCAAGTGGATAGTAAATAATACAAGTGAAACGAAACAAACAACGTGAAATTATCATAGTATAATCAAACAAGTAAGACATCTTCATACTAATGCATCGATTTTGAACTCGCACAAGGACGCGCTGTCCGTATGGCACCACTATGTAAATTCTCACTTTCTTCTCCTTTTTTATGGTTCCGTACCCAAAGGGTAAAAACGAGACCCTACTCCGTCAGTCTGTCTGTCACCACGCTGTATCTCATGGACCGTAATAGATAGACAGTTGAAATTTTCGCAGCTGATAAATTTCTGTTGCCGCTATAACAGCAAATACTAAAAACAGAATAAAATTTATTTTCAAGTGGGGCTGCCCATGCAGGAAACGTGTTTTTTCCCCCGTTTTTTGCTTGATATTAATAACGGCAACAGGTAGACGCTTGAAATAATAAATAATGGTACGAAACCCTTCGGGCGCGAGTCCGAAAGGAACTTGGCCGGCTTTTTAGGGTTCCGTAGCCAAATGGCAAAAAACGGAACCCTTATAGATTCGTCATGTCGGTCCGTCCGTCTGTCCGTCCGTATGTCACAGCCACTTTATTCCGTAACTATAAGAGCTATACTATGGAAACTTTGTAAGTAGATGTATTCGGTGAACCGCATTAAGATTTTCATACAAAAAAAGAAAAAAAGCAATAAATTTTTGGGGTTCCCCATACTTAGGACTGAAACTCAATTATTATTTTTCATCAAACCTATACGTGTGGGGTATCTATGGACAGGTCTTCAAAAATGATATTGAGGTTTCTAATATATATTTTTTCTAAACTGAATAGTTTGCGCGAGAGACACTTCCAAAGTGGAAAAATGTGTGTCCCCCCCCCCCCGTAACTTCTAAAATAAGGGAATGATAAATGTAAAAATAATATATGATGTACTATCAGCCCATTGGAACCTTGACCCACCATAGAACTCTGTCACAGTGACGTTATGACTAAAGTCATAAGAAGTGTCAAAGAAATTGTTTTATAATGTCACTGTGACACCGTTCTATGGTGGGTCAGGGTTCCAATGGGCTGATAGTACATTACCATGCAAACTTCCACCGAAAGTTGGTTTGAACGAGATCTAATAATTAGTTTTTTTTTTAATACGTTATAAATCGTAAACCGCTATTTATCTTTCATTCAATCAACTCCAATATAATAAAGAATAAAGAAAAACATTTATTTAGATGTATAGTGGTACGGAACCCTACGTGCGCGAGTCCGACTCGCACTTGGCCGGTTTTATGTTTGTAGTTCTTTCAGGCTTCGGAACCCCACACTGAGCATGGTCCGACATGCTCTTGCCCGGTTTTACGAGCTAAGTCGACTTGTATCCTTTTTCACTAGGACCCCAAAATTAACGGCTATTAAAAATGATTTAATTGATATAAGTACAGTCTACAGCATAAAAAAGTGATCATTTATATACCTTGTCGCTTTCCATCGTTTCACAATGACATGTCACACACGACGTTAAAGTGACAAGGTACATAAATTATCACTTATTTAAACGGTTGACTGTGCAAACTTTTTTAAATGCTCAGATAGTTATTCCAAGTACTGGGTGCGATATGTCTTACTTAATTGGTTTTACTACTGACATTAATGACACATCAAAAGCAATTTACCCATGCACCTCTCACACTCGCAGAGGAAATAGTAGTTGTCAAGGAGCTCCGTCTGCCTCTCGTAGGGCGTATTCATCAGGTCTATGTATGATATGCGTATCTGGAAATATAGAATAAAAATATTATACAGGGTGTTAGGTGCAAAGCTTTAAAGCTGTGATAGACGAGGTATTTATGAACATTTAGCTGTATATGTGTTAGACGAAAATTGGTCGTTTTATCAATTGAAAATTTAAGAATTTTACGGAAAATACCCAGAATTTGATAGTTAGTAGTTACGTGTTTATAATTCCCCAATAAGCGTTATCTTGTAAATTTATTTTGGACAGTTTAATGTCTATTGCACCAAATGAAACAGGTTTTAGGCGTCTTTGTTGTGGTAAAAACAAAATGGAGGCATTCGGAATTATTAAAAATGTCTTAGGTATTATCAGTCATTTTTGATGCCTTAAGAAAAAAAATTGAAATGTTCAATCACTTCTAAAATATGCCTGTTTATTGCTCTTTCTTTTAAGGTATCAGTCATTCACATCGGTTGCCAAATCTCTAAGTTAAGGAGTAAAAACCGAACTGAACAAAGATAATATACTTAAATCAACTAAGCTGTATCACGTATGACGCCACTATGTTTCTCTGCCGTCGCTCACGTCACTGTCTATTTAGATACCGTCAGAAAAAACTAAACTATGTTGTGTGTTTAGTCCACCAGAGTAAATACTCTTTAACCGAACAATAGGCTAGTGTCCTAAAAAAACCCAATTTGTCCGTTATTTACATTATCAAAAATATTAAACACATATTTTTTCTTTAGTCAATTAAACAAAAAAAATACGAAGATTTAGTGCGTCGAAGTTTCGCGTGACGTCACGCCGTGGCACACTTTATACCATGTCATGACGTCACGAGGCCCGACTCCCAAACTTTGATGCGCGTTTTATTAGTCAATTTTGAAATATTTGAAAAAGACAAAAATACATACTCTTTACTTTTTGATAATCTTACTGACGGACTATTAACTTTTTTTTTACGCACGACATACCCTCTTATGGAATTATTTATTTAATAAGGTTCATGGTGACTAGGGTAAACCATACGGTTATTGCCCGCGACCAGTGATTACCCTCCCTACATTTTTTAAAGACTGCAATCGCAAAAAAAACTTCACATAAGTACGTGTAACTAGCAGTAACAAAGCTATGTTTCTACGTAAACAAATATTTTTTACCGTGATTGCAGTCTCTAAAAAATGTAGTGGGTAATCACTGGTCGCGGGCAATAACAGTATGGTTTACCCTATCTTAAACTCGAAATTGGCCAAATACACCGTGTCAAAACAAGGAGTGAAAGTCATTCATTAACGAAAAAAACCCAGAACTAAAATAGCTACGAGAAACTTGTAGGTTCTTTATCACCTCTTAAGGTACTCGTGCCTTAAGAAGCTTCAGAAGTACCAGTTACATAAATAATTACAATAGCTTGGCAAAAACGAGTTTGTTTATAATTAATCTATGCCAAGTGAATCCCAAAAATAATGACAGTTGTTATAGTCTATTTTTGTCTATTAAGAACACGCGTGTAAGCACAATGCCGAAGCGATTAATTAATAGGGGAATCTGCCTTATGGTTGGCACATTTCCAATTAACATAGGATGGCACCATGAAATTTATTTCAAGTTAATAGAGGTGACATTTCTACAATCACTATACTCCCGTCGCTCTAAAAGGCCAGTTTTGATAGCTGTCAAGTCAGTACAAAATCTGTCTGAAGCGTGCTATTTCCTACTGCATTAATAGAGCTGTCAAAGCGAACCTATTAGAACGTCGCAAGTATAGGTTCCAAACGCTGGTGCATAATTTAATAAATAAATCAATATCAGGGGAAAAATCTCACGTAAATGTGCCCAAATCCCAAACTAACCTCCATGCTAGTACTGTTGGGAACTAGAAAACGACAAACATACTTGGATAGAGAAATAAATACTTATAAAGTGAGTGTCTTCCATACGAACTTTTTAAGAGCTGAAAGCAAAACCCTAATGAACATAGTTTGATAACCTTTGTTATTTTTTGAATACAAACTAATTCGGTACTCAATGTATCGGTAACAAGTGTCGGTAATTAGTTATTGTACTGATATTCACTAAATGAAGAAAAAATAAAATTGAAATGAAACAGTCTACTCCTCAAAACTGTGCATTAAAATAATGCTCAAGACAACTTCAAAAAATAATTACGTTATATTACCAGGGATAACCATCGTTAGGTAAAAATAATATTTTCACTTCTCATGCTCGTAAAGTCCTTCTTTATGCTGGGTATAGGCTGCATAAAATCGCATTTTATGCACTAGTGCATAAAGTAATTTCTTATTTTAAGACTAAGGCAATCAGGCCTTACAGCCTTCACACAATACACCTTCATTTAATTGATATATTTTTATGAGATTTTGGTTACATCTTAATTTAATTACGACATTTGTATAACTATCTAAATACAATTTTACGAATAATACCTACGGCGTGCATTTACGGTAAAAAAATACAACGCAAATATTTATAATAAGTTGGCACTAAGCATCAGACCATAGTCAAACCTGCCAAACGTCAAATAGTCGAAAATTAAAAAACAAAGTTAAGAAGGTAATCAGGCCTTACAGCCATGCGCAAACATAACATTTTAATTACTTACATTAAATATAAAAATTTAATAAATTATCCTGTAAGTATGTGCTTCTTGTTTTATTTCCTTGCAATCGAAGTGAAAAGCAGAGTGTAAAATTCGAGCATAAAACCCATTTTACCCTCGACGTGACTATCCACACTCGCCGTTCCGGCTCGTGTGGCTATATGCACATCTTGGGTAAAATGGCTCGTTTTATGCACTTGTTGTACAATAACCATAATAATAATTGTTGTATTGCTACTATAGACTATACTATACATCAGATTATATGGCACTGTAGACTTAAGGTGTCTTCCCAATACACCGTACCACACCATGTCCATACTATGAACGTATCAGGCCCAGAAAGTAATTTAGTATTAAAATGTTAGTCAATGACGGAACGCCACTGGGCATAGCCTCTTACTTTTCAATACAAATAATACTTTTTTGTCTGACACGTTCCTATTACGGTCATGCGCAAATAGATGCGCTTATTATCTTTCAAATATTTGCTCTTTAGACACAGAATGAATACTGGATGGATGAAATGGCAGCAGGTCACGGGAACAATCTGCGACTCCCGCATTCCCCTTGAACTTAAGGGGAAGGTTTATAAAGCAATGGTTAGACGTGCTGTGTTGAATGGATCAGAATGTTGGGCCACGAAAGACAATAATGAAAGGCAATTGTATGCAGCTGAAATGAGAATGCTAAGAGGGATGTGTGGTGTTACGCAAATGGATAGAATAAGAGATGAGTATATAAGAGGAAGTCTAAAAGTGACACCGGTGACTGAAAAGTTGTGTGGAAATCGGTTGACATGGTATGGGTATGTGATGCGGAGGAATGAGGGAAATATCGTCAGGAAATTTTTAAGTATGAATGTGGATGGCTATACGAGTAGGGGAAGACCAAAGAAACGATGGATGGACTGTGTGAAAGATGATATGGCTAGAAAGGGAGGGACTACATCTAGATGACGACTAATAGAAAAGATTGTAAGAAAAATACATGTTGCGCCGAAGCGACCCGAAATAAGTTGGGGTAAGGGCAGGATAATGATGAGATGCTCTTACCTAGAATCGTAAGCAGGGTCTAGCCCTATATTTTGGATGCCAATAATTGTGTGTACACAGTAACGTACCAACAGCTGCGACAAGGTACGTTTGGGATTATAAGTAGCTGCACACTTTTGTACCTTGTCGCTCTCTTTAACGCCTTCGACAGATTAATGGAGCAGTTCAAACACGTTATAATGATAAAGCACTAAAGCAATCTACTAACCTGACTCCAGTCTAAACATGGCAGGTCTTTAAGGGCTCGGATGTTAATAGTCTTCCCATCGAAGGTGGCAACCGCGTTCGGGTTACAGCTGTGGTCCACGATAGAACAGCCCAGGTATATCCCGGTGCCGATAGAATTCATATCAGTGTCCAGGATCGTAAAGCTGTTTATCACCATCTGTTAAGAACGACCGTGATATAAATATCAAATTATAAGTTTTAGACAGTCCCGTATATTATATCACTAGCGACCAGCCCTCGCTTCGCTTCGGTTTCACCAGTAAAATAACCTACTTGCATCCGGAATAATGGTATCTTTCAAATGGAGTGTTTTTTCTAATTGGGTTACACACTCAAAAAATTCGCACGCTCTCTTTATAAAATTAGTATAGAAGTTTAAATAATCATAGCCACTTAGAGGTATTTGATACTAAAAAAATGAAGTGTTTTTGCTTACTGTGTGTAGTAGGAAAATATATTTTTTCAGTGTACCTACCTAGTTGCTGCGACTGTCGAAAAGGTGGTGTCTGTCGACAAGCAGATAGGCCATGACGAAATAATAGGGATCTTGCTATGCTATATGGTTTGGGAACCTTTAAATTAAAATTCAAGTTGCAGTGCGATTTTCTATTTCTCGGTACTGTAAGTTGTCTAATTGATTAAAAACGTGACGACCACAAATATGAACGACATACCCTTCCATATATCCCCATGAGCTCCACGGTGTTTGGCAATGATATGTCTCTGAGGAACTCGAACAAAACCCCGCAGAGCGAAGAGAAATGATCCATCCGCTTCTTGTCAGCCTTCAGATCGGAATAATCTGAAGAAAATATACATCAAAATACAAATGCTCTTTTCACACCACATGCTCGCAATTGCACAATTATATATCATGGAAACCTCACCTAATGTAAGTTATTATAGCCATCGGCTAACAAGCGGGTTATAATGAGATTCAGTACCATTTTATGACCAGGCGGGTTATTCGCCGTAGTTTCAGCGTAAAAAAATACATGAAAAATTACACTTCACTCGCCTATGATAATTTCCCCCTGCCCAATGGGGTAGGACCCCTTAATTTTGGTAGGACTCGGCAGATCCTTTTCTAGTGCCAAGATAAAGTTATAAACAAAGTTTCATTGATGTAGTTACATAATTTTCCGCCAAACTGTCGTATTTAGTCTTACTTTACCTGTATTAATAACACACTTACGCGACATAAGGTCCTTCCACATGCGAAACGACGTAGCGGAGTAGAAACCCCGGTAGGAGTGCCCGTCCCCCCGAGCCAGGCGGTTGATGATCTTGGCTAACATCCTCGCTGCGTCAGGGATCACCTTGGGCGCCACACGTCTGAGGTTCGAGCATTCCCACTGCAAAAAAAGGCATCAGACCTTATCACAACGCCCTGGCATCAGATCAGCACTGCCTCAGCTGAAAGATTATATATAGAAAAGTAGGCTTTGATCTGTGACAATACGATACATTTTTCAATGGGCGACGCGAGGTCCGTTCCCCGCAATGTTTTTACTTCAACTTGAAAAATGGATCGTACAAGTCAAAGCTCACTTCTCAATGTAACACTTTGAGCTGAGGCGATTCTGATCTGGTGCCGTGACGTTATAGTGGGCGATGAGCATTAGTTTTGCCTGCAAAGCTACTGGTGTCGGGCACGGTAAAGGACAAATATGTATGTACGAGTATATATGTATATAAATTAAATATAAAATGTATATATATATATATGTATATAAATATTATGATGCAAACAGAAACATATCAAACAACAAAAAAGAAACGCAAGAGGTACAAAGGCGAGTTTATCGCTTAAGGGGATTAGTTCTAGTTAAAAGCTACCCTATGTCCTTCACCGGAATACAAGCTATCTCCATGGGAAATTCAAAATCTGTTCAGAAGCGGTTCAACAAGTTTCGTTGTAGCGTAACGAACAAGCAGATTCACTTAAACCTAACACTTTCAACGTCCACGGCCTACTTTTATATGAACTTGAGACATATCGTGCGTAAACAAAACTTAGTAAACAGCCACAATGACCCGTTAAAACATTTGGGTCCGCAAAAAAGTCCAGCCTCTTCAAAAAACTAGAGCAGTGCATTAGACATAAAAATAAACCAACCACGAGGAAATGGCATTGAGCCACGCTTGTTGGGTAACAGACGGACGAACAAATGACGCACGCTATAAATCGTTACAATGTATTAGGAGCTAATAAAAGAGATGCGTAGGCGATGTTTTTTCCAAATGAAACCTAATTATTATACAAGCGAAAACTTGTTCGCTTGTTTTGTTTGTTCTAGGTCTAACGCCTCAATCGATATATGTGATAAATAGTACAGAGATCATTTATAGCTGATACACGAACATAGGGAATTTTTTATCTCGGAATTTTAAAAGATTCTCAAGGGATTAACAAAGAAATTGTTATACATTAGGTCCTTCCTCTTGAATCACTTATCTATTGATGAAAATTAGGTATCGTGTTAGGCCTTGAGACCGAAATTAATGAACACTTAAGTGCAGGAGATATTGCTTGCTTGTTAAAATTCATGGTCTTCCTTTTATTTCTGCCACTATGTTATTTAGCAAAGAATAATCCTTATGATGAAGCCTATCGATCGGTATGATAAAGCTACAGGGTGATTATTTTGCTCGTGTAACGGGTTCGATTCCCGGTTCAACCATGTAATTATTGTTATTATTGTATTTTATTCTTTGATTATTAATATTTATGTTTTGACGATCTCAATGTAATTTCGTATTTTTTGACATGCAATGCAACTAATATTGTAATATTACATTGACAAATAAATAAACTAAACTAAACTAAACTATTTAAATATCTATGAATGCAATTTAAATTGTTTTTTAAATTCAAATAATGTCTTCTTTCAGTAAAACGTTCCGTCTGCAATATTCAAGGTACTTTCCTTCCAAGTGGCATAGCCGTGGGACGCCCTGTATATTACCTACATCTTGTATTTTCGTGCTTGTAGCTCAGTGCGACTCTATCGTCACAATACTTGTATACAAAGGGATACCCGAGCGACAAACAAGTCGCAGACAGATAATGCGAGTCATCCGGGAGCCTTAAAAAAACATCTGCCAAAATGGCACATGTCAATATAACAGCCACGCCAAAACCCACTCTGCCAATCCACAACAAGGTTTAGGAAGTAGCACAGCTGACATCACATATGTCCCTTTATCTTAGCAACATACCTTGTGGTCATTCCACGCATCTTTCTGGCACGGCCGGCCGCAATAGTGGACGAATTGGCATCCGGAGCATTTGAGGACCTTGCCCCTGAAAGCATTGAATAGGTCACAACAGCTCGCGTGGGTTTATTTGGCAATTGATTTGGTGGGTGTGCGATTTTTGACATGTACGTATATACATGTACCTAGTCGGTCCTTAAGATCTGTCACAAAGTTTTAGTCAAATAAAACTAACTTCTGTTTATATTTTAATTTCGAAATATATAAAAATTAAAAGCTTAATTATTGTACATTTCCGCAATTTCCGATACCATCTTCTTACATTACACATACAGCCGGCAACCATAAAATACGCACGAGATTGCTGAAAATATCACTTTTTGAAAACGCTTTAAGGTTAGTTTTTGTTAACTAAGAAACTTTTTTGTTTAACATTGTGAAGCCTCATCAGTGAATATGTTTAGAGATCAGCATTATTTTCTTAACGACACTCAAAAACCCGCTTATGAAGCTTAAATTTGGTTTGTTTTCGTATTGCTGCAAATTGATGTGAAATCGTAGGGTCGATTTAATGAGTTATGAAGATTGACCGGTGTAAAAGCGGACTTCATTTGCTTGGAAATGCTTTTGTATCAGAATTAAAAGATAAAAGTCTGATCAATATGTCACGCAAATTTCGACTCAATACGAGAACTCTTACAAAAGTTGTATCCATTATCAGTATTGTGGTACTGCATGTGGTTTCCTTCCCCGAATGTAATGCTTAAAGCTCGTTCATCAAATGATTGCAATAGTAAAGAATACAAATTACGCTTCTTTTTATTATATTTATAATAAGGTTTTGATTGATGTACTACAGGTTTATAAAAGTCTTATTTATTTTTTAAATTGTAATAAATCTCAGTGACAGAACTTATGAACCGACTAGGTATGTACCCATATACTTACATTAATGTATGTATGTGTCTCTGGTTTCTTGTAGAGGCTGTTTGGATGCCCCGATTTCGAACAGTGAGATGTCGTTAGATTCGTCTTTGCGTAGCGTGGTGTTAGTAAAAAAATGACAATTTCAATGGGAAAATGTAAAGCATTTCATGGTTGATCCAGTGCCTGGTTGTAGTACAAATTTGTTGGTGTGAGAATTCTCGATTCCCCATTAGTAATATTGTTTATGTCAATATTACTAATGGGTTCTGGTCAATTACCTAACTTGTGTCAAGCTTGTGACCAATATCAATGATGTCATGGGTCAAAAGTCCATATGTATGAATGATGATAATTTGCTTGATGTCCTTTCCCATACCATTTTTTTTATTCGAAGGTAAGGCAAATTAGTATACCAGTGTTCTGATGGGAAATATTCACCACCGCCTATGAATATCAGCTAGTTGAGAGGGATTGTCAGTCAAGTGCAGACCTTCCGATCCCCAAAAATGATGTTTGTAAGGGCTTCATGGAATAACTGCTAAGAAACAATGCAAAAGGCAGTTGGTTTCCAAGTTTCATTGAATGAGGCAAGCAAATTATAGAGTAATGTACGGTAAAAATTGGGATATAAACTTATAAGCTGTACTAGAAAAGAAATCACAAATCAGTTAATCAAACTGTCAATGCAACACCTCAAATCAACTAATAAAAAGTTACAAAAGTCTATACATTTAGTAATGTTTATAGATTATTTACTTTCTCTGTTTTTGAGTGTAATTTACTAACTTCTAATGTTAACCAAACATAACCGTTATTTTAATCTTTAACCCTTAACTGAAAGAGACAGGTGTTACAAAAATGTCTCTCTCGGTTACGTAGCACCCCAACAGTTGCTTAACTAGGTTTAATTTAAATTTGTTGGGAGCGATTGATCTAGAGTAATTAAATTATTTAACCATTTAGTAGTTATTAATTTGTTTGTTATCTTAATATCATATTCCAATTCTTGATATTAAATTCCAGCCTAAGAAGTTTTAATAAAAAATTCAATAATCGGTTAGAAAAATAATTTAGGGTGTTAAATATTTTTAATGGCAGACCATTTACTTAGTCATCAAAATTTATATTTTAAACTAGCCAACCAAACAGAAGACATCCTGTTTTTTTCTGAGCTTTTCTTTCAACTAAAAACTACGAAAAATCTTATTATAATGAACACTAAAAACTTTATAAAAAAACCTCTTTGACCCTTATTCGGACTAAATTTATTATTATTTTAAGGATTGTTTATAATGATAGGCAAGCACTTACTTTTCCAAGCAATTGTCACAGCGGTTCCCCTTTTCCTTTGATGTTAACACAAACGCAAATGGTTGCTCTGTTAAAAGAAGATCTCCCGCCTTGATGATAGAGTCTGTGTTCCTATATTTATTTTTCATCTTGATACACTTATTTTATTTTATACTTAATTAGTGATATAGCTTAGTAATTAAAGGTACAAGTTATCCTAACGCCAGCGTTAGGCGTCGAAAGTGAATGTCATAGGAATGTTACGTTATATTTCAGCGCTGCGAGCTAAAGCTCAAAATATGAGCTGGCTACAACTACCTGCCCCTCGATAAATATAGTTCAAACGTATATCAGTTACATTATTTTTAGTGAAGACGCGACCGCTGCCGGCCCGCCTAACATCAAAGCGAAAAATAAACAAAACACATCCTATTAATAGTTTTCTTGTAGAGTTTATCACTCGTAAATTCTGTATACATGAGCCGAAGGTTTCGTTCGTTTGACATATGAATGACATGACATGACATTTCCCATGCTTCTGTCAAAGCTGTGACAAGTGCGTGACATTGATTTCTGTCTATAGTGTTGCTATTACATGTGCGTGGTATGGCGTGGTATATACCTAATCAATCTATTTTATTTAGTTTTATTTTTAAGTTATAAGTTATAGAGTAAACTCTCATTCTTACGCTGCGGCCCAAGCTGCTACCATATTAGCGGAAATCGACGACTATTCGTGAGTCTTTTTTCTTCTATAGGCTAAACAAAATTTTGCCTTTCTATTATAAATTTCTTTTCGGTTATATATCGGTATAAGGTTTCTTTAATTTGGTCTAAAGGATCTAATTAAAATCTAAATAATAATAACAGTTTGTCTAAAAATCTATACTATCTAATCTATGGGTGGTTGGTGGGCGTGTGTGTAATGGGCACCTAAATATTATTTAATCTAATGCCTAAACAGAGTATCCCTCAACGGGTGGGCAATACCATCTATTTACATAATATAATATTTAAAGAATTGCGAGTTATTTAAGTCTCCCAGATAGGTACTTACCATCCTACCGTCAGAAATACAAATATAGACCGGGAGACAGTTACACCAAATTTCCGGTCATTTGTACCAAGTATGGTGACCCTTCAGGGGTCCAATTACGTAAAGACGAAAACGAAAATGATGGCCATAGCGCTAGTACCAGCGTCCCAATCGCGAGGGGGTTATTTATACAGTCAAAGAATTTATTTCCGATACCACTTAGGACTATGTCAAAGTGACATTGTAAATAAAATCATAAGAAGTCTCTTACGTTTTGATTGATTATGTGATTATGTCACTTTGACTTAGTCCAAACTGTTATAGGAATTGAATTCCTTGACTGTACGTGTCAGATAAATCACGAGTGTCGAATGATTTGTCACACAAAAATACTCCGATAGTCGATGAAAAAGCCTACTTCTTGGCTTACAGCCTGCCGTACCGACGAGAACACATAAATGAAACAAAAACTATTCATGCATTTATACCCGAGGGCCCGTTTCATGAAGCTATAAGTTACAAATTACAAGCGAAAGTCTCTTTTTAACTCCTTTTGCTAGCAAGAGGCACCCGCGAAACGGGCCACAGGCTAACTTTTGCACACTCGTCGAGTAGCCATTCACAATAATCCCCATGCCATACTTTTCCGACGATTTCAAATGGCCGCCATACTCCCGACCTACTAGCTCCCTCTTGAGTAGTAGGTAGTAGAGTCAATAATAGAAGGTCATTGAGTAGAGTGGTAGATCTATATAGGGTTGTTTTTGACGTATTGTCCATACCCTTATGATCTGTGGTACTGACCCTGTTTTACTTGGTTGTCAATGTCATACTACTGTTATACACGGTGTTTTATAGGTTATTTTATTCCATAATATCCTGCAAAATAAATCATTTTACATAATCGTTATGTCTTTGGTACTAACAAAAGCTGCTCTAGCTTTAAAAAATGCCGAGGATAACTTTAAATTTGTGAAGTTCGAAGCTCATAAGCCCAAAAAGAAGGAAGCCCGTGAACAAAAAGATGTGAAACTAAGCCAACAAGCAGCAAATTTAAACAAAGATTTAGACCTTAAGAAAATCAGGCATGAGGTGGTTAAGTTCGGTATGTCGGGATTCGACCCGTCGAAGAAAGAAGAGGCAAGAGTAGCTCTCGCTATTAGTTTAGGTTAGTTTCATTTATATTACATAGCTATTCAAATTTGTAGAGTAGGGTCATTTAATGAGGAATTAGAATGCGAGAAGCAAGTTATGTAACAGTTGGTGTGTCTATTTTCTAGTGCAAGATATAAAAAAGGCTAAATTGATGTGTCAAATATGCTTTACTTGTTGAATGTGAAACAGGGCGTAAATATAAGATAGGTAAAACTTATATTTGCTTGATACCTTAAATTTCATTTGCGTAAAGTACTACTAAAGCTTTACGCAAATTATTAAATAAAGTTAAATTATAATTCACATAAAGCCTCTAATATAATAATAAAGTGACCTCAACTCTAATGCTCGTCTGGAGATGCATCAAAAATGACAGTGTTCTATGGTTTGGCTTTTACTTTGACGTATCTTGTGACGGGCCTTACAGTTAAGATGAGTTTATTAACACGGCCCTTAGTCCTCAGGGTTGGCAACGCATTTGCTGTCTTAGGCTTGCAATTTTGTGGATGCTAATGTCTATCGGTCACAGTTTCCACTTATCATCAGGTGGCCTGTGTGCTCATTTGCCTTCTCCATGCCATAAAAAAAAAAAAAAATAGTTCTTATACTAATTTGTATGTAGTTTTGAATACGATATTTAAAACTTTTCTTTAAGGGTCATATTAACTAATCTTAGCTGAAAAGCCAGTCTCAGCATACATCAAAATTTAGGTCAAGTCATAGAAAACTGTCATTTTTGATGTATCTTGTGAGCGGCCATGATCAGATTATCATATCAATATGGCCCTTAAATTGCCTTACTCAAAGTGTTCTCTACTTGTTCTTTTATTGTTTCCAGGTGCTAAACCTCCTAAGAAAGAATACATCAACTACAAAGACCTGATGCAAAAGAGGAAGCAAGAAAAACAGAAGGAGGCTGATGAAAAGCAGATAATGAGGTCTAAAAGTGTAATGCAGAGTGGCGGCAAGAAGAAAAAGAAGGCAGGGAATGACGTTGGGCACTTTTTAGATGGATATGGCAAGGTAAATAATTATGCTGACTGCTTTGTTTCATCTTTCCTGAAAGTTGTTGGTTAACATTAGAGATTACCTAAATCAGGGCTCGGAAACCGGTTAATATTTGGCCCTAAAGATAAATTGATTACGGTTTGGTGTTGATTTACCGGTTTACTATCTGATTAATTGAAATAACAGTTTTTCACAAATTGCATTCTGTTAAGTGACAATTATGTATGTAAGTATATAAACTGTTTATTGCGCAAAAAAATTAATAATACAATATTAATATTAAACTAATGTACAAAGGCGAACTTATCCCTAAATGGGATCTCTACCAGCTAACCTTGAACAATGACGAGTAAGGACAATGCTGGTTAATTTGAAATTGATACTGTAGCATTTATAGATTGAGTGGCATATACCATCTTTTTTAAACACTAGCTCCTATTTTACTGATTTTACGTTAAGTCAAGTTACGTTACGGCCCTCGAAGGTCAAGGTCGGTGAGGCATGACAGAGTGAGTCTTACTTAAACGGGTTATTATCAGTATATAGCAGTTCTTTAATTTCTTCCTGCTATTTACTAAGAACTATTTACTAAGAACTATTCAATTGAAATCGGTACTGAGCCTTGATTTAAATATAGAAAGAAAATATTCTGTTGTTCACATCAAAGAAAAAATCTCAAAAGAAACAGACCGGAAATCCAATCGCTATAAAACAGTCCTAGGGTTGCAATGTTCAGATGTCTCCTGAGATCCTTAACATCAGGTATCCTGTGAGCTCATTTGCCGTATTGCCATAAAAAAAAAAATGATTAGAAGTGGTTTTGTACTGCACTAAAAGCTTAATTAAGGATATTTTATGAATACAATAATCGGACGAGTATGTTATTTTACAATTTTTAATACAATTATTACAGGTTCAGAAAAAGGATTTAAAAACAGACAATCGTGGCAAGAAGAACAAGCGAAAGAAGTGAAACACTGTTTAGTGATTAAACTAAGTTAAGTGCAGCAATGCTGTTTATTTTCTGTCCAATTGTTGCCGTAGGAGTGCATAGTATGAATAAGAGGATTGCACCACCTGAAATCAAAGAAATATTAAATGAAAAACGGTTAATCTCTGTACATGCATAATTGATTGTTACTGACTGATAAGGCACAGTTGTAACCTCTAAACTACTCCGAAGTGTCCTATGTCTCTTACCTAACCTAACCCAAATGTTAATTACCTTATTAGGGATAACAGGAAAAACCTTCTCTTTGGTTTAAATGAGAAATATTTTAACCAAGAACTTATTGATGTTGAAAATGCAGCTGCCTTTTTTTTAGGTAGAGTTAATTTTATCGCAAAGGTTAGGATGAATATTTATTCAATAGTTTATATAGCCCCCATGAGCTAGGATCCATTCATAGGATCCATCAAAGGGGTCAAGTGGAGATTTTGTACATTCAAATCCATTAATGAGTGGGCTTTAATGTATACTTAAATCCATTTGGAGTAGATTACACTTTTTAATATGCTGGGAGCCATCAATGGATTCGTGTTTCGGTTGAAATAGGACGAAATCGTATATTAGAAATTGACTGTCAATTACTTTGGCTGACGGATTTATTGGCAGTCCAACACCCAAAGAGTGCAGTCGTAGTCGTATAGTCAATCGCGGGAAATTGTATATAATGTATATAAATAATTTTTGAACGAAGCGGAAACTTTAAAAAAAAGTACGACTGTAAATATTTTAAAACGAACGGGTGATAGAAGCAACACGGATTTCGAAATGTACATTTGGAAGAAGCCGACCAAAACCTCCCTCTATGCCCTGTGAAACGCCACAGAGAAAGAGACCGAAAAATGATTTTGTATTAAATCTGGATAGTTTTGATTACGATGTTATCAGGCGGATGGTTTATGATTTTCATTCTAAATTCAAAGTAATCCGGTAGTACAAATGCCGGTAGTGAAAATGGCTTTATACCTGGTGCGTTGCTTACGTACAAATCAACACAACACAACAGGCGATTACCATAAAGAGATAAATAGCGAGAACTATGAAAAATGGCTTGGAAATCAGCTTATTCCAAATTGGCCAACCAACTCAGTGTTGGTTGTTGATAATGCCTCATATCACAAAAAATATATTGAAAAACTGCCCAATTCTAATACCCCGAAACAAGACATGATAGATTGGTTACAAAATCACAACATCCCAGTAAACCCCAACCAAAACTAACCAGCCATTTACGACATTATCTTGTAAAACAAACAAGAACATATACAATATCCCATAGATAAAATAATGGCTGAATATGGTCATTCCGTTCTGCGTTTACCTCCGTACCACCCAGACTTTAATCCCATCGAGAATATATGGGCTCAAATAAAACAATACGTAGCCCAGCGTAATGTTGACATGAATATGACAAGCATAAAGAATCTTTGAAAGAAAAAGTCAATATGATTGGCCCAGAAGATTGGGCAAAAGGTTGTCAGCGCACGCAATTCAATGTGAAGAAGACTTTCGTATATAAGAAAATAAAATAGACTATTACAGTGACCAATTTATAATTAATACAAATGATTCTGATGCTGAATAGGCTCACATTATACTATCAAAAATTAGAATATAAACGCAATTTTCCAATCTTATAATTTTATTTTTATGAATTGAAATATATGACAAGTATTCTCAACTCTATATAATATCTCGAAGAAACGTTCAATGAAGGTTTGACATTCTGTATTCAAATTACCTCCGGACGAATTTCAAATTCTAATTCCATTTTATTTCGATTATGACAAAAAGTCAAATCGCAATATTTTTAACTACCGAAAATATATAATTATTAAATTAAGGTTCATTTTACATTGATGTTTATTGTTCCCTTAAATTTTAAGAGTTTATGAGAAAGCAGAACAGCAGTATCACCTTCGTGAGTTACCGCCGATCATCGAATTATTATTGAATGGATGGATAGAATGGTTAATTTTTTAAACTTTTAATATAGGTACTTGATGAATCCTTATTTTGTAGAATACGTACCTTAGCGGCAGTAGGCAAGCCGGCTGTGAACATGCCTCCAGCTGTGATAGCCAGACATTTCTGGGCCCTCAGGGCAATGAGGAGGAGCACCCTTTGAGTCTTGCAGTCCCCATTCCATTCGTTAGGGTAAGCGGCTTCAGACACAAGTAGACCCTGAAGAAAAATAATGTAGGGTGGAGGGTTGCTAAATAAACTAAAGTCAGTTAAAAAGACATGTACGTACATTTCTAAGCTAGCTAGGTATGTTTGAAGTTTAAAGTCTAGCTCATCAATCTCGTCATAGTATAGTTAAAAATCAATTGCAAGTACCAAAACAGACAAGAATTTGTATTTGAAGGATGCGCTTCGATTAGTCTAAAAAATGCATTACTTTATTTGACTTCCTACGAAGAGCATAATGATATTAATGATTATAATGAACGTTTAGCATAAAAACAAATTGTATAATTCTCTCAGGAATAATCAAATAACAACACTCACTTATCATAACGGTATTTTTATTGTTATTAAGTATACATTTTACGTCGATTTCTTACTAAACCTTGATTTTTAATTCCGTAGAATTCTGACTGCTGTCAAATTCTAACTTTGTAGGATTTTCAAAAGTATTTAACATGATTTAAGTACATAAAATAAAGGTTAAAAAAAATCAAAGATTTGTAATAAAAATTATCAGAAGCATCAGTCAATTAACCAAGACCAAGAAACGTCAGAATTCTATGGCATTAAAAATCAAGGTTTAGGTTAGGTTAGAATTGTGACCACATTATTAATCAAAGACGTTGGAAATTTCTACTTTTTTATTTATGAACATTATGGTTTAAGAAAATATGCATTTCGTTTTTATGCATAATAATTAATATATCGTTGGTTTATTATAGAGATCGAAATTATGCAAAAAAACTTTTAACAGATTTGTAACATATGCTTCTCTCATTCTGAGTGTGTCCTCCAGCGAGAACATCGAGTCATAATTCTCTACACTATAGGCTGTCTTTTCTTTTAAGCCGTTTAGTATACTCGTAGCTGGATATTGTGCGCTGTCGTGCCAGGATATTGGGATGAGCTTCTAGCCGTTTCCTGTATGTAGTCTTGGTATTAGTGATTTCTCTTCTCACTGTAAGCATTTCCAGGTGTTCATGGATCTCAGCATTGGGCACAAACTAGGGTAAATTACTGACTGTTCGGAGAATTGTGTTCTGCGTTCTTTGTATTCGTATGATGGAGTAGTTACTAGCACTAGGTACCCCACAGCTGACGGCCGTACATCCAAGTAGGTTTCAGGATCGATTATGCAATTTGTGTTATAAAAAATGATTGGGCATCGTTTTTATGAAAATCATAACACACCAGAATTTAAATATAAAATGGTAATAGTAAAATACAAAGATCTGGATCTCGGCCTTTAATTTTGTTTAGTTATGGTTTAGTTAGACATTTACCCGTCAGCCCGAGCATCGCCCGGGTTCAGGTTGAACACCAATTTTCCCGAAGATGACAATTTCCGGATTGATTGTTCGCCCCCGTAAGAGCTGTTTTCGGGAACCTGATTACAAATATAGTATATGTATACAGTCATCGAGGAACATGGAAGGAAGTAGGCATTCGCACCATTTCGCCTCTGTCAAAGTACAAGCCCAAGCGGGCATGAAGATCTAATAAAACTAGTTGTCACTCGAGATTGTCAACTAGACAAGAGTCCAGTCGCGCGAGTGAACTTCACACAACACAGAGTCCGAGCAACAAATCCGACTTCTCGCCGTTCAGCCTTATCGTGTCAAAGTGTGAATTGTGACTCGTTCGTACACTAAAATTGCTTAAGGTGTGCAAGTTTTGTCGGTATATTGTTCCAAGTTTTATGTATTAGTGTCTTCATTACAGTTTTGTTTATGTATGTAGGTGTGCAAAGCTGCATTTGTGTGCAAATTTCCCCCCGCACGAAGTGACAGAACTATTTGACTGTAATATTCATAGCTAAGGCGACTCCCTTCCGCTAGGAAGGCCGTGTTGCTCGATGTATACAGTAGGTACTCACAGGTTCTTAATAGTGTTCGGCTAGCTATCGCTATCACGCTTGCACTCGCAACTGACAGCACATTTGTCACTCGTGTGTCAGAAAAACGAATATTACCGATCGCTATTAAGAAAATTGTTGTATGTGTATACATATATAATACAAATATTGCTCGTTTAATAGTATAGGATCAACATAGATGGCTTGTTCTGTACATAAGTAGGCTTGTAAAAGGTAACCGACCTTGTTCAGCAAGATGTCGCCAGGGTAGCAGTACACAAGTAGTTCCATGAAGATACAAATTAGGTAGAATACCAAGGTAATAGTCTCGATCGGCTGTTTTGACTGAAATAATAAATTATTTATTTTTATTATTGAGCTCTTAAATATTTAATAATAAATATAAAGGTGCTTGTATAGGTAATATTTAATGTCTGTTGCCCTTGTCATCTATACTTCATTCGTTTAGGTAGGTATTAAAATGTAAACAAAAAAAAACACGTTATGCAGGGTGGAAAAAACTGACCCGTTGCCGTCCGTGTGGCGTTCGTTCCCCCCCCCTAGATAATTCCATCGTAAAAGGGCGGTTTGAAAAAAGTGCATATGGTTAAGCTCTAAAATTACAGTTTATTTATCTCAAAAAGCGGGTGGGCATTTTTATATGTGTATGTTATATGTATGTTTTGACATTCACTGAAAGATTTTGGCGCGGCACTGCTCTATTCGGCTTGTTGGAGCAGAATGCCCGGCTTAAAATTCTAAAACGTAAAACATTCTAGGTTCAAATTTATAGCGTGAGGAAAGCGAACAAGCATGTGGGTTTTCTGCGCCCATAAATATACCGTCAACTCAATAGGGCTTGTCCATTGTCGGTTTTTTATTGATACTCGGACAAAAAGTGAGATTATAATTAAAGAATAACTCACAACAGTGATTTTCAAGATGGTCATGCACATTATTATACTGCTTACGACGAATTGGCAAAACATCGGGCTGCCAAAGATGCTGCCTATTTCTTTGACGTAACTGAAACAACAACATTTTGATCGTTTAAAATTTAACTTAAATTGTGCAGTCACCCAGTAAAAATGTTGAGCATACTTAGAACCTTGTCATTGTGACTGCTATTGTTATTGTCATACTTGTCATTTGATGTTCAGTTTGAGCTTTATTATGACAGTGCACTGAAGTGCTTAACATTTTCGTTGGGGTACAGGGGCTCTATTCTACTCGGTAAAATCATATTGCTCTTGACATGTTTTCGTATCGTTTTTAACTCTGCCTTCATTACTGTCAAGTTAATCAGATCCATATCGTAACGTTGACATGACGACGATATGACAATATTCCTACTAATTAAATCGCTAGGTATAATAACAAAATGTATAAGACTTACGATCTTTTCATCTCCACGCATTTTGTCATTTTCGGAAACTCGTACATACTTGTGTTAGCTTTATAATACCGGTGATTATTATTACAATTAATTACCTTATAATGCATTGATGGTATTTAACGCAAAGCGTTGCTTTTTTGTAATTGTCTTGAGATTCTAAAAAAAATTGAAAACAGTTACTTATACCGCCGAACTCAGAGACATTTAAGAGACAATTAACTGGAATCCTCACTTAAGATAGACTTCATAGATAAGTGACGTACCTATTATAACCTCTGCGAATTCGTTCGTGACACTCCCATGATCCGCGGGCGACGGGGGACGAATCACTGCGGGAATATTGGCAGATTGGCAGAACGTCGGTACCTTATTCATTCATACCGTGCAGACGACACGACGTGTAAGCAACACCTCATCGACTAGTAACGTTCCCTGCCCTTCGCGCATGGGAGTGTCACGAACGAATTTGCCAAGCTATAACTGGGCAACTCAGTGGGCTCCGCAAGTCGATATAATTATATATTATTCATTCGTATTGGGCAGCGAAATAGCTTTCTGTGCGTTTGCGGGATAATCCATAGAAGGATGCAATGTTTTTGTTTGAGTCGTGGCTTAAAAAAATATCACACTTAGCAGCAGCAGCACTTTAATAAGTTCCTAATATTTCATACAAATAAGACGTAGGGTTCTTCTCGGGGTTGGAGTCAGATCTGGACTCGACTGTCTTTTAGGGTTCCGTATTCAAATTTGGAACCCTTATAGTTTCGCCAAGTCCGTCCGTCCGTCTGACCGCCCGCAGCTTAGCTCAGAGACCTTAATTAGCTAGAGGCTTTGTTAGAGGAAAGTGTCCTCCCCTCCCCCTCCCCTCCCCTCCTACAGCCAGAACTACAAATACTTAAAAACAGAAAACCATCTAGAATTGATGCACATATAACGAATTTTAAAGGAAAACTATTACGACTAAGTAGACTTGATGGTTCCTAAAATACAGGCAATTTAAGTTTTTGTGCCTACTTACTAAAATCATCTAAGATAGCACCAAATAACTTTAAATAGAGAATTAGTTCAGACTATTTGTTACTTGAAATAGTTTTTGAACGGCTTCGGCACCCTAGACTAAGCATGGTCACACATGCTCTTGCCCAGGTCCGTTCTACACTAATTGAGGACTTTTATCGGCTGATTCGACGACTAACTGAACTGAACTTCACCTACGCATCCTATGGCCTTCAGCTCTTCGCAAAGCACGTCTAGTTGTGCAGCCGCAAGCAGCATGAAGCTGGCGGTGAAGAAATTTTCAGCCGCGTCTCCCATCCCCACCACTATGATGCTTATTGAAGTATACACGTACATCGCTGCAAATCTAAACAATAAGGTTAGATTAGCTTGAAGAGAAGCACAACCAACAGTTGCCCAAGTTTATTACAATAAGTATTTAAGTACAAAAATGAAATGTCAATAGAAACTATAAAAAAATTAAAATTATAAAACATCTACGGATGCTGCCGGAGCAGCACTTTCATTACCTCTTTCATACAAAATGGACCCGCCTGTAGAGGGTCAGCGGCAATGACAGTGTGTGGTGAGGGCGACAGAAAGAGAAACCTTCTGAATATAGGTACGTGTTGTTTTGAAGTGTACCTACCTGCTTTCTCTATCTGACCTTTATTCCAGCCATCTAGCGAGAGTCTATTGAGGTATTGATCGAAACTCTACACTGTGAGACCCCGACACAACTATCAGAACAAGACCGTTGAGTCAACATCCCACAAGTTGGTCTACTCGTAGGTCTAGTTAAGGTACTTGCTGAGCTTGTCCTTCTCAGCGTTTACAAGTTGAGATCGATCTATCAGCACGATATCAGCTTATTGCCGGGCTGACACTGTCCGAGATAACAGATCGTTCCCAAGGCCCAATAGAGCGTTGCACGACCATTTTCGAGAACTGGCGCCTGTGCGTACTTATTTATTTATTTAATTTAAACACGGCATACCGCATAATATATCTTTATTCAATCTAACAAAGCTGAAAGTAAACAACGTGTAATTATGTCTGAGGGACTTGTGAAGGCGACAGCGAGCACGACGAATATCGATCCCCCGCCCGGAACGCCCCTCTGAATAATTATATTCCGATAGGTATTAGTCATTATTGCTTTATTGTCAAATTGAACCTTCGATTTTCCCAAAGAGGTCACCGAATCGTAGCCAGATTGTTTACCTACCTACGGAATAAAATGGTTATGACGGGCCCGTACCTAAAGGCCCGGTAGAAGCGCCCATGCAGCTCTTCCACACTTCTATGCGGTCTTATATTATTTTTCGCCTGTGCAGAAAGATGTTTGACGTAAAATAAAATAATAATAGCAAGTAACAACGGTCCTTTTTGCGCCATCTAAACTTTCGCTGTAAAAAATTTCAATCCCCGTATGAACTCAGCTGCAAGCGGCACGGCGTGCTATCCCTTGAAGATCGTCGATTGCTGCTCGATATGTCTGTGCTCCACGACATTTTGTCTGGTCGTACGGATTGCCCTTCGCTTCTGTCCCAGATAAATTTTTTTGTTCCGGCTATTAGAACCCGCCACGCTGAACGCTCTTTATTCGGGATCCCGCGTACACACACAAAGTACGCTCAAAACTCGCCACTTGTACGTCTCCTCAGAGAGTATAATACGCGTTTTCATAGCATAGACATCTTCAACTGTAGTAAGTCTGTTTTTGTAAACCGTGTTCGTCAATTACTTACAAACCCCTAATAATGTACCCACATACACACACACACACACCACACACACACTCACCACACACACACACACACACACACACACACACACACACACACACACACACACACACACACAACCCATTCACACACACACCCGTTTAAGTACCTAAATTTAACTAATAACTATCTCTTTTTTTTTTTGGATGTTTTTATTAATAAGGATAATTTTGTGCTACCTTCAAAAATGTACTTGTTTACGTTGTTATAACTCCACTTCTATTTTTCTTGTATTTTTTGTGGTCATCTGTTATTGGCTTACTCAAATGTATTCATATCTTAAGTATCTTATTCAATGTATCGCTGTTGATGTCCCAAATAAAATAAATAAATAAAATAAATAAATCAATACTTATTTATCCTTAATTTGTGGTGTTGCTATATAAAACTTTTTAGGGTTCTGTCCGTGCCCGAAGGGAGCCCTACGGGACCCTATTAATATGCCTCCGCTGTTCGTCCGTCCGTCCGTGACATCCGTCCTAACTTTAAACAGCTGTATATTTTAAACCGTAGGTACCTAATAGATAGGGGCTTGACATTTTTCAGCATGAGTAGGTAAGTATGTGTTATTAACTAACAAAGTTATTTTTTAAGAAAGTGAAATAAAACTAGAAGCGTACTTCATTTCAACATAAGTAAAAAAAATATTGTTGAATCGCAAAAACGGTTCTCAGTAATAATAAAAAAAACATAAAGCCGTCAAAGGTAGGTATGATTGATTTTATTATGTAGTACACATCATATACACAACAAATAAGTACTAAAAAATAGTTAAGTGTCGTATCGAAATCAAATTCAAATTTTGGAATACAATAATACTGTGCGATTTGAATCATTACGAAACCCTCGGTGCGCGAGCGCGCACTTTTTTCCTTCCAGACTTCGTGTGGCCAGGCTCTAGTTTTAGCGATTATCCAATTATTACAAAGTAGGTACCAATAAATGGTAACTGCGCATACAAGGTCGAGACTCAAGTCTCCTTCGATAGATTCGATTCATGAGATAGTTGAATGATCGGTGTTGGTGCATTTAAAATGTGGATAATTAGTTTAAGAGGAGGAATGTAACGTGGATTGGACCGTAAGAGCCGTGGGCCGTCACCGGTGACGCAACGTCGTGGCGCAGGCACAATTTTTTTTACACTGTATTATTGAGAATTTTATTAAAACATCGTTCTTGTCTCAGCGTCGGCTACAGGAACTCGAAGGCATGGTCCAACAACGGGCACGTGCCTTACTTTGCCTTAAAATCAAACTTACGAGTAGGTATGTCCAAAAGCACGGAAAAGAAGAATTAAAATCGATGACGGAGAATGGATTATGTCCATGAGTACATTAATATAGAACAAGACGTACCGAAAATGCCCGCCTAGAATGTCTGGGTGGTATTAGTCTAAGAAAGAGCACATGAAAAGAAATCTCCCTATCTTATTCTAAACCACTATAGGGGTTTACGGGGCATGGCAAGTGGTCACCTTCGGGAAAATTCGTTTTCTACCCGAGTGATGCTCGGTGTTCCAGATACCTTTAAAACGTAAACTCATGGACATTGTGCATTCTTCGTACCTATCCTATATCTCACTCGTAAGGTCCATCGATGCTGAATGGAAACTCAACTTTCAAGGGTAGCGTCAATGATGATGTACTCAGGCCTGGCACGATGCACCAAAAAATGGCCGTGACACCAGCAGATAATATGAACCCTTTGCCAGTCATGTCAGTTACTCTTGCGTTCCGCGCGAGTATCGCCTTCAGTTTGGGATCTTCTTTGGTGAAGTTGGGACCTGTGGGACATTGCTGTGCATTAAAAATTCACTGCCCAAAATGTACAAAAAATTCTTTAATTTCAAGTTAACTGTTAACCTACCAGCAGTTATCATGACGAATGCAACATCATTGAATTATCGAGAAATTATAAATAAACTCAAACCATGGTACGAGTAAAAACCCGTTTATAAAAAATACTTATTGTCAAGCACAAATAAATAAAAACGTATCAGGGGACAATGCGATACAAATTGTCCTTAATCCTAAACTAAGCTCAAGTCTTGTACCTACTACTAGACAACTATACATTTACTTACATATATAGAGAAATACATACATAGAAAACATCCAAGACGCAGGAACAAATAGTCGCGCTCATCAGACAAATATGTATCTGCTCTTACCAGTATTTGACCCCGGTACCACTAGCTTCGTAAGCAGGGTCACTACCGAGTAGGCTAACGTGTCGGAATAATAATGGATGACACTCCGATCGGGCTATAAAAAATAACCTCACTACCATCGATCATTTCGATCATGCGCTTGATCCTTCCCTGCCGCAGCAAAATCGTCAGCACCTTGACTACTTGCACCAGATGCGATAGCAGCAGCACTGCAGCGTCGACCATGTGGTCGATGCTGTCTCGACACTGGGCAAAAGACTTAAATTTAACATCAGCGGGCCTAGAATAGTAAAAAATGTAAAAATGTGGATAAAGCATCCCTCTCGTACTTAAGCGTCAGACACTGAAGAAACTAAAGACGGATGTTTTATTCACGATTGGTCACGCGATAAACGCGGCAATATTAGGGCCCCTGATATCTTTTCATTTGTACAAATAATAAGCGCAGAAGAGAGTAGGTTTTATCTAGCGATAATAAAATTAGGGGATGAGGCGAAGTGTTTAAATTACGTGGCAAGTTTATACCGTGCGTGTGACCACGACCATCTCGACCATCTCGCTAAATAACGCAGAGGTACCTAGTCGGCTGCCTATCGGTGTCCCACTTTTTCTGGGATAACAATTTAAATATATACTGAAAGATGCCATAGAGTGTGACAGTGATACTGATAGGATAGGTAATCGAGTTACTAGGTGTTATTTTGTTTGTATTGTGAATTTAAACGTGGAAATGTCGAAGTTTCTGATGCCAAAATATTAGGACGGTCCAATGACGTGTGTACTCCAGATAACATAGCTAAAGTAGAAGACATGCTAAGAGTTGACCGCCGAATGACCTACAGGCAAATAGAAGAAGCCCTGGGTACTTATCAGTGCAACAAGCGTTCACAAAATTGTGCACGAAATTCTCGATGCAAGAAAAGTTTACACTGGGTACGCCACGACATCACGGCGGGCGGAGCAAAGGGCCTGTCGAAATACAATGGTGTAATTATTATTTTTAAACGTGTCAATTGCTTATATTTATAGAATCGTCACTGGAGATTAAACATGGCTATTTTATTATGATGTGCCATCTAAAAGTAGACATAAAGCTTGGCTCTTTGATAATTAACCTACGCCAACACAACCCCGTAAATCAAAACCTGTTAATAAAGATGATAACTAGCTGTATTTTTTACGAAACGTGATATAAAATACTAAATTATTGTTTTATTAGACGATAAATATTGAATAGATTATACCTACATAACAATTTCAGATGAGAATATTTCCTTGTTTCATACTTTTCAGTAGTCGGGTTGTATTTGTTTAACATAGTATTTCGACGGTAGTATCAATAAATGGAGTCGGGATTTTAAAGGTCGCTTTTAATTTTTTATTCAGTTATTAAATTTATTAATTTGCTAATCATTTGGTTCCAGTAGTATGAAATTACTTACCTTATAAACGTGGAAAATCTCAGCCAAAATGATGAAGAAGAACAAGAATGTTTGGGTGACTAAACCAAATATCTTGTAAGCCATATTCCAACGACAGCTTAAGTTTTCAGGGATCCACACACCAGTGTATTTCATTACTGTAATGGATGATTGTAGGCAATCAGAGTTCTTCATTTTCAAATCGGTCGCCGCGCCGCCTGTTACCGTTCTGTTTTAGAAACAAATTTACTTATCACTTCTAATTTAAAGTTTTGGCCGAAAACTGTATACTTACTTACTTTACCACTTAAATGTATCTGAGTCATTTAAGTGGTAGAATCGGGAGCTAAAGTTTTAATTTTATTCCGTAAGTATTCCGTTGTATTCCGCCGTGTTCAAAGTTATAGAATTTAATTTGATAAAACGATCAACGAACAAAGCTAGTAAGATTTCATATTTAATTGTTAAATACATCCATACTGTCGAAATGCATAAAAAGTCGTGAAGTTGATCGAACGACACCCGTCAAATACGCGGGCAACGGGTGGTTCATTCAGTCCCAGTGAGGCAACAAAAGTCGCTCAAAAATATTAGTGGTAATTTTCGGGAGTAGGGTAAAAACAGCATTAGACATTTATCTATAGGTAACTAGAAGATACTGAGGCGGCTAACTTTTGTAGTTATTTATGCGTATTCGTACCGTGTAAAACCCGTTTTTGAATCAGCCTTTGTCGTTCATAGCTGAGGCTCGAGCCCCAAGAAAACTGTCACTATTCGATCGTGTTTTCTCAATAATTACCCAGAATTCAAAACTAAAATTTAGATGATTAAAAAAGTTACAGTAACTGATTTAAAAAGTTTATAATTATATGGCAATTACAGTTTTTAGTTTTTACGTTATTATCGTAATTTTAGTAATTGTTATTGAATGTCCGTATCTTTTTGTGCCTGAAATCACAATCAAAAATAACATCTGACGTTCCATAGCAATAGGAACCTTATGCCGATATCTGGTTACGGAGATGTTCAGGTTTTAGGAAAATCCTTCAAAAAATTTTTTTTTCTGTATAGTAAGAAAGTATACGGATAGACGTGTAGTTGGTTTTACTCATATACGTTAAGTAGGTAGGTATCTCCATATTGAAATTGTTCCCAAAGTTTAGTAGAAAAGGGCCCTTATGGCAAAGCGCAGGCAAAAAGATACAAAGTAATAAGAGTAATAATTATGTTTTAAGAGGATTGTTTTTGTAAGCCGCCGCTTACATGTCCTTTCAAAAAAACCAGACTAGTTTAGCTCCGAGCTTAACTTTGCTCATCCCTAAACCAAGTCCGATTTCCACGATTTTCGAATATGTTGTAGTTTTAGTTGTATTTGTTTTTTTTAATATGTATCATTCTAAAGAATATAAAATTTACTTGGACAAGAAAACGTAGATTCAGACATAGTTTTTCATAATATCCACAACATATTCCGTAAAAGCCGGACTAGGTTTAAGCGATCGATCACCAAATTCCAACGGGAATATACTTTCATTGTGTCTCAAACTTCTAGCGATTTCTCAAAAGTTCGATTCTATGCTAAAAACTATGGTACTTAAGGCCATTTTTATTAAAGGGGTATTACATTATCCTATATTTAGTCGTCATAACTGGCTTGCAAGGGTAACTGGCTGGCTTGATAGTTAGGAAGCTCCTGATCACACTACACTACATTTTGTCACTAAATCAGTTTGCAACGGTGTCAGACGTGTCGAGTGCGATGACTCCAGTACCGTCGAAACAATCTATATATCGCACCATCAGAACAATAGTGGCCTAATTTAAAATAACAGCTTTCAAACTTCAAGTCATAAATTTATTACTATAGGGACCTAACTCGAAATTTAAAATTTCTGAATAAGGTCACTATTGTACAGAAGGTGCGATATATTTCTTTTAATATTACGGTCGGTCGCCTAAAGTGCTCACTTTATGCTGGATGCTCACAAGTAGGTACGTCGTTCCGCAGTGGCACCGCGCGACGACTGGCTTTTCTAAATGTTATTACACCTTCCTAACTCGTTTCCTAACTAGGATGCTAGGACATTTAGGAGCGCAGAAGCCTTCCTTGCTTCCTAATTAGGATACTTTTTAGGATGCCCACTTGCTAAATGTTATTACACCTTCCTAAATTAGGATCGTAACTCATTTAGGATGCTAAATTTAGGATAATGTAATACCTACCCCTTTTATGGATCTGTGCTTAACTCAATAAGGCCCGTTCTGCTATAGAACGTCACATATTTAATCAAAACAAAATCAAGTAAAACTTGTTCATTTCAATTTTTTCTTTGCGTGTACTCACAAATTCACAATAGGTAGGTATATTACCTAATTACTCGGTGTGCAACCAAATGTCTAAATGAAATAACTCCACGTACTAGTTCTTGTCTTCCTTGCGGTAAAGTGACCCATGTCTCGATACTGCGCCGCCTTTTATACGTATATTCACCCACAAATGTGGTAAGGCTGGATTTACACTGCACAAGAAGTTTAATATGTAATAAACCCTATTTTTATTATTTTTGTCTCTAGTATTCTAGAAGGGTAAGTAACAAAGGGTAGGTACGTGGATTATATGCCATACGTATATCGGATGGGCGGAAATTACAGGCCAGTCAGGTTTTTGTCAATGAGGCTAATTAAAGGGAAGAACAGGAGGAGATTCGCGATCAGTTCAACGAAACCTTATTTACAAAAAATATGTTTTATATATCCTAACATTGTTAGGGCTTACAACTGAGATTTCCTGACTCTTATTTTAAACCACCTAGTCAAACAATCTCTTATTTTCCGGTCCTCCACAATAATGTATATTATAACTGCAATACCATATTATAGTCAATTTATTTAATACAACTATAAATACGGACTTTACATTTAAAAGTTAAAGTTAAAACTAAACTTATTTAAAATAAAACTAAGCTACTCAAATATTAAAAATTAAACATACAACTGCAACACCTATTTCGGTTCTAAACGCAACCTTATTTTCTGAAACATGATATCAAGGAATTGCTCTTGAATAAGGTAATGCATTAATTACAAAGTCCATCCCTATACAATTAGTCGCAGTGACGCCACTATTATTTGTCTTCTGCAGTAATTACCAATTGCTGCATTGCCTTAAGTTTTCGGAAATTCACATTTTGCGACGTTTTACAAAACCCTGGCGACTACCTAATTATGGTTCTTGTGTTGAGGGTGACATAATTAAAATGTCATGTTTGACAGCGGTTACTAACCGACTTCAAGAAAAGGAGCAGGTTTTAGGTTCTACTGTTGTTTTTTAAATGTATGTTCACCGATTTCTCTGTCAATAGTGAAATGATTTAAAAAAATATTTATCTGGTTTAATAGAGTATACTTTCGAGGTGGTTTGATTATCACAAAATCTGAATCTGATGAGGGGATCCGTCAGGGATTGAGGGAACCCCTCAAACATCATAGGCATACCTACATATAGCGATTTTAGTATGTGTTAGTAACAAGTCCAGCATTTGCATTCAGAAAGTATAATTTGGTGATTTGCATTCAGAAAGTATCGTCAGATCTTGCAATTCATTTTGGAATCAGTTAGAAATAATGGTTTTAAATCAACATTCAAGAAGGGTGTGAACCTAATGCAATGGGGTAATGTTTATTGTGCATTGATGTTTAACTTCGACTACACTTTTTAGTATTCCGCGGTCCGTTCGTCCGTCCGCAGCTTAGCTCAGATCCATCAGAGACTCTCTAGTTCTAGAAAGCTTTAATTCGGCATTTTCAAAATACATATTAGTCACGCCGACAAAGTGGTACTGACTCCCCTATACGTTACGTAGGGTTTCTTTTTCTACTCTTCCCCATGGTTTGTGGTGCCGTTGGATAGGTGTTTTAAAAATATTGCGAGTTTAAGAAACCAATTTTTTGATTAAGGCTTAGGATTAAGGGATCAGTTTGTAAAATATTAAGATTGTATAGAGCTCTTTAGGTTAGGTTAGGTTTGTTGAGATAGTTTTAGTGTACGGCTTTGGAACCCTACACTGAGCATGGTCAGTCATGCTCTTTCCCGGTTTTTTATTATATTACTAGCCTTGCCCACGACTTCGTTCGCGTACATTTCGATGGACGTTATTCCTTCGGGAACTTTTTACAATAGTTGTAATAGTTTATGCAGAGCAGTAGTGATATGATATTATATTCGCGTGCATCCGGCAATAACGGAAGCCTGCTTTATGACCTGGACCCAATTCTATATGCTCACGTACTGTTCACAGTTGGTTTTACACAAAGCAGGCGTCATTATTTACAGAAAAAATAGTTTTGGGCTATTCACACACATGTCCACACCGTTTTTAATAACCCCTTTTTGAGATTCATCACCGGAGTGGGTGTACAGGGATGCTGATTTCATAATTGGGTCCATTTTAGGAATTTGATTTTGGACAACATGAGCGAAAATTGCCAATTCGTCTGACAATTTTTTTTTAAGATTGCTATTTACGTACTATATTGCATTTATACGAAGAAAAAATATTCGTCTCAATAAAACAACAAAATAATTGTTAAAGATTTTTAAATTAAAGATAACTAACTACTAGTTAATAAAGTAGTAATATGTACATCGATAAATATAGTATAGTAATATTATGCAAGGCAAGTTCATTTATATAATAAATAGAATTAAATTCATTCTAAAAATAACATTATATACATCTCAATACATTTAAACGTACGGTTCAAAATATTTTATAGCGGTAGTCATAGGTTTTTCGTTGATTTTGTTCGTTGTGGCGGGGTTCTTGACCCTCATTTTGATGTCTCTCGGTTTAAGTACGCTCTTGTGGTTGGCGCTTGGGGGTCTCACTCCAATGAACTGCTTACTGGGCGTAGCAATACTCTTGCTACTCAATCCTGAAGTTTCCAGGAAGATATCGAAGGACCCCTTCGTCTTAGCCACTTCTGCCTTTGCTACTATTATCCGGGGCTCGCACTTCACAGTATTATAAGACCCACTGTTACTTCCGGACGAATTACTCGACTCAATATCCGAGTTTCTGACTGACTCGGTCTCTAAATTCTCAATATTCGACAAGAGATCCGGCTTGTTTGAAAGCTTCGCGTTCTTTTGCATGTTCAATGTTTCCGCTTCAAGAAATGTATCCTTTCCGTCCTTAGAGTCATTTTCAACGGTAAGGATGTGCTCGGTGACTACGTCAGACATAGAACCGTCACTGCTTCCAGAGCTGATGCGGTATTCCTCAGCGACGATGCTGCCCAACTCATCGTCTATTTTAAACTCCTCAAAATTCTGGGACAAATCAAATTTGTCTATGTCATCGAAGTACTCAGCTTTATGGGTGTCGGTCTTATCAGGGCCACGATTGAACTGGTGATCAAGCTCGGTGAGGCTGATGTGTTTTCCGCCACTCTTGCCTCCTTTGTTTATTTCTGACAGAATAGAAGACACCGTGTTCCCCATTTGGATGGAAGCCCGAGGGTCCAATTTCGGTTGCATAGAATGAAGGTTAAAGTTAGTTAAGTAACTGTCTTGTGGGTAGTTCGTTTCTTCTTGCTTTTCATCTTCATCTGGTATGATGATCTCAGTGACTTGCGGTAGTTTAGGAATATCCTTGTCGCTTATCTTGTTCTGGATGCGGGGCAGCGACACTACCTTCGCCACGCTGTTCCTCTGACTCACCAGTACGGGGTACTGTTCGTTGTGAATCTCGACCGTTGGCTGTGAGAGTAGCAACTCCCTTTTGCCATTGCTGACTACTGGAACATTTATCTCTGAAATGGAGCAGTAGTCGGGTTCTACGTTACTTGTTGCTACTTGTCCCACTTTTCTCTTAACTTCTGCAACCCGTTGGTTAGCCGCAACGGCTTCAGAGTCTGACGGTTCTGTTTTCTCGGCTTTCAATTTGGCCGACAGGTTCTTTGGTTTCGGCGGCAGGGCGGGCGGTGTTCGTGGCACCTTCCTTTTGTTGAATATTTTCATGGACCCTAGTTCCAGCTCCTTCTTCTCCGCGTTACGTTCTATGTTAGCAGCTAAATTCTTAACTATAGAGCCTCTTATGTTTGGCACATTGGCCTTTTCGTTGGTTGCGCGCGGTAGTGGCGACGGTCGATCCGCCGCTTTCGTCACGATCGGTTCGTATTCGTTGCTATAAATACTTTGTATCTCATACTGAAATCCTTGCGCAGTGTTGGGGACCTCGTAGCTGTGTTCAGACGCGGTCTCCAGACTAAACTTGACGATCTTATTTGCCCTTTTTTCTGAGCGTGGTAAAGTGTGGTTGTTTGCTCGGACATTATCGTCGTATGAAATACTATTGAGCGTCGAAAATTGAACGCGTTTAGTGCTTGACTTCGGACTCGGGGCTTCGCTTGACTTAGAGTTATCATTGCTGCTATCGTCTAAAGAATTCTGCAGTAGAATTTGGTTAACGCACTCGAGCACGGGATTATTTTTATAAATTTCATTAGAAGGGCATTCTTCAGCATCACTTGTGCTGGCGTACCAGTTGTCATTCACGTCATTTGAGCTAACTTGCTTTGTCGAACTAGATTGTAGGTTATTATTTTTATCATCGAATCTGTTAACGAATCGGTCGCTGTCTTGTGTAATGTTACTGCATAATACTTCGTTTTTAGCAGATATAACTTCGGCATTTAGAATACCGCTGCTTAAACCAGCAACGAGCAAATCATCAACAGATTTGGACTTGTTATTGTTAAGCAATCCTCGTTGCTCCATGCAATCATTGTCTTGTTCGGGATCGCTCACATTGCAGTACCAAGGCTTTTCGTTGCCCTCTTCACTTAGTACGTTGTTTAGGAAAACTTGCCTATTTGCCTTGATTTCATCGGACCCTTGTCTTTTTATTCCACGCAGTCTTTCCATTTTAGTGGTATAAGTTTTATATGGATCCCTATTGTTATCTACATCCTTCTTAGGCTTACCAATAAGCTGGTCTATTTTGAGAGACGCTCTCCTAATATCTTTAGCAATTTGATTGGCGGTCAGATCATTTCCATCGTTAACTTGATAGCTCATGCCGACGCATTCTTCAGCACTACTGCTGTTGGCTTGGTTATATCCTTTTTGTGAATTATCGTAGTATTTATTACTCTTCCTCCCCGAATACTTCCTTGATCTTCTAAAGACGTCTCGCCTAACAAAAGCCTGTTTATTTTTAATAAATGTTCCTTTGCTGCCCATGCTGGCATTGTTTCCTTCTTCACTGGAACTGGTGTTACCATAGATCACGTCATTCTTAGGCAACTGGAAGCTCTTGCTCAGTCGCGTATTCTTCTGAAATACTGGCGGTGAGTTCCTCTCGCGGTAACTGGAGCTTCTCACAAAATTATTCTGGAACCTTGAATCAGTGCTCTCCAGGCTTTGGAATTCCGGGTCGGTTTCTATGTTGGTTTGTTCGCTGGTGAATCCTAAAAGCTGTTGGCAGTTGCTGCAATAGGATTTCCTCGACTTGAGTTTAGCAATTTCTTCTTGTTGCGACTTAATGATTTTCTCCTTGTGGTTTAAGGCTATGTGTACTTGCTTCTGTTCTCTAGTGAGGCGGGATTCGAGGAGAACCAAAGATCGTAGGACTAGTGCCAGTTGGTCCTGTCGTAATCTTCGTTCTTGGATGGCTCGCTTGTCACGTGCAGCCAGGGCCTGTCCGGCCTCTACCAACTGGTGTCTTTGCTTGAGGACGGACTCCGACTGTTGCTGGAGAGCATTCCTGACTGCATCCAGCTCTCGTCGCAGCTCCATCGCCTCGGAGCTGCTATCCATCTGCAATTAAGAGAGAATCGAGGTTAGTTCTTGCTATCATGTTAAAGTCAAAAGATATTTATCTAGATATAGTAGGTACGGAAAAAGGTCGCCTGAATTTCTGGAAATAAATATTTTTTAACATAATTGCTTCGGCTTTAAATTTGCCTACGAATATAAACCATAAATCGATGACACAAAGTTCAATCTTACACGAGTACATGTGTGCGTGTTGTTAAAATCAAGCTTTAACATCTACATAATTCCATTAATAATTTAGAGAAACCGAGTTTATTGAACAATTAAAGATAAAATTATTATTCTTTCTTATAAATAAACTTTACTATTATTAAAAAAAAATTACCATAAGTAATACTGAATTAATATTTTGTCAAACCTAGTTATAATTGATAAAACAATTGTAAACTTAAATGTGCAATACGAAATATTTTATCTTAGAGCTGTTTAGGATTAACCTAATACACCTAATACAACAACCAAATATGTTTTGTAATATAAAAATACCTAAATACTTATTTTTGTTTTCCAGCTTAAGTATATTTGTAATGTGATATGTAATAAATAATAAACATTTTGAATTTTAATTTGCATAATAAAAACTTTCTACGAAAATTATTTTCAACATGATCGGATCGGATGTACCGTTTTTGAGTTAGTGCCGAAAAACTGCGCTTCTCAACAAAAGGACGTAAGTGCCATTTGGAACCCTACACTGAACATGGTCCGACATGCTCTTCCCCAGTTTTTTCTAATCTAATGGTGACTCGTACTTTCAGAGCTGACATGTCTTCCGATTTTACGTAAACCCAAATAAAACCTAATAAATTGACCACATGAGGGCTCTTTTACACGTTGGTAATCTGGAATGAATCTACGAGTACTAGCGCTTTGGACAAGCCAACATTACGAAGAAGGAACTAGAAGGAAAGACGTTTGTGTCGCAAGCATATTAATGAAATGTCATCGGATAAAGACCGTCAGTTACAACAGGCGGCGTGATTGTTCAAATGTCAAGAACGAACCGTACGTACGTTTTTCGACAGCAGGAAATAAGAAAAGACTTGACGTTTCAAGAGTCATATACGTTCAGTGCCCAGATCCCAAATCGGGTCTATTTAATAATAAAAAGGAGGAGGTATGTACTAAATAATAAGGTTCCGTTGAGCTCCCTTCGGGCGCGGAACCCTAAAAATCATGGAAATTGGACTTGATATAGGGGGCGAGAAACATTATCACGCGGAGCTAAATTTGTATGAAACATTTTTGACAGCTTCGCGGTTCTTGAATATAAGAATAAATAATTAATAAATGCATTACATCAAGGGACATCTCACACAAATTGATCTGGTCCCAAACTAAGCTCTTGGCTTGTACTATGGTTATTAGACAACGATAAACGTAACATATAAAGAAATACTTAAATACATAGAAAACATCCAAGTCTCAGAAATAAATACTCGTGCTCGTCACAGAAATATTTGCCCATACCGGGAAGCGAACCCGGGACCGTTAGCTTCGTAGGCAGGGTCACTACCAACTAGGCTATCGCGTCGTCAAAGAAGACACCTCTTAAAGGGTCAGTTTCATTGCGCGATAACCCACAAACTTTTCGTGATACATTGTGTCGCCGCAATAGCTCTAGGTTCGAAAATGTTAAAAAAACCGTCAATGGATACCGACCAATGAAATAGTAAACTGAGCCTTAAACAAGGGCGAAGTCCACACGTGTGCCGACGGCCAAAGTCTGTCAAGTTGCCGCCGAAGCGGAAATAACGCTGATACTACAAGTTCACGAGTTCACCGTGTCCAACGCGTTTTGTACCGACGTTCATGCTACATTATTATTATGATGATAACAAAACACGAGCCCAGCGAATGTTGGCATCGCATTTAGGATTGTAGTCTTGAGAATGCAAATTTCTCTGGGTCACAGATCCCAAGGGTGTATTCGTTTGCCTTCTCTCTCTATGCCATAAAAAAAGCGTATTTCTATACTGTCGTCGTCGTCATCGTTTCTATACGTATATTAAAAAGTCGAAACTTCGAAAGCATGAATATCTACATAGCCATCGCGTCAAATACATGTATTGTTAGTGGCATATCGGTGATATCGGCGTGGAGATATTTCTGGCATCTAGGGAAACGCGTATATATTTATGCCTTTGACTGTACCTAAGATTTTATTTATCCAGGCATTTTATTAGGCGGCCACTTGGGTTCGAAACTTCGAACTTCCTCACCTCAAGGCACTGGGCCGCAGATGCTTTGGCTAACTCAAACTGAGGGATCGATGATTAATTTTTGATGTTTAACTGAACTTCACTCTCCGTGCCTGCAATGTTGTGGCGACGGAAGTCTAGTTCATTGACCCAAGATAAAGATGTTAATTAGCGATAGTGAGTGAACAAGGCGGAAGGCCGCAAAGTTTCATGTCAATCGATCGATTCGCAGCGATTTTATAAATGGTACTACGAACTTATGCTCGCGACGTCATCGCCGTATTAGTCGATTATGGCTTTTCCGTCGGGTACTATTCGATTTTCAGGTATAAAATTACCCTATCCAACCCCTGTAAACAAGGTACCAAATTTCACATCGATCGGTGAATCGTTGAGACTGAACCAACAAAAGACAACTTAATCGTGTATTGATTTATAGCTGACGTAAAAAATCATATTCATAACATCTATAACAGAAATGAAGTCATTGAACTTTTTGAAGCAAAAGAAAGTGAATGCTATCGTTTACTGACTCCTACATCGCGTCTAGTTTGGGCTGGGGACAAAAAAGTTATACAAACAAACGCCTCCACTAGTATTGTAAAATCGAAAGTGTTTTCTAATCGTTTGCTGTGTGATTTGCTAATATAGTTCACAGCAGAGTTTCGTTACTTTATGTTCTTCTTGGATATGTCAAAAAATTCGTTTTGGTCTAGTGACTTAAAGAGTATCTAGACCGAACATGTACCAATGAGTTTTCTAAATATGTTACCTGCGCTTCTACTCTAGGCGGTAAAATCTAAATCGTATTTGACCTGTTACAGTTTTGATTCTAAGCCTGCCGCCAATACTGTCAAGAAAATAAGAGCTCAAAATGCTAACAATACGATAACAGATCGAAAACGATATTGTATTTACTGTGTTGAACAGAGCCCCTGATGCTCTTACGGCGAAGGAAAAACACCGTGAGCAAATCTGCACATTCAAACAGCTGAGTGTGTAAGAAGGTAATTGCGCAAAAGACCCTAAAGGGTCCGAAAAGGGCGCATCTGGAAAATAAGAAGTTAAGATACTTGACTCCTAAACTAGTGTAGCCTCCTAAATGTCTTAATTCTGTGTTTGTTTCGAGTTTGACGGATAAAGTGTTGTTATTGTGCATTTGCAGTCATAATTACTTGTTGCTTTTAGTGCAAAAAAAAAAAATGTCGATGACCCTCGGAGCCCACTTACCATCAAATGGCCTGTGTGCATCTTTACTGTTCAGGGATTCGTAAGACAGCACTGAAGGTAATTGGGATAGACCAAAAAACGTAACACGGTTTTTACATTCTAATTCGAAAGAATACGTAATTTTTAGGGACCAATTTCTTTAATTTTGTATTTGATCCTATGGTTTCGTTATAATATCTAGCAGACATTTTATGGATGACATGATTATTTTACATTTGGGTTGGCTTTTTCTGGTAAATTACAACAATTAAATGATACCTAATGATCAAAAGTAATTGAAATAATGTATTTAAAACGTACAATTTCAAGCGATTTTCGCCTAACCCTAAACGAAAGGCAAACAAAGGCTAAATATCTTTTTTGTCGAAATACATACATATTTCACATGCAGAAAAAACCCTATTCCTCGAAATGGTTTTCGATTTAGAGTACCTAATTATTGTAAAAATATGAACAATCCCAATTACCACCCAGTTTAGTTAAATAGAGGAACGACCTAATTCTATAAATCTGCTTAATCAAATGTACACTCTATCACCAAGAGTAAATGTAGCAATTAGCGTGTAAATGTCGGAATGCGCACGCGTCGGTTCCTCCTCGGAACCGGTTGCGAAAGCGTTCAAGGCTGAGCTTTCTTCAATGAGCTTTTACGTTTTTTATTCGCTAATTGCGCTGTCTATGGTGGAAGAGCGAATTCTCATGCTTACAAGCATAACATACGTTTAGTATATGCACTTGCTAGGGACGTAGACGTGAACTGTTTTATTGTTATTCCCTCGAGAACTGTGTAATTATCCGAGAAAGTATCCATACTCATTCGCATACCGAATTTTATCAGAATCGGTTCAACAATTGACTACTAATATTTCTGATAAAACTAAATCTTTACTCGCTTTGCAATAGTTTGAGTATTTTTTAGGGTTCAAACAAACTATAGTCTCTCTATGTCCGCATTTCTGTCTGCGTAGACGTAGTACTCTACAAAGCAGTAATTTGGTATAGTTATACAACTAAATTACGCCGACAAAGTAGTGAATGGAAATCTTAAATACAGGGTGTTAGGCAGAAGGTTGGACAAACTTCAGGGACTAACTCTGTAGGTCATAGGTACTCATCAACTTTTATTATGGGACCAACATCCAAAATTGCGAAAAAAAAACAGCTTTTCCAAACAAACTTTGAGATCTAAACAGCCGAAATGTATGGAACAGGTGTTTTTTTTTTCGCAATTTGGATGTTGGTCCCATAATAAAAGTTGATGAGTATGAACCTCAGAGTTAGTCCCTGAAGTTTGTCCAACCTTCTGCCTAACACCCTGTATAAAGTTAGGTCTAACATACAAAGGCTTTTTCACATTTTGACGTCAAGTATGGTATCATTGGATAGATTTGGGTGACCGGCGTTTAGGAGATTTATTTTCAAGTGTCAGAAAGAGAAAGAGCTAAATTTATCTGTCAAATATGCATTACTTGTCGATTGTCTAATAGGCGGTAGCAATACTTAAGTAATCGTCAAACACACAACAGAATGCCATCTTATTCGACTGTTAGATCACAAATATTGTACTTAGTCCAAGCCTAGTACTTAAGTTTGGGACTAAATCAATTTAAGCAAAACCCACAAGCATGACCCACATACAAGTAATTTCCGTTTAAAAATTTCCACGTTTAACTGTAATTTGGTTTAAGAAAGCTCGTGGGAGCGTGGCTATTTATCCCATTGTGATGCAACTGAGTTGTCGGTCACAAGAGGTAGAGGGCAGCACGACATACATATAATAATAGCCGAGAGAGTCAACACTCTTACATACCGCAAAGCAAAACAAATGCCTAAAGACCGAGAAACGTAATAAAAAGGTTGCTGGGGCGTGTAATTACTATTTAATTTAAAGTACCTATACAGCATTGGGCAAAAGATGGCGCTCACAATTTTAATACTTCAAAAATAGCTGTTTTGGCTTGTCTGTCAACATGCCATTGGTATCTAGTTTATCTCACTTAACCCAATCTCTGAGTGTCTGGCTGATAAACAATCCAACAAATTTGAAAACGTTATCTTTATGAGTACAGCAACGCGTTGCACAATGGATACGATTGTGAGAAGTATGCCAAGAAAACCACCCAGAGGGCAGTGTCGGTAACCCTACCTGTCGAGTACTAGTAAACTACAGGAGCTGTGAGAAGACAGAAAGACTTACATTAAAAGTAGTCAATTAACCCTGTGCATGTCAAAATAATAATAATAAACCGGTCAAGTGCGAGCACGACTCGGGCACCAAGGGTTCCGTTCCGGCACACAGTAGGTATTATTATATTCCAATTTGAATTCAATTTCAAATCGAATCGGCACCCAGCTTAAACTTCACCATTTCTTAGTATTTATTCAAGTTTATTACTAGGATAGAAGTACCGGTTTTAGCCATCTTTACACCGTTTTTGGCCACTAGAAACTTTAACTTATATCTAAGGCATTATTAAAATTACAAACATATTTTCATATTTCATCTTTAAATTAATCTTCAGTCTTATTATTAACTATTTATGACGATTATTTTTAATTTTACAGTATTTTTGATGCTCATTTCAACCATGAATGGCTACAAACGGTACTACTACCCATACCAAATATAATCATATAATTAAACCAAATTCGACTTGAGAATCACCAACAACTTTTAAAAGTCGTTGTTAATTCTGTAAACACATTTTGCACAATCAGGCTAAGATGTTTTACAGTGTATTAGTGACAGGTTGCAACTGTTGCAAGCCCATCGCCTACCCATTAGGTATTCCCTTAGTCGCTTCGTCTTACGACTCAAGACATCGAACATGGAGTGGCGATATTCTAATCCGGCAACTACAGTTTTGATGCCGATGACGTCAAAATTTCGAAATTTTACACAATTGATGCGCTGCTTTTATTTGGCACGTGTTTAGGTATGTATTAATCGGTACAAATAAAAGAATGTTATAAAGAAGCGGTAAAATGATTATAGTTCAATAAAAACAGCTTAATCGCAATCAAAATTAGAATCACGCAGCATTTATTTTTTCACCACTCATTACTAAAAATAGCAAATTAAGACAATTTTCTTTTACGATTATCAATGCCATAATTGTATTTACGACTATTTAATCGTGTTCATTTTTATTACAACAAAAACACAGTTTTGAGATTATAATTTTACTCAATGATTTTTGCCACTATCCTTCTCAATCATATAGTTTCATTTACGTTTTAGGTATGAAGTAGGTATTTATTTTCTACGCGTCAATTGATTAATTAAGTAGTTTTTACATGTTTAGGTGAAGGTGAAGGGCTTTTTTTTACGACTAATTGTGAATAATTTCAATAAAACCATTTGGAATCAACTCTATGTAGCGTGACGTCACTTTTGAGTCATAGACATGAAAGTACGGGCCCTGCACATGAGTATTCTGAAAGAAAAATAAACCCGTTATCTATAAGGTACGGTTAGACCTTAAGCCGGACGGACGGATAGCGCAGGCATATTAATAGGGAACCCTAAAACTAGGATAGCGCCTATATTGAATTAAATATAATTAAGCTACATACGCCCAAATGGTAATGGAATTGGAATTAGGTCATTCAGCTTTTACATTAAGTGAGTTGATATAGAAGCCAATTTATATATGCCAAAACTAATATCGTAGGCATTTTGGGAACGTTTTATTATAATCGATATTGGGCCAAACAACTTTCTCGGAAGCCATAAATAGCATCATAAAAAAGAAGCTAATGCTTAATGACTTAAGATCGTGATTCGCGACGGTATGGAAAGTGTTTATTATATCGCTTCGATTTCGATTCAAAACTATTATAGCCTAAAACCATTGGTTACGTCATCGGTATCAAAATACTAATCCGCACCTTATAGTTTTAAATCAACGTTATAGCGAGCGATCTCTTCAGCCCACCGATTTCCCCCAATCCTTGCCTGTGCTACTCTTTATTCTAAGCGTGCACTTACACCATTACACGCAAAAATGCACAGTCAAGGGCATATGAAGGGTCCACGGAAAGAACATGTCTAGTCACATTAGTAACTTTTTGAGATATCGCGATTTGAAAGTTAGGAACCATGTCATTTTGTACGTAATTTTCGTGTAGAGGTTTTTTTAAGAGTGAAAAAATACAAGTTATGTGACGATTTATATCTGAAACTGAGTGGTAGGTAATAGTTCATTTCGTCCTCTACATTTCGGGATTAAAAACTAATTTTCAAAATAAAGTGACTAGACATGTTCTTTCCGTGGGCCCTTCATATATATGTATACGTTACAAGATGTCAAAAATATCTATATACCTTTATGGCACTGGCATTAAGGTCCGTGTATAGATATATTTGATGCGATGTCTGTATATATATTCATATAACATGATGGACGTTAAACATTCATATTATATTTTAAGGATCATTAGAGAGCAACATTGCTTGACATTTAGATAGTACTGGATCAAAACAATTGCGTAATAAATAATACAGTACCTTATTGAACGAACTTTATAAGCAAAATTTTCTCAGCGGGGCATTGTTGAATACCAATATAATTTGAACCGCCACGACTTTAAACTTTCGTTTTTACTAAACAGAGTTAATCTGGTCTTATTATATCATTGCAAGCTGATTAAGACAAGGTTTACATAATTTTAATCCCTCTTTTGTTTGTGTTTAAACCGGATGACTTTCAACCTTTTGTCGAAGTTAAGCTCGGTAATGTTTTGTACTGAGATTAAATTAATCATAATAAATAGATATTATTATACAACTGTTATGAAACTGTAGGCAAGTTGATTTTTATACAGAGTTACAAATGTTACAATATATAACAGTGGCGTCATAATTCCAATGAACAACTTACTTCTTACTTCGTCTAACTCATTTATTACGGTAACCTGTACGGTACACCTGTTATTAGTAAAAACTATTTAAAGCCAAACCCAAGAATAGGTTGTAAAATAATCAAGCAGCTCTTCTACAAAACCTAGTATACAATTTAACTAAATTGTACGGTTGTCGATACAAAGGGCTGTCAATAATGACTTGTGCACTGGTTCACTTTGTAAGGACAGTTCGTCTCGCGGATATGTTCGCTTGCCGAAATTGGTATCTGTCATTGGACAATGGACAAGACACAAGCGTAAACTGTTGCCGCCTTGTAGCAAATGAAGTAAGTACCATTCAAAACAACGAACCTTGCCTACACTGACATCTATCGCAAAAGTGCACGTTGCTACATATGTAATTGAAACAGCCTAAGTGCAACAAACCCATCCGACCCGGTAGCAGAAACGGGAAATAGTGACACCGCCTTATATTAAATCAATTACAAAAACTTCAAACGGTAACGGTTATTTGGTTTCATGTTTGAAAAACGGCGGGAGGAATCCTAACCAACGGGATTTTTTTACGTACGATAAGTTAGCACTTTATGACGAGATTAAATAATGGTAAATGATAGTGACAATGAGGTTGACGATCAAGCATGGACTCGGAAACTGTCGAAAGATGACCGATGGAAAAATGTCCGAGTTGACACTGACGAAATCACTAACCGCCAAAAATAAGAAGAAAATCGAGCATCGAATTATAAATTCGGCAGAAGCCGTCAGTTTGCAGACCATGTATAAAAATTATTTAACAGTACGACGAGAAGAGATAAACGACTTTAAGGGCGCCGCACGTTAAGGCCACTAGTCACCGGTCAGTATGCCCCGTTGCTATACAAAGTGTATGAAAAACGCGTGCGTAACTTGTGGCGGCCACTAGTCGTTCTTTTGTGGCTCGCCACTAGTGCAATAGAGGCTCAATGTGCGGATTGTGCGGCCGCCCTAACACTAGCTTTTTATACGCGCCTCTGGAATGATTTTCATAAGCTCACATTCCGTGACTTTAGTTTAACCACATCTGTTGATAACGATTCATTTCACGCCGTTAGCAAGAATGCCTCGCGGTGCACCCGTTGATCGAAGCTTATAAAATCCATAACCCGTGCAAAAACAAAAGGTCACACGCGGCCGAGCGTGGAACGTAACGTCGTTATTTTGCCAGGCGGCGCGTGCCGTGTTTTTGTAATTTAAAGGGCAAACGACCCTTGTAAAAGCGTTAGGAATAAAATCAGAACAATAACATAAGCATAGGAGTTATTTCCTCTTCAGCCCGATAACGAACTACACAGGTTCTTTCCGATTTAAAAACACCAAAATTAAGCCTTCACTCCACATACTCTTTGTATAAAATATACATATATCAGCACTTCAGCAGACAGCAGGACATAGTTAGAAAAATATATTTATTAAGGTAGCTTCCTTCACATTACAGACAACAAATTAATATAACTTAAGTCAAAGGGCTCGTAGGTCGAAATTGCAATATTATAGTTTCCAGACACGGTGGTTAAGCGTAAAATTTATAATAGTCATTGTTATGTTGGTAGCCCGCACGTGCCTGTTTTTGCTGATTACTGTAGGGGCGCGTAAAATGATAAATGAGTAGGTAGTTTCTGCTGCCAGTGAGCCGTAGTAGGATATTTCGAAATGTTGATCTCACTTCAATAGTGTAGCTGGTAGTTTTTATCATTATGTTAAAAAATATACTGCAATAGATTTATGTTCAACTGTAATTGTGTGATTTATAAAAGGAGTAAAAAAATACTATGATCAACATTCCGGAATTAACTTGTATACAGGGGAAATGTGATCAAAATATCGAAATTAAATTGTATACATTTGCATTGCCGTGTTCGGTTATTCGGTACATTTATCGTCAGTTCAGTGTCTTTTCTCGACTGTTTTATTTTCCGAATTGTCATGAATGTGTACATTCTTTTTGTACCTACCCAGTACCCTTTCAAGAGGTTAGGTTTGTTTTTATTTGATATTTAGAAAATTAAACAGATCATTTTGTTTTAATACTAATTTAAATAACAATAAATATTTGTTTTGATGGCATGGAAGTTGTTGATACTCGTATGATAACCAGTCCGCGTTTGTCTATATTGATTCCACAAATCTTAACAGATTCAAAGTCTTTATTCTTTTAAAATTCGCTGTAAGTAGGTAATAAAACTGCCTAGCTAACTTCACCTTAAGTCATGGCAAATGGTTTCAGATCCGGGGCACAGATCTGGGGAGCATGGCGGTTGGCGGTTGGCCCATCATGGGTTACACAAGCCTTCACGGTGCGAAACACAAGATTGAGAAACTAACATACATGCTCAATATGCTCATGCTTGTATTACAACGATTGAATCAGTGTAAAGACAATATAATAAAAATTGCGGGTCCATGGGACAACAAAATGAAGTAAGAAACTAGTTAACAGTTAATGATTTTTTTTCAGCATCAATAAAAGCTATTTCTTGTAACAAACTGTGAGAAAAAATATTTTTTAAGTAGCTATAAAAACTACCAAGATATGAGTCAACAAATATTTGTTCCTATCTCTTTCAAGCAAAACAGAATTTAACACGGAGTTTATATGGCCAACCTGTTACATGACGTCACAGTGAATATTGGATGTACCATTTTACAGTAACTATTGCACTTGCGTTTTTATTTCATAAGTTCATATATAGCTATGTTTACGAGACCAACTCATTCTCTGTTTTCATAAAATATATACCTATCGTAGTTACATTTGTCCTCTATGTTTTCCAATTTGCGTCCAAAATGTATCTAAATTCAGTGTGTTACATTTAATAAAATACGCTTAGAAATCTTTACAAACTTTCACACTTACAATATCAATGATTTACTGAAACAAAATGGCGGAGGAAAAATGGCGTCCACGCAAGTCAACGACCCTTTACGCAGATAACTCCGCACTGACCGTATCCATTTACTTAACTTGCTTCATTCAAGTCACTGTCAAATCAACTTGAATAGTCTGAATGACAAAGTTGCTGTCGCTTGAACTGCGGTGTTATTCTCCTATACAAAGCAGAGTTCGTTTCAGAGTTATGTCATAACCGCTTAGTTTGAACCTCGAATGAGGTAGTTCTGGGTAGCAACTCGTAAATCGCTAAATCGCGAATTATTCCTACTAAATTTAAAGAAGAATCACTTAAATGAGTTCATACTTTGTCTATACGTTATGTTTTCACCGCTAAACGCTAAACCGAAAATCTTTTTCTTACCTGGATGCTGGAATTTAAATAGTTATCTACAGAATAGCGATAATCGAGTTCTACGTTGACAAAGTCTCGGGTAAAAACTAGTTATCTATACGACATACAACTCAACTTAAAAGCATGTGTCAAATCATAAAATGGCTAGAAATGGTGTAATTTACCAAATGCCTGCGCGGGTTGGGAAACTGTTCTTATTGCGTAAAGCTTCGTATACACGCAAAGTTAAATAACAACTCTTTTTGCCATTGCTACACTTAATGCCCAAGGCATCGAGGAAATGACGCGTTTTAAGGTGCGGTAGTCAAACGGGGAACCTCTATTGTTTCGGAACAGGCTTGTACACCAGGAGGTCCAATGAAAGCCCCGGGTACGTGAAGCTTTTTGGTTATTATGTTCCCCAATACTAATAAAACAAAACTTTTGTTTAACGACTCATCAAACAACAAATAGTGGTCAAATTAATCTTAATAAATAGATAGATACGAAAATATATTTCTATTTCATTCTGTCTGTATCTAAGTCAATAGTAATTTTACGAGTAAACACGGAACTAAAGAGGGATAAAACCTATGTGTTTTATACAGTGGCACAAACGCTTGTTGGCACTAATGTTCTAGGGAACTTCGCTCACTTTCCAATTTCCCAAGTTACTAAGTGACCGAACGGTATAATGGTATTACCGCCTGTTGGATACCTGTAATTGAATACCTGTAATTGAATTATACTGTTCCGTGTTTTCTAATGATTTTCAAACAATAAAGTGTTATTGTTTTGTGTGAGATATTAAATTAATTAAATGAAACTGATTTTAATCTGACTTTAAAGGTAGTTTACCAGATCAAGGAGATGGTAGAGGAAAAGAACCAGTACTAGCCCGTAGCTAGATAAAATAGACTTTTACAGTTATACTCAAACTTAAGGATGCGGGTAGTACAAAAGTAAATACCAAGTAAAATTTGTATAATTACTAAGTATACCAGTAAATTATAATAATAACTGACGGAAACCGCCCGCATTATCTTCTAGAAATAAAATGCTCGACAATGAGGGTACACTGATAAGCCGGCATGGAGGCAAGTCGTTAAGAACAAAGTTATTAATATGCTTAGTGCCAGTGACACTAAGGTGTGCCCAAGTAACCAACTGTTTTCTGTTTGAGGCAGCAAATGCGTTTAACGACGCAAAATTACACTACGGTAACGTGTAGGTATGCATTACTACGTTGAAAATATTATTTAAAATCGGCTGTACAGTGTAAATTTACCGAAACCGGCCGTGACCAGCACAGCACCGACCAGGACATAGCGAGACAAGACGAGAGCGAGGGAAACAAGATAGGAGCTTTTATCCTGTCTCGGGGTGTCTCGGTGATTGTGTAAAGCTGGCATAAGGTTTCATACTTTAAAATGAGGAATTCAGAGTTTTGGCATGCGTATCTAAACCCGATGGCAATGATTGTAGTGAAAGAGCTGGTCTGACGATACAGTTAGTAGCAAGAGCATCACAGCTGAATCACGTAGATCGAGTTTGGACTACGAGTATGTCTCGATTAGCAGCTAATGAACACACATGACATGACATTTTAAAAAAATCGGTTAACAAACAAAGTAAGGCCCCCATAAGGGGCCAATCTTTGGATTTGGATGCGTTTTAGTATTCAAAATTTATTACGAACTAGCAACTCTGTTCCCGTTAAACGGGTAAATCAAGTTGTGTTCCCTAGGGAACTTTCAAATTTCCCGGTTTAAAAAGTATCCTGTTTTAATCCAGTATGTAAACTTTATCATAATTGACGGAATCTAGAACTAACAGTTACTGTTCACATGTAAAGTGTAAATATACGTTTTGTATCATGTTATTCTGTTAATAATAATATTGTTAAAAATACGTTCTGATTTATTAGGAATGATAACATGGTGTAACAATAACTATTAGGATATAAGAATTGTATATGACTTGGAATCGGTTACTTCCGGCAAAAATGGCGCCAATTTATAACTGGCAAGACGGAGGTATCTGATCCTTCTTGTAACCGATAAGCCCAGACAGTCATTCTAGTTCCTGCCTCTAAGGTGTTCGGTTGTAGGATTAAAAGTACTGAGGCTTATCTACTTAAATCGGAATATACAAAAAAATATGTTATCTCATCTCTTATAGATACTGTTCGTTTTACTAATCCTTCGTTATCCTGATTTTGGTTTACAAGTACGTGGACTACCTGCGTGCTCGATATTGGATGGCCATTTTTTACTCTTGCGTCTATCGGCACGTACCTACCATTTGCTAGTACGAATAATTAAATTATTAAATGCGCTCTTTGCACGCCCATAATGATAATCTACTTAAGAACGCCTTAAAAACAAGTGAACGTGTTTATAAACGGTTTTACTATCAGCTTTCATCTCTTGTTTTCCTTATGGCTTGCGCATGAGCCAGATCAAGATAAGGTAAAACCGACAGTACAGTGGCCCTAGAGAAGATGCGTAACGCGAACGTTGGCGTTATAGAAAATGTATAAAATTGACCTCTAAGCTGCCAGACGGTCGCGTGGAGCGCTTATGTGTATGTCAATTCCATGCATTATAACAGTTTTAGAAAAGCGTTTGCGCTAACGTTAAGCATCTTATCTGTAGGCGTAGCTAAGATACAATATACGCTGCTGTTTCTGTTTTCTATCGGCTCAAAATGTATAAACATTTACATAGCCACAACGCGATTTAGCAGATTTCCGAAAATCGCTGGCCTCTGGGGTCCTATCGTAAAGATTATTTTTAAAGCTAACGTTAACGTTAGCGATATAATTTATTCTAAATTCAGGTAAAACCGGTTATATTCTTAGATGTATCATCATCATCATCATCATGTCAGCCGAAAGACGTCCACTGCTGGACATAGGCCTCCCCCAAGGCTTTCCACTCAGACCGATCTTGTGCTTTTCGCATCCACCGCGGTCCCGCGATTCTGACGAGGTCATCACTCCATCTTGTTGGAGGCCTACCTACAGCTCGTCTTCCGGTCCGCGGACGCCACTCCAGAACCTTCTGACCCCATCGGCCATCAGTCCTGCGAGCAATGTGCCCCGCCCATGCGTGTTGTATTGTATAGATGTATAGTAAGAATGATTTGACCATAAGTAATTGTTAATTGTCTTTTTAACTTTCTACCGAGCAATGCCAACGCTAACTGAGCACGATGCGTAAATAAATCTTTTACGCATTCGGTGCAAAAAGTGTGATAAGTATAAATAATTGGGATACCGGTAAGTAATTTGCCTTCATAACGATTGTTTTGTCAGAAACTTATTAGATTTACTTCTACGGCACTTTCATATCCGGATTTCATCGGCATACAAAATTCTCGATATATGAACACACATAATTCAATGCCCAAATATCAGCTTGGCTTGACTTTAAGTAACTATTGTTGGGCGAGTATATAAACAAGTCCAGGAAGTACCTACATTTTAACCTACTTTGAATTGACTTGGCATATGCGATTACGATAGCAAATTAACAATACAATAATATGGTACTATGATGTGACGATGGAGGCGGAAGGTATTGTAACTCCTTAATACCTAATATTTGATATTTCTCTTATTAGTGAGTTTATCATCAGATTTATTATTATTTCAGATTTGAATCAATTAAAAAAAAGAATTTGTGGGACATAGGTTACTGTAAAAAAAGTCAGTGTCCAAAGGAACAGCGATAAATGACTTTTATGCGGACGGAGAAAAGCCATCAGGGGTTCTATTCTGCTTGGTGAAGCCAAATTGCTTTGACAAATTATTGCATTATTTTTAACTCGGCAGCCATTACTGTCACGTAAATAATAGCTAAAGGTTTTACCGAGTAGAATACAACCTCGATAGGAACACAGTTTACCTTATAAGTAATCGCGCGGCAGCAGACACCAAAGGACAAAGAATTCGCAATCAGCACAAAATATTGTAACGCATACGATAATCGATAAGCGTCAAAAAAAAGCAATTCGTTGTCTTTGTTTACATTGAGAAGTTCCTTCGAAGTCGTTGGTATCATCCTTAGTACTTAGTGTGCTTGTTCCACGTTTGAGCGTCAACACCTCAACGTATCGATGTGAATTTTGGTACATAGGTCAGCCAGGGGACGGACTTAGGGGTACAGGTACAGTTTTATATCGGAATATCGGATACATACATACATACATAAACTCACGCCTTCGTCCCAGTGTGGGGTAGGCAGAGCCACAGAATTACATACAACTCAAAAAAAAGATGACGTTATACGAAAAATCACCCATGTTGGCATTCGGGTTAGGTTACATTGAATCAGTATAACAATGCAATTATCGTGTGTAAGAGCTAATAGGATGTTCAGATTTACCTATAATTAGATTCCGATTTATTGCTCAATGTAGTACCTATAGAGTCAGGCAGATGACAGTATCAAGAACTTAACTGTACTTAAGATCGACATTGAACTCTTTAGATTAGCCTTAATTACCAGCTGATAACGGTGCAAAAAAATACAATAAAAAAAAAGGTTTACTCAAAAATGTATTTTATAATAAGAACTAACAATCCAATGTTATATATTTTCACTAATATTATAAAGAGGAAAGGATTCTATTTTTGTATTGTTGTAACTAATACATTCAAAAACTACTGGACCGATTTCAAAAATGATTGATATAAAATGATTTCAAAATTGACGTTTTTCCAGCTTTCTAACGAGCTATTAAAACTAAAATGAGTTTTGTTAAAGATAGCTGGAAAAAATTGATCACAAAGGAAGCCACAAGGAAGTCACGTCCGAACATAACATAAAATTAACTAACTAAATCAATGAAAACTAACTGTTATACTCGTAAACACAAATAACAACATTAACTTATGTAAAAAGTTACAAAATTAAAACTAATAAACAATTAAAATTGAAATAAGCAGGATTTTTATAGTTCATTTTCAAAATGGCTACCTCCATTTCTTATTCTCACATAAGTTAATCTTCCTTGTGGCTTCCTTTGTGATCAATTTTTTCCAGCTATCTTTAACAAAACTCATTTTAGTTTTAATAGCTCGTTAGAAAGCTGGAAAAACGTCAATGTTTTATAAATGTGTAGGTAATCTGCACGCCAAATGTATTGGTAAATTTTTCTGTTTTCGTGTAATTTATGTTGGAGTTTGATAAAAAAACATGTATTTCTTAGTTTTCGGCCTCGCATTCTCAAACGTGTACAGATAATATTTTTTTTAATTTTGCATAGGAACAACAAATTCATCTTGTACAAAAGCAAATTAAAAATGTATGATTTAAATTTGGTATGTTTTTTAATTTTAATTTTTGAAGTTGCATTTGTAACTTTTGTTTCCGCCCGCTTCCTTTGTGATGATTATTTTTTCAGGTTTTTTTTAAATAATTTTCTACTTGTTATGCATTTTTGGAGAGCTAAGAAAACAGTTAAGTTTTTAAAATAATCTGCAAGCCAAGTTTCATAACGTTTTTTTTTGTTTTTAAGGCATTTTAGTGGAAAGCGATCGCAAAAAATATTGAAAAAAAATCGTTTTCCGTCTCGCTTTTTTAAATTTGGACCGATAATTATTGTTTTAATATTTAGAAATAACCAGTGTTTAATCGGTTTTGTAAATCAGAAGAAAAAAAAAGATTTAAATTGATGCTTTTTTTGTAATAAATTTTTCAAGTTGAATTTCCGACTAATTTAAAAAAAAACGAATAAACGCGATAACTCAAAAATGGTTCACTTTTGCATAATGCATATGGGGGTCAAAATTATCGCAAATAGTCACCCCTATCACCTCCTAACGGGAATAGGTCGACTTACCAATAACCCTGTATATAAAGACCTTCTTACGTTCTTATCCGTTTGTGTAATAAAATCATTGTATCATTTAGAGAATGCAATTTAACCTAAACGATACACTACGGAAAACACTACATCAGTCATTTTACTCTTAATACAATAAATTACAAGCTTGGCATTTAACACTTATAGGTGTTATAAATACTCATCGTTACGTCTCGCATGCGAACGACAACGCAGTTTAATATTACTCCGTGTTAATAATTATATAAATTAAGTCCTGGCTAGTTCTTCTGCTTAACTTAGTGACAATTCGGTGCCCTAGTATGTGTGCCTTGTTCTTGTGAGTGCGGATCGGTGAAACTTCGCGTCGTTCATGTGTTACAAGTGAAATATTAATTTAAATCATCACTAGTCAATATCAACGAGTGAATCGCCGGTCGCTACCGTATGAGTCACCGCCTGGGCCGCTTATCAGTTGCCCCGTCCCTCTTGCACTCCCATGCGCTTTGATTGCGCTAGCTTGCTCTTGCTTCGAATTTGCGAGCAGCGCGGGTAAGAATAGCTTTGCCACACGAATTAAGCAAAATGAGTGCCTGCAAGGTTTGTAATAGATCGGTGTCTGACTCCAGCGCTTTATTATGTTCACGTAAACCATGCTCTATTCGATATCACTATAAATGCGCAGGATTGCCTTCTAGTAAGAAGCTTTCACAGTGGATTTGTCCGAGTTGTGTCACTGATTTCTGTGGTGCATGCAATGGGAGCTTAACGGGTACAAAAAGTTCAGTATGCTCCGAGCCGACTTGTGTGGGTGCATTTCATCACTTATGCGTTAACCTGGATGTTAACCTGGCTACACCAGCAGGTTGGAAATGCCCGAATTGCATGGCAAAGCTACCGCGAGGCGATAATAGTGACACACCCGTAAAAGCCACTAATGACCCCGGCAAAAAAACAGTGCTGCCTGCGAAGACGCTTCAACAGTCTACGCCCCCCAACCCATTGGTTGCCTCCTCTAAGCCTCCCGGGCCGCTGCCCCCGCAGGCATCAGACATTGAAACTAAGTTTCACTCACTGATCATCAAGTGTAATGAGACTTTAAAACAAGAGCTAACACAGTTGATACGATCTGAGATAGGACTAGCGTTAACTTCGTTTCAGGAGCAGATAGCGCAAAATTTCGCCCTGTTGGAGTGTAAAGTTGGAAAAATCAACCAACTTGAAAGTGATCTGGCTGAGTCTAAAGCGCGTATAACGGAGCTCGAATCTCAGTATGATTCACATCAGCAGTGGCTTAGAATGAATAATTTGGAGATTTCGGGCATCCCTGAACTAAAAAACGAGTCTCTTACCAACGTAGTGCTTCGCGTTGCAGAGGGAGCTGGCGTGAGCTTGCGCGAGGCCGACATAGAATTTGCCAATCGAGTGAAGCCAGTCCAATCCACCGGTGGCCTCCCAAAGAACATCATCGTCAAGTTAAAGCAACGTAACCTGAAGGATAACATCATCGCTGGCATCCGCAAGCGTAGAGGAATCTCGTCCCATGACATCGGTATAAGCGGCGGCGTGGCGAGGAGAATCTATGTAAACGATCACTTAACGCCTAAAAATAAGAAACTTCTAAAAGAATGTAAGGAATTGTGTAAAACAAAAAACTTCAAATATTGTTGGGTAAAAAACTGCAATCTCTACGCTCGAAAAAACGACACGAGTCCTTTCATTCTAATAAAAACACAATTAGATCTCCAAAAAATTATATAAAATATCTATTTGTATTTAAATCTAAATCTTTCGTTTCCAACGCCTTAAATAGAGACATTACTCGTAAGTCTATAATTTTCCACTTTCTTGTATGTTACAGTATGTTACTTCACACACCTTCAAACCTAGCTTTTGCTTTTTGCATTGTACACACACATTCACTCACTACCAACACACTCACAAAAACTTCTTTAATTTACTTTAATAATCTTATTTACACTGCCGATTCTTTCCAAATTTTTAAAAACATTTTTATTAATGAGGCCTTCATTACCTTAAATATCTTACTGTCACATACTTGGCTCAATATATACGTTAATACTTTTTATGAATAATAGTCTAAGGGTTTATTATCAAAATACTCGCGGCCTTAGATCCAAAACTCATGATCTATATCGTAGTATTTCTAATTCAAGTTTTGATATCATTATTATCACTGAAAGTTGGTTGTGCGATAGCGTTCTGGACTCTGAATTATGTGACGATAGGTATGTAATTTTTAGACTCGACCGCGATAGATTGACGTCAGGTAAGGCTGATGGGGGCGGAGTCATGATTCTTGTTCTGCGGTCGCTTGGTGCGTTCTCAAGACCCGAATTTTCTGTCCCAGGCACTGAGTGCCTTTGGGTGACTGTGCCTTGTCGTTCATTGCATGGCTCTTCATTAAACTTAAACATAGCTGCAGTGTACGCCCCGCCTGGTAGAAACCTACCTACGGACATAACCAACATTATATCCTGCGTATCTTTAGCCACCACTGTTGATGGTGAAGCCCATTATCTGGTTGCCGGTGATTTCAATTTACCGTGCGTTAAATGGTCCAACATTGGCCCAATACACTTGCGAAAAGGTTCAGCTGAAACACAGGAAGCGGCATATAAACTGACTAACGAGTTTAACTATTTGGATCTTCACCAACATAACACCATTACTAACACCAGTGGAAACACTTTGGACCTTATTTACAGTAACTTTTCTCTTGACTCACAAAGATCGTCCAGTCCTTTGATTAAAGAAGATATTTACCATCCATCACTCGAACTCAAGGTTACTGACATCTTCTCTGTCCCGCTTATCGAAGCAAAAGTGCTTAAGTATTCCTTCCGAAAAGGTGATTATGACTCTATTTCTAGTTATTTGAACGCAACGAATTGGTTTGACCTCTTTACTGGTGTGACAATTGACGAAGATGTTCAGCTATTCTATGACGTAATTAATAAAGCTATCAGAAATTTTGTGCCACTAAAATATATTAATAACAACAAAAGTAGGTACCCTGCATGGTATAGTAGAGCGCTCATCAAAATTATTAAAGAAAAAGCTAAAGCCCATTCCAAGTGGAAGCTTTATCATAATCCACGTGATTATGCAGAGTTTTCCTTGTTGCGCAAACGACAAAAATTAAAAGAAAATGAATGTTATAAAAATTATGTTGTGAATATCCAAACTAGTATTAAGTCGGATCCCAGGCGCCTCTGGACTTTCGTTAAGGCTCGACGCAAGACGTCCACGTATCCTAGGTCTATTGAGCATGATGGTGTTATTTTCTCAGATGGTCCCGGCATTTGTGATGCATTTAGTAACTTTTTTGAATCTATGTTTCAATCTCCAGCTCCCTCTTATCCGGATGAACCTTTGGCACCGCCTTTTTGTGATGACGGAAGCATAATTAGCTCAATTCAAATTAGACCAGATACTGTCCTAAAGTGCATCAAAAGCTTAGATGTTAACGGTGGCGCTGGCAGTGACGGCTTACCGTCGTTTTTCGTTATACACTGCGCAAAAAGTCTCTGCATCCCTCTTAGTATATTGTACAATAAATCTTTGTCTTTAGGATTATTTCCCGATAAATGGAAGGAGGCACACATTTTACCAATACACAAAAAGGGCACCAAAACGAAAGTTTATAACTACCGGCCTATTTCGATTATAAATGTGTTTGCTAAGGTTTTTGAAAAGACGGTGCATGAGGTGATATACCCGGTCTTATCCAAAGGTATTCCTCCTCAACAGCATGGATTTTACAAGCGTCGTTCCACTACTTCCAATCTAGTAGAATTCATTAATTTTATTCTCCGCAAAATGGATCAGCGCAAGCAGGTTGACGTGATCTACACTGACTTTGAGAAGGCTTTTGATAGGGTGGATCACGTCATCCTGCTTCGCAAATTATATCGGTTAGGGCTAAGAGGTGATTTGTTCAGATGGATTAAGTCTTATATTTCCAATAGGCAACAAGCAGTTATTCTGGGAGGTTACAAATCCAACTTCATATCTATTCTATCAGGAGTTCCCCAAGGGTCAATTTTAGGCCCGCTACTGTATGGAGTTTACCTTTACGACATCTACACGGTTTTCTGCAGTTCTAAGTTTCTTTTATTCGCGGATGACAAAAAAATATTTATTGATATAAACATGATTGAGGACTGTTCAACGCTACAAAATGATCTTAATCGGTTATCGGAATACTACAAAGCTAACAGAATTAATATAAATAAATCTAAGTGTGTACAGATTTCTTTCACGCGTAGTCCTCATCCTATCCGTTTTGTGTATAGTATTGATGGGCATTCTTTGGAACGTGTCTCCTCTACTCGCGACTTGGGATTGATCCTCGACTCTAAGCTTACATTTGAGAAGCATGTTGAAAATGTAGTTAACCGTGCATACAGAAGCTTGGGTTTTGTCATGCGTGTATGTAAGCCATTCAGGGACGTCTCTTGTTTAAAAGTGGTTTATGCTGCTTACGTTCGTAGCACTCTAGAGTATGCCAGCACAATCTGGTCACCTCAATACATTACATATGTTGAAATGGTCGAACGTATTCAACGAATTTTTATTAGACATCTTAATTTTATATCAAGAGCGAGGAACCTCAGTTATGAGTCTGCCTGTAAGCGGTATGGCCTGCTTAGCTTACACGAGCGTCGGCAACTATCGGACATGAGTCTGCTGCATGACATTGCCAATGCCCGGTTAGACAATCCAGCGCTTACTGCGGAACTTACTTTTAATACGCCATTCTTTCGTACTCGTCACTCTAACAGTATTCTGTTTCACGTTCCTTTTGTCCACACCAAATACGCCCAAAATTCCCCCATGTTACGTTTAGCTAATTTATATAACAAAAAGTTTAACCATTTAGATCTATTTTTCCTGTCAAAAACATCTTTTAAATCAGCAGTTATTAATAGTTTCCGTTCGTGAGCCTCACACACACACACACACACACACACACACACACACACACACACACACACACACACACACACACACACACACACACACACACACACACACACACACACACATACCTGTACGTAGCTGTTACGATGTCTTTATTTACTTACAACTAAACTACTTGCATGTATATAATCTGTAGTTGTTGTTCTTGATGTATTGCTCATAGGTGGATGTCTGTAATTGGCACTGTTATCTTGTTAATTTACTGCTTTTATGAATTGTAATGTGCTGTTGATATCCTTAATAAATAAATAAATAAAAATAACACCCTTAGGGCATATACACTCGCGGACTAATAAAACGGGTCAGAGTGCGTTTTTCATACTAAAGAGGTTATTTCGAAGCCTTGGTTCCTCGCCAGGGAATGCTTTTAGTGAAATGTGATGATGAATACCTCGAGCATCGATACAAGACTTCCAGAGTGCCTAGGATACCCAACTGAATGAATATGCGGTTAACGCCGGAATAGTGTATGTTCAGAAAAACATCTAAAATGACAATAAAATGTAAGGAAATCCAAGTGCTGACCCAAACTCTCCCGCTGTGATGTTAACTGATTGTGCGATCAGTTAGGTATCTTAAGAACTTTCGACCTCCTCTATTGAACCTCGCAGTATCCACCATTAAAACTCACTCAAAACAACACCTGGCGATTAACCAAGGCTTCGAAATAGCCTCGTTTGTATGAAAAACGCACTCTGACCCGTATTATTTGTCTTTGAGGTAAAAGCATATCGTCTATGACCAGGGCCTTAATTCCCGACGGTAAAAACAATATCGTGTTTGATCTGTTATCGTATTGTCACCGTTTTGATAGCTCTTATTTACATGACAGTAATGGCGGATGACGTCACAACAATACCATAACAGATCAAAGACGATATGTTTTTACCGTCGGGAATAGAAGCCTTGTTATGATATTGTTTATAACTCGGCCGCCGTTACTGTCAATACAATTGTACAATTTTATTGACAATTGACCGTATCGAAAGCGTTCCATAAATCACAACTCAAAGAAACGCTGTAGAAAACTGTCTGGGAAATCTTGAAACAATGGCAAAAATTGTTCTTAGAAACAATCGATCGAATGATCTTTCAACGACGGCTACAGTACAAGAACATACGATCACGGCCCGCCGCCCGCCACTCTGATATTTCAAGATTACATCATCATAATTAAGCCTGTACTCCGGTGCACTATCGGAGTGTTCACCGGACACTTGTAGATACAAATATTATGAAAAAATAGGTCTGTACGTTAAAAAAATTCGAACGGAAACACGAACCTAGATTTTCCATATTCAAAAATCAAGGACTTTGTTTTAAGCTAGGTTTCCATTGCGAGCGGAACGGAGCCCGTACGGACTCTGTTTAGCATACAACGGTGCCTATAAAAGGTATGCTCGCGGTGGAAACACTCGAAGTCACCGTTGTATGTCAAACCGATACCGTACGAAGCCCGCCCGGAGCTAAAGTAAATTTTTTGACAGCCGTCGCGATATGGGTGCCGCCTCACAATCTCTTGGAACGAGACTTAAAAAAAACGCACAGATACAAAACTAAACCTTTTAATTACAACACCCCTTTTGCGTCGGGAGTTACATAGTGTGTTGGCCAATCTATACTTCTTAGCTTATTACTAATATTATAAATGCAAAAGTTTGGATGGTTGTTACTCGATCACGCCAGAACGGCTGAACGGATCTAGAAGAAATGTAGCACAGTTAAATTATAGTGTGAAACAGCACGATGGCTATTTTTTATCAAGGAAAACTGGACCGTTACCGAGGGAATAGCGATAAACGACTTTTTCGAGGACGGAGGCGCGACTCCTCTCATAATCTAGTTATGGATAGTATATTTAATATCACATAAAAGATACATCTTATAAACTAATAATATAACTAAACTAAATACAAATCAATTAAAACTAAATAAAAACTAGAAAAGTGAGGGCCCCCGTGGCAAAGTACCACAGATGCTGGCAGCATTTCCTCGTTGTATAGCAATGCTAATACGCTGTCCGAGGAAGCTGCCAGCTCTGTGGTCACCGGTTGTTTCAATTAGCCTTTTTGTCAAGTCTTTAAAAAGGCTAATGGCACCGGGTCCCCACGGACCAAGGGTCTCGACGCCAAAAGAAATGGATTAGGTACAGACAACCAATTTGATTCATAGGCCGCTATGGAACTATGTCAAAGTGACGTTTTAATTCAGTTGTTTGAAGTTTGTTACGATTTGAATCATTACGTCACTTTGAAATAGTTCCATAGTGGCCTACGATTCAAATTGGTTGACTGTATATAAAATAAATGACTGACTGATTGATCGATCAACTAAGATGGGATTTTTGCAAATTCAGCCACTAAGGGGTTATAATAGGGGAGAGTAGCAGGACCTCTTCTTGAGTCGCTGGTGTTTTTTATTATTAGCGGTGGTGATTACTTCCCATATACCCCACACGCAGTGGCTCCCTTTAAAAAAAACTAATTCTAGGCGTACGAAGTCCCGCGAGTTCGCTAGTTTGGTATAAAAGCTATAATTTATGCTATGTTTATGCTATGTCTGTCCAGTCAAGGACTTTCATTATTGGGCTGGTATGGAACCCTGTCATAAAGGCAGAGTCAAGCCACATAAAAGAAATTACACTAAAATTGATGATTATCGTTATACGACAGGGTTCCATAGTGGCACAACAATTAGACTCGTTGACTGTACATATAGGTTATATCTTATAGGATGGTTTGATAGCGCTAATTTAATATCCTTATCTAATGAATGAATGATAAGATAGCCGCTAACGTTTAATCGATAATAGCCATGATCCATCGTAATTTTATGAGAATATAAACCTTGACATGGAGTTTTCTTTGTTATTTTATTACTTCAAATGCTATGTTTCCTTACTTTTTTTATAAAAACCATCGGATGATTCGTTTAGCTTCGAGGGGACGAAGAATTCTATGGACACATGCCAAAAACGTTCCATACTTACTTAAATTTTTAGTTCTTTTTCGCGCAGTTATGGGCAATAGGGCAATATTGTTTTGTCGGTTTTAGAAAAGAGCTCTCGTATTTAGTCTAGATCGATAAAGGTCAAACAACCTTCATGGCACTCACGGCTCTCATACAAATTATGTCATGGTCATGGTTTTGGATCGAACTCAATGCGTAAGCGCCTTGGGCAATATTCATGAATCATGACTCATATGGACTTTGTAATAAAATATACACCGTACTTTTTTTTAAGTTTACTTCGGCATACTAGGAAAAAAGTGGTACATACATTTCAGATTTAGGAACGTAATAAACGCATCCATTACAGCTGCCTAATTTCCCAATAAAGGCCCAGGACCACTAACTCCTCAGCTCACTCACCCAAGTCACTTCCAATACTAGATGAACGATGTCATGCAATGATGAATGAATGATGAATATGATAATAAATGTAACAATCGGAGAAAACACAATTAAAACAATAACAATCGCAATAAACAATCGAGACATGCCAGCACGTTTACTAAGGGGCCTCTATTCAACACGATAAAAACCATATCATATTTCATCTGTTACCGTATTGTCACCGTTTTGATAGCTCTTATTTACTTTACAGTAATGGCGGATGACGTCAAAACAATACCGTAACAGGTCAAAAACAATATTGTTTTTACTGCCTAGCATAGAGGCGCAGGGCGGGGGACGGATGCAATATGGTGACGAAGGCACAGGATGGATAACACTTTTCTTAAATATGGTACTATGTGTGTATGAAAATAGATGCAGTTTTTGCCATACATATGTTTTATATCAAGAAAGTACTCTAGTACTTGCGTCTGAAGATGTTGAGTTCATTTTCCCTACATAAGTAGTGGACTATACAAGGAATAGACTGAAAATACCTAATAAAGAAAAAAAAAGTAGAATAGCGTCCAGGCGATAAATAAGTCAACCCTGACACCGCCCTCGCAGTTCAATTCAAAACGTATTCTTGAGTTTGACTGGTCCTACGACGATGCGAGGAAACGAGTACCTACAGTCAGCGATCCACTATTAATATTTGTGTCTCTTTTGTTGACACGGGATCTATATTTATTGTTTCGGCAAACCAGTGGAAAGAGTTTTCGCCGGCAGTGTGAACAGCCAGCGATCAACAATTAATGTTCGTGTCTCTGTTATTGACATGGGATCTATATCTTTTGTTCGTTTCTAGAGCGTGATAATAGCCGATAGTTGTGTGGGACAAGTGCCTTATCCTGGAATGACAGGTGTCAGGATTGTTTTCTTATCGGCCGGGCACTATAGTTATGATCATACATGATCCATAACGTTAACTTAGCGATTTCCGAAAATCGACAAATTGTATAGTATTGACGTAAGCTGCTGGCAGGTCGCGTTGACCGCTTATGTCAATTCCATACATTTCGAGTCAATAAAAAACGGAAACGTTACGGTACAGATAAAACGAGTGGTTTGTTTAAATATATCGATATATTTCATAACGGTTATGCTACATCTACGAAATGGAAATAACAACCAAACCATAATAACGTTATGAATTGTGCGTTGTTGCCGGTTTGTATTTTAAATGCCTTCAGCCCGATTTACAAAGACACTGGCAAGTACTGTCCAGTGGAGTGAAAAAATAGAAAGCGTTTCTATTTGCATCCACTGGCAACGCAACTTGACTCGCTACTGTCTGATCGGATTACACTACTGTACTGTCACTGTCCACTGTCCTTGATCAATGTAAATCGGGCTTTAAGTCAAAGAATCGTGCAAGGTGGCAAATGTGGCAATGCGTTCATTACCGCTATCGTACGAACCATCGAAACTAAGAGCCGTAAAATATTTATTTTTAAGGAGTTATTTATGTCGTTATGCACACCGCTATGGATTTGAGTTTTAGAACGTTACACCGCGAGAATATCGATATAATTATAATGTTATCGTTAAATAGCGCTAAGTGAAGGTCTGCAATACAAACAAGTACGAGTTGTGGGCAGCGAATGTTACGTTAAGAGGCCAACCATATATTGCCGCGCCCACACAAAATACTAAGGGATGGCTTTATGTGTTTCCGCGCGATGAACGTGAGATGAAGACAGTTTCGGCGCCCATTGATCAGACCGCCAAATTCAAGTAATTGCTACTATAACACCATAGTGTATTAGAATTGAGAAGATATACTCAACTATTAATAATAAGTATTAGATACTTCCATAAAACCCCCGGTAAATGGTGACCGTGTGGTGACCCCTTTCTCTGAGAGCTTCTCTCTTCTTTCTCTTAAACGGCTCGACCGATTTCCATGAAACCTAGCTTAGAACCACAGCTACAAAACCTGTTTTTTTGAAGCTTCAACCAAAATCAAGCAAAGAGGTGACATGTTTGAAAAATAGACTATTTCGAATCGTGTTTCAAATTTGTACAGTTTCAAGGAAAAATCAAGTTTAATATATCTGAATAGCAGACACATAGGCTTATCTTATGATAATTGCGATCCAGACCGCGAAACACTGCTGATTAGGCATTCGTGTATAAGTCCCAGAGACGTTCAGGGCAAAGGTCGGGATTACCATTTTAAACGACAACACTCATCGCTGCGCGCGCGCTGCATTGCTTCGACTTTCACCCGGACGCGGCCATATTGTTATGGTCGTTATGGTTAATGTTTATATGAAATTGAAAGTTAATGTTGAAATAATAAAATAAAGTGGTTGACTAAAATAAAGCGGGGACTCGCTCACCGAGGTTTCCGTAAGTTGTGATTAGTTTTTTTTTTGCCAGTTGAACGTCGCTTATGGCTTAAGGTTTAGGGTCTGTTACAAAGGGGTCGTAATATTTAAAAAAAAGATACTATACTAAATAATAATGTAATTGTGTCCTAATTTAGGGGTGTTACCCCCTTGGGGAAAAATTTACTAGGCGGGTGATGTGTCATTTTTGATGTATTTTAAAAAACAATACGTGGAAAATGACACTTCACTCGTCTAATAAAATTTCCTCCCTGCCCATACCAACCCCTGGGGGTAGGACTCCTAATTCTTGTTAGGACTCCGCAGATCCTCATTTCTAGTGCCAACATAAAGTTATAAATAAAGTTCCATTGATGTACATATTTTGCCTCTAAAATAAGCTATTTTTATTTACTATATTAGATATACGGCGGTTAATCTCTCACCCTTAGCGAGACGAGGTCCCTTGAAAAGACACGTTTGTCTTTCGTAAATTCTTTTTTCTCTTCATTGTACTGTATTTTTCTTTTTCTTTTTTTATCCATATATCAAGAAACGACACCCTAGTTCCACTACTCATCAATCACTAAGAAACATTATTCAAAACAAAGAATACCTAACAGAAAAACACGTCTATGGAATGGCAGTTGTAATTGTCTATTCATCGCTTACGTGCACATTAGGTATTCAGATGCGTCTCCAAAGCTTTTCGCTATAATAAATAATAATTACTATTATCCTAGGGACAATTACTAACAAATCAAAATACAACTAAGTATAGGCAATTACCGTGAAGCGTACACGTAATGTTAGTGAGATAATAATTGCATAATTTATATTCAATAACATTCATCTCATCAAATCAGGAACCTTGTATGACCATGTTTTTTCTTAATCCATCATTCTTTTTACATGGCATCCGCCGCGGAGACAATTTTGCCAATGTCAAGTGAGTCAGGGCACGAATTTACACATAACGTCGTTTTTAAGCTAATTTTTGAGTTATTAATGATTTTCAATATGTTGCATAGCTATAAAAAAATGGATACGTTATATTGAAAATGATAAGCGAGAAGTATGAATGAATAAAATAAGTTATATTCTATTACCCGAAACACTTTAAAAAAAAACATAATCCTTCACGTCAAAGATCTTGTTAGGCTCGTATCAAGTATCAAGCCGCTAATTCACAACAATCACAATGTTAGAAGTACCTAACCAAACTTTTATAACAAACAACACTTACCCTCTCGCAAGGCGGAGGCTGCACCGGTGAATCTATCTCCGTGTAGATACATAGCGTCGACTTTCTGGATAGAGAGTCGCTAGCAAGGCTGCTGGAACTGGACCCCGTAGAGAACTTCATTGTTTAGGTCACCTCGGACACAGTGTCGCCTGGCCACCACATCCCCTGGCGTAAACCCCAGCACAGTCCCCACAGACTGCTATAAACAGAGCTCTAGCTCTGTACTTCCTTAGACGTTTTGTCTATGGTATATATAATCTATACTCAGGTCCTTGGATGTTTTCCAGCCTCCAGAGCTTGGTCGATGACTAGTCTATCGTTTGGGCGATTGCGTAAGTGACAGCGTTTTCGAAAGTCAAAGGTCGCTTCCGTTGGAAGTGTTCCGATGGTCAACCTGCAAAGACAAAACGTTTTTGAGTTAAGTGGTTTTGGCCTTATTTTTTTTAAGTCAAGGGCATTGGTAATGTTGGTTGCATGTAACGATTGCACTCAGAGTCAGTTAATGACGATTAAGTCGATCTCTGCTGTTGATTAGCATACATACCTACATTTGGAAAAATGAGAGGAGTTGTAGAGTAAATGTATCAAAAATGTATCAGAGGCCGTATTTTTTTTGTTGACTTGCTAGTCAATTCGGATGTAGAAAAAGGGCTGAAACTTGAAGCACATGTAACTACACTCAAGAGCAATGAAAACGGGTCACTATCTATGGAAATTCAATACACAAAGTGACCCGCTTTCATTGCTCTTCACTTTATATGACAATACAATATAATGGTGTCTGTCGAAGATGGTAACAGGATCTTCGCTGCATGTAACGTAGACTCATCTAGTTTGGACTCGTTAGAGTGGTCTTCATAACCTATATAACTGTGCCCAGAACTATGTTTTGAATTGTTTTCTTATATGCTTTCTGATTTGAAAACGATCAACACCGTGTATGCCCAAAATTATTTGGGATATATTTCGTTATAGAACCAGGGGCCAAATATGGGATAAGCATATGAGGACTCGGGAAATCAAATAGTTGACAACAAAAGCCGTCCCAAACAATATGTTTTCTCAATTGTGTAATCTTGTCATAACATCATCAAATAGGAGCCAGTAGGTTAAAGTTCCTGGAGCACTATCGAAGGTGTCCAGTAAGTAGAGTGATTTTGAATTAGGTAACCAAAAAGTGTCCAGTAAGTAAGTATGGAAAATCCATAACATACCATAAATATTATTTGAATTTGGAACTATCTGTACAGACCTGTGACAGCCTTTGAAAAGACTAAAGAAGTAGCAAGATAAAGCCACATGAAATAAAAATTAATTCAGACCAGTATATTTTCTCAATAAAGATTTTCACAAAAACAACCATTCAATAAAAACACGCTTTATATTTAGTTTAAAGTTTCATATTTATATTACATTTTTAATTGATATGAAAAACTGAACTTTCTGCTCTACAGAGGTAGGCAGATTGATGCTATAACAAGGTCTTTTAAAAAAAATAAAGAAACGAGGTCAGTGTTGCCAGTATTTAAAACCCAGGTATGCTGCCAGGTAAAATAAGTTCAATCGTTCGGTCTTTTTTTGTAGACTTGTAGGAAAATATACGAAAAGTACATTAATTTATTAATTTGTAAATATGTTGAAATAAATTATTATGATCATTATACTTACCCAACAAAAAGCAACTGAACATTTTATTAAGATGGCATAATAGAAAATAGTCGTCCGCAGGAAAATTTGCGATTAAAAAAAAGTCACATCGAAGTAAAAGCGGGAATCTTGTGGCAATCTTTGTAAATTTTATTCGTGTTTCGTGAAGTACTTGCCGAAATGAGTTCAGAAGAGTCTGAAACTGACTTTATCCCTCCAAATTTAATAGCAGAGGCGGAATTAGCAATCAATAATCTCCTTCCGCCTAAGTCCAACGAAAGATACTTGAAGGCGTACGAACAATTCATAAGTTGGAGGAGAGAACAAAATATTAAAAGTTTGTCAGAGACTGTGTTTTTGGCTTATTTTAGCTACCTTCACAATGAAACCGTCTTCCTTATGCCCACGTATTCCATGCTTCGGTGTGTGTTACATAACAAAAATAATCTGAACTTAAGGAGTTACACCAATTTAACGGCGTGGTTAAAGAGACAGTCTGATGGCTACCAATGCAAGAAATCTAAGATATTTAGTAGCCTAAATATACAACAGTTTTTAAATGAGGCCCCGGATGACAAATATTTAGTGACCAAGGTAAATACTTTCGTTAATTAAGTCATATTACTATATGTAGCGATAGTTTTGTCCATTATCTTTAGTGACTATTCTTTCCAAGGGTAATTTCTTTGTCACAATAAAATTGTATTTTTGTTTTGTTATAGGTTGTCCTTATCATCGGAATTAATGGTGCGTGTAGAAGTCTGGAGATTGCAAACATAAAAATATCAGACTTAGAATACCATAACGATATAATAATAATTAAGTTACGCGAGACGAA